>JAIUWE010000111.1:600000-955000 GCA_022750525.1 Halotydeus destructor | reverse complement strand
CCTTCGAGTTGTATCATTAAGAGGGATGAGTGAAACAGAGAGAGACAGAGAGGAGAGAGAGAGGGAAAAAGAGGGAGAAATTCAGGTTTGAGTCCACAAGCTGCCAACTCAGAGTGACCGCGAAAAGGAGGCCATCTCCTCTCCGTGGCAAGACATATTGAACTCTCCTCTCCCCCTCCTGTCCATCTCTCTGAACATTCTCCTCTCCCTTTCATTTACTCAACTCTCTATGTGGATTTCTTCACTTGCCCTCTCTCGCTCCCCCTCCCTCTCCTCTTCTCCGTTCAGACTCCGAATAAACACTAGAGATGTAGCCGAGAGCTAATTAAATACACAGTCTACTAAACTGTTTTCATTCGCCATTACTTACTCACTTCATTCGTATTCCAGTTAGCAATTAGATTTGATGACATTGCAAATCTCTGCCTTTACTGTCATCTAATTGTAATGGCAAAGCAAAGCGATGATAATAAATTTGTCTGTGCTTCACATTTAAGGAGCAAGGGGGAAGTTAAGAGGGGGGAGAGCGAGAGGGACATCTCCTTTCCTCTCAGAAAGAGAATCGGCAAAATCATATTACATTCACTGCAAAATTCGGCATTAATGAGACCTGTTAATGGAGCTGAAAATGAGCCAATTTAATTTTCCAACAAATAAAGTCCCATTTCATTAGTGAAAGCTGCAATTTCAGTGAGTGAATCTCATCTTGCCGAAAAGTGAAAAGAGGGAGAGAGAGAGAGAGAGGGAGAGGAGAGATGGAAAGAGAGCGCCGATGGTATGCTGGAAAGAGAGAATTCGCTCGAAATTATTCTCTCAGCTACTTTACATGCCCGAAAGTGAGGATTATCAGCATTTAACTCCTCTTAGAGAAGTGCCATAGGCTTGAAGAGGCGAGAGGGAGAGCGAAGGAGAGAGAAAGCGAGAGAGGAGAGAGAGAGGAGCGAAAGAGGCAAGAGAGGAGAACATTTCTCTAATGCAATTGCGAAAACGACTTCTATGACTGAAAACATTAATTTTCTTGTTAAGTAGAGAGAAGAGAGAAAGAGGAAAAAGAGGGAGAGAGAGCGACCCGTAGTAGGTTGTAGTCATAAAAGAATTGAAAGGGAGATGATGACACACAAGCCTCTAGACTTAGAAACTGACAAAATTAACATTGTTCAGCGAAATAGGATTTACAAAACTCTGACAATCTTGTTACGTAAAAAGAGAGAATATACAGGAAATTCTTTCTCCCTCTCGCCCTGTCTCTCTCTCCCTCTCTATCTTTCGCTCTCCCTCGTTTCTAACAGGCTTCACTGTCAACCATGATAGAAATCTCGACGTGAAAAGATTGTCATGCAATTGAATTCGAAACTTACAGCCTGAGACAGAGAGGGAGAGAGGGAGAGAGAGAGGGAGTAAGGTTTGTACTGAATTTAGCTTGGTTTTCACTTTGAGTGTCCAAAACCTAAAATGAAAAATAATCGATCAACTAGCTGAATTAAGCGGCTGACTGCCTTCGCGCCCGACTAGTTCTCTCTCTCTCTCCCTCTTTCCCTCTCGCGCTCTCAGGCTCCCTCCCTCTTCCTCTTGGCGGTCGCCCGCCCTAGACGAGATTCCATAAAAGATAAAAGTGGCGTCGATGAGTTGCCCCGGATTACGTAGTTTCCTCTATATGGCAAGCAATATGCTGAAAGGGAAGGAAAGGCAATGAGAGAGAGAGAGAGAGAGAGAGAGTGAGAGTGAGAGAGACTGAGAGAGTGAGAGCGAGAGGAGAGAGAGGACGATATTATTGTGCGTTTACTAGTAAATGATATTCAGAAGCGTCGTTCTCACTCTATCGCGCCCCTTCCTTCAGAACTTTCGCTCTCTCTCTCTCTCTCTCTCTCTCTTTCCCTCTCCTCTCGCTCTCTTTGGCTCTCTTTCTTTCTCTCTACTTGCAGATTCCGGTTCCCTTTGGTGTGTGTGTTCGGCACTCTAACACTCTAGCTGGCTACTGTATATATTGCTTTAATGCGCTTTCAAATCTGCAAGCACATTGATGATGCCTTTCACTGAGAAAGAGAGAGAGAGAAGGGGAAGAGAGAGAGAGAGAGAGAGAGATTCAACAGCCTCGAGCGCGTATAGGGAGAAGGGAAGCTATTGGATTTTGTCGAAAGTAGGTTTCCGAGAGGAGAGGGAGAGAGAGAAATGGAGTGAGAGAAAAGGGAAACAGTTTTATGAGGCTCGTTCGAACTGGCAGCTTAATCAATAGGTACTTGGATTACAAGCCATTTCGGACGCTTGCCAGTTTCGACGGCAACTGCAAACTGAGTCAAGCCCAATGCAATAGCAATTGACATCAACTGGACCACTACGTTAGAGACAAGTTACAGCTACGTTAGAGAGACGAGTTACAGCTACGTTAGGGCATATTACACAACAAACTTTGTCTTTGCTCGCAATCTTTTTAATTATTTTTACTACCCATATAAGTGAAACGTACGGCTATATGGGCACTCGCAGTAATACCATTTTATACAAACATCTATATGACACGTATTTACATATACAGATTGGTGGAAGAAGCAAAGGCACGAACAGCAATTGAGGGACCTAGCCAAGGAGAGGGAGGCAGAGAAGTAGAGAGAGGGAGGGGAGAGAGAGAGAGCGAGGCGAAACCGTTAGCGTTTTAAGTGTGTTTAACTTTATTGCCTCACGACTTTGGCGCCAGTCAAGATATTGCATCAGTCACGATTCTCTTTCGCTCTCTCTCGCTCCCTCTCCTCTATGCCTCCCTAAGTTTTCGCTATCCTCGCCATCGCTCCTCTCTCGCTCCCGCTCTCTCAAAGAGAGGAAAGATGGCCAAACAAGCCTCCTTCCATTCTTCCACGCACATTTATCGAGTGCCTCAACAGTTTCCCGGCGCATTTCATAACACAAACCCGTTATATAGTTTAGCAAGAGGAGAAAAACAGTCAAGTGAATGCCAGCTTCCCTCTCTCGCCCTCCCTCTCCCCCCCCTCTCGTATCAATGGCGAAGATGGATCTCGACTACTTTGGGGACTGAGAGGGGGCAACTTTGCCTCTCCTTTCTCCCTTCGATCTCTCGATATACTACATCTAGCAATGATTAAGTCCTCGACGTCACCATAGAGCTCTCCTCTCCTCCACAGAATACGGCGCACATGTGGAGGATGCTCTCCTCTCTCTCTCCCTTCCTCCTTCTCTTCTCCCGTGCTCTCTCCCTCTCCTGCCTGTCTCCTCACATTTGGCCTTTGAATTATAAAACATAAATTTCCATGAACTGGTACATTACTTGTATTAGGAGAGTGCTATAAAAAACGTTAAACCAACTGCTAGATAGTATGAACGGAAGCCAATATCTCGTCACTTCTAGCTATTGCTTCTCGTTCTATTTGTCTTTCTTAGCCCTGCTCGGATTATTACACTGGCTCTCCCTCTCGCGCTCTCTCCCTTCCTTAAGTAATGTACGAGATTAGCGGCTGCGGACCAATAAAGGCATACCATCTATAAGTATGAATGTCAGCCGCCTTTGGCCGATATTTCCTCTCTTGCTTCTTCTCTCTCCTCTCTCTCGCTCTCCTTCTCTCTCCCTCTTCTTCTCTGTGCCAACTTGAGTGAACTCCTCTCTCCCTCTTCCAGCAAAGGAGACCACAAGCCATTTATAGATCATCGTTGCTCGCTAAATATGCCAATCAATTTTCTCTCCTCTTCCCTGGCTCTCAGGACTTAAAGGAGCCTCTCTTTCCGACTCCCTCCCCCCTCTCGCTCTCACCCTCTATCTCGGCTCTCCCTCTTCCTTTAGCGTCATGACATTGGACCACCATCAAATTAACGAAGCCCAAATTGGCGAGACACATCAAGTGCTGTACACCATTGAGAGGGATTCCTCCTCTCGTAGCCTTGCGAGCGCCGATATACAAGAAGCAAACTCAAACTAAATTGAAAGTAATGAAGATGAGCGAAGAGACTACGAGACGAAGATACATCTGGTTTGAACGACGGACTAAAAGCGAGAGAGAGATAGGGGGAGGGAGAGAGGAGAGCCAAGGAGAGATTGAAAGGCAAAGTGACTTAGTTAGTTACTGGTTAATGCAAGTCGAGAGTAATTAGAAGCAGTGCAACAAGACAGAAAAAGATGTTCGCTGGTTGATGCTTTCGGTTTGTTGAGACAGTGAAGAGTTAGAGACAAGGCTCCGACGGAGAAGGGGAGAGAGGAGAGCGAGAGAGAAGGCCAAAGATACTGCATTAGAGCTCATTAATCACTCATGATTAAGGTTGCAAGCATGTACCACTTTTTCTCATTAGACCAAACTGATTGCACGGCCCACATTCGTACACTTTTCATGTCTCCCTATAGCTCTCTATTCTCCGAAGGGAAGAAGAACGACAGACAGAGCGAAGGGAAGAGGAAGGGAGAGAGAGCAAGAAGGAGAAAAAGAGCTAGTAGTTATTTGTGCCAAACCGGGAAAGTCATTGGTTGTGTGGCTCCCAACAGCGAGTCACCGAGAAAATAAGGAGAAAGTGACTTCAACATCATGTTCGAGCCCATGTAATGGCAATGGAGTTCACGAATGCAATGTCCTCGCTGGACATAGGCCAACTTCTTGCCAGGAAATGGTTCTAATTAATCCAAAGTACCTTTGTCTCTTTGCTACTGCAATTTCTTTTGCGGAGGTCATGTTTCCTTTCTCCGTTCTCTCCCCCCTCTCCCAGTCTTCCCCGAGAGAGGGAAAGGGAGAGCGAGAGAAAAGATGGCCAACTACGTAACTTCTCCTCTTCTCCACGAGCATTTATCGAGTAGCTCAACAGCTTCCTGGCGTATTTCATGACATGAAACCCATTTTAGTTTAGCCAGTGTGTGTGTACGGTGATAGAGAGGAGAGGAGAGCCGGGAGAGGGAGAAGCAAGAGGAGGGGGAGCAAAGAGGAAGAGCAAATACCCACCTTATTCTCTGTGCATGAATACCGGAGACGGATACGGACTTCGGGGACAACGACATTCATGATTCTCTCTATCAATAGCAGAGCTTTCCATGATGACACCGACGGCTTCACGGAATGGATGCCATGAAGAGCACAAATGTTCCAAAATACGCTCTCCTCTCCCTCTCTCCCTCTCTGCCCTCACACACCGGCTTGCAGCTATAGCATTTTCGAAATATCCGAACATAAACTTCTATACCTGGTCCTAACGCTGCTTACCTGTATTGGCACAGTGTAAATCTAACTTTTAAAGGTGGCTTTGGTCGAGCCAATCTCATTGCTACCAGCTATAGGCCATATATTCCATTGAATTTGTCTTTCTTAAGCAACTTGAATCCCAAAGACCTCTCCCCTCGACGTCTCTCTCTCTCTCCTCTCTTGCTCTCTCTCCTCTTTCTCTCTTCCTGCCCATGAAATTTTCAGGCCACCCTTGAAGCAAAGAGAAGACACACAATGGACTCCAGTCTACAAAGGCAATGAAGAAAGTTAGAGTAATAGATGAGCTTCTATCTCTCTCTCTCCCTCTCGCTCTCTCTCTCTCTCTAACTCACAGCTTTCGACTCGCTACTTCTCACTATCCACCATTTTAGCCTTTGACTGGTATGCCTATACATTTCATCCTCAATTCTTAAGTTGAGCTATATTTTGCATATCCTCTCTCCCTCTCTCTCCCCCTCTCGCTCTCCTCTCTTTCTCTCCTTTGAACCGTTGTTTGAGGACCTTACATTGTGATACTCTACTGTTTGCCCTCCTCTCAAAGAGCAGTGGCACAACGAGGCGTTCCTGGGCCGTCCGGGGTCACCCCAAGTGGCATTCATGCCTTTTTATGCCTGCCATTCAGCTTTCATTAGCGCATTAAGACGGAGCGCGAGAGAGGGAGAGAGAGAGAGAGGAGAGCTAGAGAGCTGGAGAGAAACTCGAGAGAAGGAAGAAACCATCCATTCAGCGTTAAGCTATTTCTATGTGAGCGGATAAACCATTCTTCACTTGGTTCCTTTCTTTGGTGTGACAGGGGCAGACAAGTGACCTGTCAACACAGCTCTCCGCCAGTTGGCCAGTCTCTCTCTTTTTGCCCTCTCCCTCTTCCTCTCGCAGCACACACACACTCGCTCTCTCCCTCTCTCTCTCTCCATTAAATAAATAAATGCAAAGATCGAAGTCTCGAGCTAGGACGCCATTGTGCTGACTGTTCAATGGCTGTCGCATATGTGAATATTAGCAGAACCGGTGACCATTGAATGAATAGCTCGTGTGAAACTAATAGGCAAAGTGAGAAGCTCTTCTTTTCAATCCCTTACTCGCAGCTGCTCTCCTTCTCTCTCTCTCTCTTCTCTCCCTCTCTGAATGTGTATGTGTGTGTCCGAAAGGTTCCTTTTCCAGGCTTGCAACAAAACCAAATATGAAATGAAAAACGGCGCCAAACTTTGACTTGCTCTTTCCTTACAAGCCAGTATTATAGTGTATTACGAACAAGAAAGGAGAACTCTGGACAGCGCAGAGAGTAATTTAGCATTTCGTCTCTCAAAGAGAAAAGCGAACCAGAAAAAAAACTAAAAACGAAAATGGCCAAAAAAGTAGCATCATTTGAGAGAGACAGCAAGAGAGGGAGAGGAGAGAGAGGGAGAGAGAAAATAACAGCCACAAGTAGTCAGTAATTTTGAACTACAGGCTGTCTCTCTGTCTCTCTTTCTGTATCTCTTTCCCCTTCGCTCTGCTAAGTCAAGAATCCACCCGCGCTCTCTGTTATTTCGGGGATTGTAATGATGCTTCTGTAGTTAACCTGCCTCTCTCTCCCCTCTCGCTCTCTCCCTCCCTCTCTCATGTCAAAGCTAGACACCAGCAAAGGGAATATACTTGAAAGACTTATCCCATCCAAGGACATGGATCTCGGGAATGTTTGAACCAGTCTTAGCTCTGGTTTGTTAGGAAAGAATGAGCCACTGGAGAGAGGAAGAGAGGGGGAGAGCGAGAGAGAGATGAAATGAAACTCTTGTAAGGAGGCGAGAAAGAGTTGTCAAACCATTGAAAATTCTGGCCATTCAGTGAAAAGGAGGAGAGGAAGAGCGTGAAAAGAGAAAGGACGAAATGGCAATTCAATGGCCTCGAAGCCGAACCGGAGCTGAGAGTGCACGGAGCGAGAGGGAGAGGAGAGAGAGAGAGCATTTTTCGACGTCTTTTCTTTCGAGAAATTCTAAAGAATAGTCCAAAACGAGTCCATTGACAACTGGAAATGGCGCGTAGAGCGAGAGAAACCAAAACGGTGGAGGAGGAGAGGAGAGAGAGGGAGAGAGAGCGAAAGTGAGGAGTAAGCCCAGGTGCAGCAATGCCACCACCGCCGTGCCCTGAGGATGCTTGTCCATTGTAAGTCAAACCAATATATTTGGTTAAATATGCCATTTTAGTGCAATGAACTGACAACCGCCACGACCCTCCGCAGTCACTAAGGCAGAAAGGGGGAGAGAGGGAGAGAGAGAAAGGAAGAGAGTGAGAGGACAAGAGACAGACAAAACCAGTTAAAGTCATCGGCGGACAACGACAACAGCATAATAGTGCGGAACCAACTGCAACACCAAAACATTGACTTTCCCCTCTCTCTCTCCTCTCCTCCCTCTCGCCGACACTGTCCAGTCAATTAAGCACTGACTCAAATTAAAGCTTACCTGCCTGAGGCCTCACCTCACCAAATTTCCAGTCTTCAAGTTCGACATAATTAATAAATGTAGCACATGAGAGAGATATGATACAGTCTGAGCTGGAAAATGTGTCACATAGGTAAAGACATATTTCGGGTTCAGTGATGCGTGTTCACTTTAGACAGCACATGGGAAGCCGAGCGCCACCTGGTGGCTGTTTTGGGAAAGACGGTGAGAAGGGAAAAGGGAAACAATTTTGCAACATTGTAGAGATTTTGTTTCCTTTTTTCTTCCCCCTCTATGTGTTCTCTGTATTGCCGAGTCCAACTTGACCCTCGACATGTCCACGGCTCACTCGAACCACTTTGAACTGTTCACATTTCGTGGGACAAGGATTTAATACCGTGGCATTATAAGGACGTGAGCCTTGAGCCGGGCAAAGTAAATACCTCACAAGTGGCCTTTCGATGGTTGTATCAAGTGGCCCATACTTGAACATATCCAGTCTTTGTTATTCTTATTATTGCTCGTCTCTCTCTCCCTCTCCTCTTTCCTCTCCTCTCTCCCTTGGCATGCCGCAAGCCCTCTAGAAGTACTTGAACTGTTTTTCTTGGGTTCCTCTTTTTCCCAGACAGAGAATCAAGGCTTTGTAATTCGTAATGTGATGTGATGTGCCTTTTCAGAGTGAGAGGAGTTCAACATGGAGAGGCTGTGAGATGTCGACATATAAAGAGAGGGAGAGAGGGGAGAGGAAAGAGGCGAGGGAGACCGAGGTAGAGACGAGGGAGGAAGAGAGAAAGATGGTCTGTCGATAGCTTTGTCCTAGAGAGACGGCAACGTCTATACTGTAATTTTGTCTCTCCCTCTCTCCCCCTCTCTCTCTCAGGTTTATATTGCATGCAGAAAAGAGGGCTCGTGGCGCCCATTAAGCTACACTTTGGCCATTTTAAAAAAGCTCTCCTATCTCTTCCCTCTCTCCCTATGTCTTCCTCTCTCTCTCTCCCTCTCCCCGAGCCTCTCGAGTATCGGCTCGCGTCACTATCATCACAAGCCATTAACCGAGAGCCCTGTTTGTGTATGTGTCTTTGTGCAGTACCAAAAAGAGGGAAGAGAGAGAGAGGGAGAGAGAAGAGGAATATATAAAAGTGTAGCATATTGAGTTTCGACATAGAAAGGAGAAAGAAAAGTGGGCGGTGGTCCAAGTGGACCTCAGTCAGTTCGGCGGCCACAACCGCAAAAAGCGAACCTTGCAATCACCCTCCTCCTCTCCCTCTCTTCCTCTCCCTCTCGCTATCTTCCTCTTGATGCTCGCGAACACTCTATGGCCTGTCATTGGGATGAGATAGAGAAGAATACACCGGAGGTAACCTGCTATTTACTGACTCACAAATAAGTCTCGGCAAGGATGCTCACGTTTTCTAAGTTAGACTCACATTTTGCTAGGCATGACTTTTTAAGAGCTTTTCGCTCATTCCGTCTCTTTCTCCCTCTCTCTCTCTCTCTCTCTCTCTCTCGCCCTTCCTCTCGCTCTCTTCCCGCCATCAACTGTGCGGCATCAGTTGAAACTTGATGGACATGAGAAGGCAATAAAGCTGGCGACACGTCGAGAGTAGTGAGCGTCGAGAGAGGGAAGAGGGAGAGAGAGAGAAAGCTAGAAGAGGGAGAGAGGAGAGGGAGAGAGAGAGCCGTGCAGGACTTTGACTCCCGTCCTACGCGACAGTCGCCGCTAATGGATGCAATGGATGGGCTTTTTGCGATGGCTTTCACGACCAGGAATGACAAGGCGGGCCGGGCTGGCAATGATAGAAGCAGAGGGAGAGAGGAGAGAGAGGGAGACGAGAGAGAGGCTACGCTCGTCGCAATGTCGGCCAACGGCCCCGGCTTGACGCCACTGGCGACTAGGCGACTCCTTTCCCCAGCCATAGGGCTATTATCAACGAATTGCTCACGCAAAGATGGCCAAGTAACAAAAAAGTTCTGGGCCGTGACACAAGTTTGGAAACTTTTCACACGTGTTTGTGGTATAGGTGTCAACGGGGGCCTTGAAGACAGAGCGAGAGGGGAGAGGGGGGAGAGAGGGAGAGAGAGCGCGTTGACATTAATGATCCATGTTGCTAATGTAGCATGATGGTTTACACACAATACAATATGGCAAAGAAAACACTATTCAATTCACGCTGCCATTAACACATGCAAACTGCAGTTTGCACTACAATAGTGTGTTGCTCTCTATGAGAAGAAAAATATATATAAGCCATTCTCTGTCTTCCCTCCCTTGTATTACACTATGTTCGAAACTTTTTAGAGTAATACTACAAGCGAATTTCCAGCTCACTGGACAACCTGAGAGAGGGAGAGGGAGAGAGAAAGAGCGAGAGAAAACTTCAAGCCCAGACCTTGGAGAGAGCCAAACCCAATATTTTGCTCCTCTCGCTCTCTCTCTCTCTCCCTCTTTCGATGGGTGTTTCTCTTCTATATTGTCCTAACCAGATTTTTGGAAGCCACATCGGCGTCCATTGTTGCCCCTTACAGGTCGGCATCAGGGCCCTCTTTGTCCCCAAACATCTAAGCTACTGTTTTCACTGGGTGGGAACATGTGTTATTGTTGGTCACAAGATTTATAGACGAGTTCTGTGTTCGTGGTTAAGCCCACAATGTCTCTCTCTCTCTCTCTCTCTCTCCTCTCCCTCTCCCTCTCTCTCCCTCTCTGTGGCTCTTTCGCAGTCAAGCTGTTATTAGTTCGTACTAGTAAAGATGGCAAAGTTGTCATCGCGAGACTCGGCACCAAAGAAAGAGAGAGAGGGAGAGAAACTGAGAGAGAGAGAGAGAGAGAGGAGAGAGAGAGAGAGAAAAGAAAAATTCCGCCCAGTCTAAATGACCTCACCAGACAAAAAAGAGTCAACGGTGCTCATGGTATGTCTGGTATTATATCCAACACCACTATGTGGTGGTGATCGATTGCGGTCTGTTCTTGGCGTCTCTCTCCCTTTTCCCTCTCTCCCTCTCCCTCTCCTTCTCGTTCGGTCCAGGCCAAGGAGAGAGACGTTAAGGCCATAATGGAAAAATGGGATCTTCGCATGAAGGAACTTTCTATGCAGATTTTCTTCGGAGACATTAGTGTCACTTCCACTGACATAACCAATCATTTACAAAAGGAAAAAAGTATCATTATGGTAAAGAAACACTATTTCTACAGTGTTTGCGTGCTCTTTGACTTTAGCATAACAGCTCAATGGACTCATTCTCTCTTCGTCTCCTCTTTCTCCTCTCTCTCTCCTTTATCGACGATATCGCTCTGCCATCAATTAATCACAACAGTGTCTCCCTGTTTCCCAAGTTTGCTTCACTTGAGTCAAACCAGCCATAACCAGAAAGGACAAGATACAAAAAAGTTGCATCATTTGCCGCCATTTTGCGGAAACTCGGCTTCGGCTCTGCGAAGTAGACTTCAAAGCCGTCATGAGCCAGATAGTGATGTAAGAAAGAAGATCTGTTATGTTGTGCAGCATGTTGTCTACATGTGCAATGTCATGACGTAACTCTGATCTCTGATACTATTTAAGTTTTATAAATTGTCAACAAGCGAAAAGAAAGAGCAAATATTTGAGTCTTGAAGGAAGAGAGGAAGAGGGAATGCGCAGGTCGCTAAAAGGAGCCGCAATAGCGGCAACATCTCGGCAATAGCGACAGTGGCGCCCTTGTGTCCGTTTTCTCAAACTGAGGTGTTGATGTTTCCTTTAAGAACATCCAGAGAGCGTAACCTTCTTGAGACGACGAGAAATAAGATACGCTCTCTCTCTCGCCTCTCCCTCTCTCGCCTTAGCATTTCTTTCACTTGAGCCTTACAGCTTTACACTTTGCTTCCTGCGCTCGAGGCAAAAAGTCTTGCCTTGTTGTTCGCCTTTACTCTGAATTGTATACCTTTATACCTGTAGAGACACCTGGGAAGCCGTTGCCGGAACTAGAAAGCTAAACATTATGTTTCCCTTACCTGTTATTTACTTGCATTTCTCTCTCTCCCTCTTTCTTTGCGCTCTCTTTCTTCCTTCTCACAATGAGCGGACTTTGTTCTGTTTTCTTTGCTCTTGTCCTCTCAGTATCAAGTTGTCGCTCTCTCTCCTCTCTCCCTCTCTTGCTTTTAGTAACTTTTTACTCACTATGCGACGATTGATAACAAGTCACAGTAACGAGCCCGAATTACTGCCACGAGCATTTGTCTCTTTACAATACAGTACAGGTTTTACAAGGTAGACAACCACACTGGTATTGTAGTTTCTCGACGGTGAAACAGGTATGGCCATAAAAAGGGAGAGAGAGGGAGAGAGAGAGAGAGAGTCAGGAAGAAAGAGAGCGAGAGAGACATTTACGGTCTCTCCAATGGTTCCAAGTCTCATTTACAACATTTGTTCTCTTAGTTACTGACAATCTGAAACATGAAAGTCAAGCTGAGAGCAAAATGGTCGATAGCAGGGCGAATACTTTGTAGCTTTTTGTGCCCAATGCTCGCTCTCTCCCTCTCTCTCTCTCTCTCTCTCTCTCTCTCTCGCTCTCCCTTTCTCTCTTTGTAGTCGTTACCTTGTCCGCCTTGTCCATGTCGACCGTAAAAAAGTAATAAAGCTCTCTTTGAACAGTATGGCCCTTCAGGACGATTGCAAACAATAGCCATTGAACATATATATCCGATCGTTAGCCAGAGAAGAAGGGAGATAAAGTGAGTGAGAGAGGGAAAGAGGGGAGAGGGAGAGAGAGGACCACTAGACCGAAAGCAGATAGGGTGGAGACTGTGACTTCATTACTATTTGATTCATTATTATAATGAAAGTAGGCCCGGAATCGTTGCTCTCTACCTGGACCGTATTCGGAGCCAGAATAATTAGCCATGTTGTCTATGTCAACCTTGATGGACGGTCATTGCGAAACAAGATCATCGAGCGAATGTCCAGCTGAGAGAGGGAGAGAGCGAGGGAAGAGGGAGAGGCGAAGGGAGGGGAGGAAGCAGAGGGAAAGGGGACGCACGCCATATTCGTTGGACATGGTCTTCCTTATCTTGAGCCATTATCTCTCTATAGGTTTCCAACTGGCCACTGCCTCAAGGTTTCCCGTATATATACCAACTTGACATGCCTTATCACAATATACATCATAGATTAGACTACTAATTCACCATTAATGGCCATCGGAGCCATTTCAGGGAACGGAAGGGGAACAAATGTTAATCAATAACTGCCATGTGTCTCGATGATGTAATCATTAGTCTCATATCATAAGCTGCCTGTTACTTACAAGTGTTCACATGCACATGTAATATTTGGGCCCACCATTGCCCACCCATTGGCCATGCATTGCACAATAGCCAGTCATTTGTCTCTCCCTCTCTCTTTTCAGAGGGTTGGTTCCGTTTCCGCTTTTCTGAGAAGCTGACCATCAGCACACACACACTCACACACAATGAACCTAAGGAGAGAGAAATTTGTGAAAGGGTGCTCTCCATGATGGATGACTTTGACAACTGCATCTGGACACGGAGGAAGATTCACAGTCAGCTGAAACTAATGAAATTCACAACTGCCGCAAAGTGCTTTTATGGTGTAATGTTCACATACAGTGTAATATATACTTTCTATATGACTGACGTAGGGAAATATTTTCTATAGTGGTCGATAATGTTCGGCAAAGGACGCGCGAACTCAAATGTCCTTCTTCTCTCGACCCAACCTGGTTCAGAGGGGGGGGGAGAGACTGAGGGAGAGAGGGACCAATGAAACATATACCAAAATCAAAGACTTGACGTTGAATAACCAAGTCAATCTGATAAAGAGGACTCTCTTGCTCTCTGTCTCTCGCCCTCTCCCTCGCTGTCCACTAATAAAGACTGGATGACTACAAAGAGCATCACCAGGGGTTCCCTTTGAGTGCCGGATGGTCGTCAAACCATTGTCTCAGTCCACCGGAGCGCTTTTCTCTCTGACAGTCAGGTCTGCAGATATTTGGACGCAGAGCTCTCTCTCTCCCTCTCCCTCTCTCGCTCTCCATTCTGAGAGCATCGAAAAGCGCAACGAGACAGATAAACCTCCAGCCATCTGTCGCTGGCCCGACTGTACTGCATTTTTCGCAACACCTCGCTCGCCCTCTCTTCCCCGTCTCTCTCTCTCCCTCTCTCCTCTCCTTTCTCTCTCGTTCTCTCCTCTAGTGGAGCTTCAAGGCCTTTACCGCAGAGTTTTCTATTAAATTATCACTTTGACACATTTCATATCCCGTGCACTAGACGGATGAAGATGCGGAAAATTGCTCATTGGCTTCAGTGGCCACTCCTTTAAAGAACTATGATATAAAGAGAGGGAGAGAGAGGAGGAGAGGGAGATTCTAAATTCAGAACAAATTATCAGTAGACAAAGCATTTTTGACACACTAGTCGAGCTCATGAAAGTAATATTAATTTCAATGACTAGAGCGAGCTACCATTAAAAGCAAATGAAAGCGAGCACGAAGAAGGTCAACATAATGACTACGAGTGTCCTTCGGTGGCTCGAGAGAGGGAGGGAGAGGGGAGAGGGACCCTGGACACTGAGAAAGTGAACACATGGTCAATGGGACACATGGCTCCTTTGTTTGTGTGATTTGTTTGTCCAACTTAATGGTGCTGCTTCTTATCTGATGGTCAGTGCACCATTAATGGTTCTCTCTCCCTTTTGCCCTTTCTCTCTCCCGCCCTCCCTCTCTCCCTTTCTCAAGTGGACCGATATTTCAGGTAATGTCTCTCGTACATGTCTAGTGCTATTGCAGGCAAATGCACGAATCAATATGATAAACAAATGCAATTATACCACAAACATGGCCCTGTTGTTTGTTATTGCAGCTCTCTCTCCTCTCTCCTCTCTCTCTCTCTCTCTCTCTCCCTCTCTAGCTTGTTTTCCATGTTCAGTACTTACGATACTTTCAAGACTCGCCTTGTCGCGAATGCATGTCAAGCTTTCCCTCTCTGCCACTATCCCTGATACTAACATATTGCTGTTGTTCACATATTACAAGTTCTGGAATCAGTTCAACATCTCTAGCGAATTCGAAACACAAATTACATCATGAGAAATTGCTCATAGAAAGAGACAATGACGCCTCGTTTCCGGTTTCTTGTTTCCTCTTGCTAGTGACAACATGACAGGCCATCTTCAGAGCTTCCTCTAGGCTCTAGACGAGACTCACCTTATCTTGTCATAAAGAGAGAGAGAGAGAGAGAGAGCGAAGCTTTCACAATAATTGCTCTGTTTACATGCAAGCGGCCGTAACTTTGAAAGTTGAGTCGAGGTCAGCTCGGATTTGAATTTGGCGGCAACTGGGCTTTCACTTTGACTTGCAAATTCGGTAATTTGGCCGATAAGCCTTTAATTAAATGGCGCAGCCATTGAAGCCTAATAATGACCTTTCAATTTGGGAACAAGGACAGTTTAAGAGGGAAAGAATAAGTTTCCGGTGCAAAGTGTAGAGTGAGAGGGATGAATAGAGGCGAAGAGGAAGGACTGGGGGGAGAGGAGAGGGAGAGACGGCAAGGGAAAGAGAGAGAGAAGGGGAAAGAGATTGGTGATCAGTGAAAGGACATGCAAAGGGAGAGCCCAAAGCGAGGGGAAATTTGGCCTTTCTTTGCTGAGATTCTACTTGGAATATATAGTTCTTGTATACGTTGAACAGGATGATCGACGAGCCGACCAAAGAAAGGCAATTATGGTCCGAGAGACAGAGATAAAAGGAGAGAGAGAGAGAAGCGAGAGGGAGAGAGAGAGAAAGCGAGAGGGAGAGGGAGAGAAAGAGCCAATTGTGCAGTTGGTTTAATTTGATACAATGTCTGCCACAAAGAGAGATAGTTAGAAGATTAAAATGCAAATTGCTGGCAGACCGTCCTCCAGTCGCTGGACGAAAGAGGGAGAGAGAGAGACAGAGGGAGAGAGAGAGGGAGAGAGAGATACGTTAAAGTAGATTCTCGGCAAAGCTACTGTGGATGTTCAGCGACTAAATTGCTTTAGGCGGAGTTAGTGTTATCTCTCTCCGCGAATACTAGATGCGCGGTGAACTGTAGAGAGACAGTGGCAGAGAGGGAGAGAGAGAAGGAAACCTAGAGCAAAGGGGAAAAGGACAGAGAGCAGGGAAGGAACTAGTTGCATAAAATATCGCCTTCGAATTACCATTGCGGTAGTCGGCTAGAGAATTAAAATGCGCTTGTAGAAGTAATTAAGTGTGAGAAGTACGCTCTCGAGGAAAAAAGTTACCCAACTCAAGAACCGCGCATATCACTCACTAGACATCTGAAGGGAAGAGAGGCAACGCTGCTCTCCCTCTCCTCTCTCTCCCCTCTCGCCATAGACGCGGCTAGCTGTGCAAGGGAGAGGCAGCGAGGGGGAAGGGAGTCAGCCAATGAAATATGAGAGCCAGAGACTGAAGGTGGTCCTTGACTAAGGCGGCCAAGTTTGGATGCACGCTGAGAGCCAACACATTGTCGAGTTCGTGTTCTACACACATTGTTCGACATGAATCTCAAGATCTTACCGTTGTCCGGTTATCCGACATGTTCGACAAGTTCTGAAGTTACCGGTTCATCGGTGGCCTCGGCAGCCTCCCTGGCCCTGGCAGTCATTGATTCGCCTAATTGGCAATCATCGACGCCTACCACCAATCATAGCAACAATTCGAACCACGGTGACAACAACAACCACAACATGTCAAGTACACCTCAAGCTGTCTGTAATATTTCGTCCTACGACTCCAGGCTCATATCGTCGACCTACTCGCGGCTCAGTGGCTTCTATCCTTCCTCTCCCTACACAGAGCAGGGCATCAAGCTGGATCCATATGGTCCTCCTACTTCAAGGGGAGGATGTTCAGGCCATGACAGTGACTTAGACCGCAAAAGCTGTAAGTATTCCCGTTTTTGTCTCTACTAAAAAAACGTGCCTCTCACGTTTTTGCCGCAAAATGTAAATCGTAAACCCTTCTTCCGTTTCCGCTTGCCCACTTGCGCCCACAGTTTCGTCAGCCACGTCGGGCACCTCGTCCACAGAGGCCGCCACGATAGAACAGTCCTCGGGAACGACATGGCAGTCAGGCAACACCAGTAACAGCCCCAGTGAGACAAAGCCGTCAACTGTGTGCGGCATTTCCGCTAATGACTCGCGTCATCTATCGTCGACATACTCCAGGCTCAGTGGCTTCTACCCTTCGGCGCCCTACGGCGAGCAGGCCAACTACATGACTGCCTTCGGCGCACCGGCTACTCCCTTCTATCCCGCACTGGTGAGTCCAGCTTTCGGGCCCTGATGCGACCGAAGAAGCAACTCTGTGTTTTGACTTGTCTCTCTCCCCCTCTCTTTCCCCTTTGTTTGCCTTCGCCCTTGTCGTCCCCTAGGGCCACCCGTACGACTTGAAGGAGGCCGGAAGTGGAGCCCCATGGGGCCCTGGAGTACTTCCGCAAGCGGCCTGCTATTCGCACGACACGAGCAACTTGTACAACCCGTACGGCGAGCGGTATGCCGCCATGGACAGCGCGGCAAGGCGCAAGAATGCCACTAGAGAGACC
Source organism: Halotydeus destructor (assembly GCA_022750525.1). NCBI lineage: Eukaryota > Metazoa > Arthropoda > Arachnida > Trombidiformes > Penthaleidae > Halotydeus > Halotydeus destructor. The sequence continues at coordinate 937,838 of JAIUWE010000111.1, read as the reverse complement.
ACCAACACCCTCAAGGCCTGGCTGTACGAGCATCGCAAGAACCCGTATCCGACAAAGGGCGAAAAGATCATGTTGGCCATCATCACAAAGATGACACTGACCCAAGTGTCCACTTGGTTCGCCAATGCGAGGCGACGCTTGAAGAAGGAGAACAAGATGACCTGGTCACCGAGGAAGCGCAGCGAAGACGACGATGGCGGCGATGCCGAGGTCGACCAGGACGACGACGATGGGGACAGTAAGAGTGATCTAGGTAATGGCGACTTCGGTAGTGGCAATACTAGACAAGAATCAGAGTCGCGGACTAACGTGAATGTGTATAGAGGCAGACCGGAATCGGATTCGGAATCAAGGACCGGCGGCAGTGGCGGTAATGGCGCCACCGGCTTGCCTGATAGCAACCTAGCCTACCGCCGGTCCGGCCCGGGCCGGCCGGGGCTCCAGGAGCCACCTACCAATTATCGGCCGAGACACGGGACCGAGACAGGGCCCACCGGTGACATGGGAGCCTATGCAAGACACGAATCTGATTCCACGGCCTCCAGATATGGACATTCCTTTCAAATTGTCCAGCCATGGCTCTAGGCCCACTTTATAGTTTCACTTTTCAAAGGGTGGTCTATCAGCTCTCTCTCTCTCTCCTTTCCCCTCTCCCTCTTTCACAATCTCTGACTGTCGCCCGAAGTCGGACATGGCGCATGTATTTGCAAGCGAACCATTACACATATAGAACTATAGTCCTGAAAGTCTTGTACACAAAGTCGTCGTGCAATATGTTTCCATGTAAAATCCAATATAATTCGCAAAGCCGTCGATGTCACAGTGTTCCCAGTTACAACTCCCTCTCTCCCTCTCTCCTCTCTCACCCTTCTTCCCTCTCCCGCACGTTTGTCAGAGAAACTGTCGCAATAATAAGACCCTAGAAGTCATTCCAACTCGACGTACTCATAAAGCTCTCTCTCTCCCTCTCTCCTCTCTCTTCCCCTCTCCCCGAGAGGAATCCCTCCGAGATATCATCACGTTGTTTCTCCCTTTCTTCGACATCTATGTACAATATTTCTGACACTGTATGAGCACTCAAAGGGAAACCAATGTTCCGATGCCATTGTTACCTACAAGTCAACTTTATTATTTTATGCAAATGACATTTTCTCTTTTCTCCCTTTGAGTTCACTTACAGTGAGTCTTGCTTTGTCTTCACAGTTGACTGAATATCACGGATCAAAGCCTTCTAACTTTGACACATTCCACATTATTACTAGCGCAATGTTCAAACATCTCTCTCCCTCTCCCTCTCTTCCTTCCCTCTCTCCCTCTTTCCCTCTCGGACATGTCACCACACACCGAAAATTGACCAAAGATGCTAATATTTCAATATACTCAAATGTAAACACACACTCACAGTTGACTAGGCTACGATTCAATTTGATCTCTTGATGTTAATTCTACTCGAAAAACAAAATGGCCGCCACATGTCGTCGGCAGCACTTGTACATTATACATATAAGCATAGTGATAGAGAATGAAGAATAAAAAAGTGAAAAATGATAATCAAAGTGTGATAAAAAATTTGCTTTGAAAGCTTGTCTCGGATTAAGGGGTCATCTCAGGAGTTGTAAGAACCATTAGGAGACGGTCCCCGACCGGAGGAATAACAAAGATCACTGGGGACCTTTGTCGTTGCAGGTGGCGTTCATGGTGTCCCCCGCTGGGTCTAAGCATGCATGACGAGGAGAGGGCGAGAGGGAGAGCGAGAGAGACAGTACCACCGTGTGTGAGTGCGAGAGGGACGAGAGAGAGAGAGAAAGGGGGCCCTTTTTCTCTCTTTTTCACCATTGCTTCGTTTTCAATCACCTTTAGGAGTGGGTTTCACTTTACAATTGAGAGTCACTTGAAAAGAGCGCCGGGAGAGAGAAAAGAGGGAGAGAGAGGAGAGAGAGAGCGCTTTGTCCAAAGGTGTTGGTTTGAAAAGAATCTCTCTCGCTCTCATTCTCTCAGGACAATTCATTCCTAGCCATTGCTGGGTTGAGTTAAACATCTCGTCACAGAATTGACAGCTTGGGTGGCACAGGAAAGAGAGGGAGAGGAGAGAGAGGGGGAGAGAGGAGAGGAAGCTCCAGTCAGGGGTAGATATTTAATTGAAAAAGTGCCATGGGCAGTGGCGGCCGTGATGGGGGTGTACACCGATGACCGCATCACTGACACCGAAAAGTTGGCTTTCCCTCTTCGCCTCTCGCACTCGGAAGCCGTGAATCAGCGGTGACTGCAACTGCGACGTCATGTAATTCATTGTGTGGTTTGCCGGAGATGAATATTATGTGCATCCCCGCGTATTGCGTGCTGTATGTGCGCGTATATGTATTAACAGCAATATATAAGGAGCCCCATGAAAGCCCTTCGGTTTGTTGCCCGACACAGCATGCTAGACGCCAGTGACAATATTCGTTCACTTCTCCTCTCCCTCTCCCTCTTCGCTCTCCCTCTCCCTCCCGCTTCGTTCTGTCACTCTCTCGTGCCTGCTTCCGGTCCGCAGTTGCGCATCAATATGTAGCCAGTCACGTGTCGGACACACTTTCACATCCATTGTACACAAAAGGGCGCCAGTTAGTTAACTTTCGAAACTTTCTTTCCCTTTCTTTTACTGCCTGAGTGCAGTGCAGTGGCACATAAAGGTCCCTCTTTCCATTCCACTGGCCGGAGAGAGGGAGAGAGGGGGAGAGAGAGATACTCGGACTCGGAGTAGTCGTGGATGCAATGACATTGGATCGAATGAGAAGGAGCAGAGAGGAGAGAGGGAAAGGGAGAGAGAGTGAGAGGAGAACTCTTTGTGAAAGTTAGCCTGACTGGAAAAGCTGTGAGAGAAAACTTTGGCTCGTATTTCATTAAATGGGCGTTTGGCAGCTGACGCATCTAAACTCAACAACCTCCTCTCTCCTCCCTCTCTCTCCCTCTCTCTCTCGCCCTCTCCTTCGGACTTCACAGAGAAATATAATGAAAAGGCTATTTCTTGATTCGTCGTTTCTTCTTTTTGCTCTCTTCATTTTTCTTTCTCGGTAAGCACATTGCTTTCTAGCCGATCTGTGACAGTTATTAAAAGGCCATAGCTCACGTTACAGCCATAGCTCACATTCAACTCAATATCCTCATCGATGACCCAAAGAATGGACTCCAGCGTCTCTTGCTCTCTCTCTCCCTCTCCCTCCCTCAGTTTGCCTCTATCGCTCTCCCCATCTTGCTCTCTCCCTCTCCAAGGACTCACTGTGTCATAGTGAGCGCTCAGGGCGAACATCTAGCCCACTGAGCCCCGCATATTATGTTTGTATGCGACTGGCTAATAGCAAGAGAACAAGAGGACGTCAGAGTGAGAGCGAGAGAGGAGAGGAGAGAGAGAGAGAGGCAGAGAGCGAGAGAGTGACATGTACATGATAAGGCATAACTCCCTGTGAGACAAGCAAGTTTATCTGATAACAGGCAAGATTGATTAGCCTTTTATTAAGAGGTGGCCATATGATAGTTATATGCTACAGTGCAGTCATGGCAAGAGAGGAGTCCCCTATGAGAGAGTGACTTTTAGCGGGCGGAAGGGGAGAGCCAGAGGGAGGGAGAGGGGAAACGAGAGGGAAAGAAATAAAACGACACTAACGGGTTCCAACAGCTGCCCATTTCGATGGATGGTTCTAAATGTACTCTGTCCAGAGTGACTGGTAGTTGGACATTGTGAAAATTATGTCCTCTCCTAATTGTGTGCGGCTTCGCTCTCTCCCCTCTCCCTCTCTACGAAATGAACCTTAAACATATAGAACATTTATGCCTTGTAGTTTGACAATTGTTACAAGGTGTAAGCGATTCAAAGTTCTAGTTACACGGCGTTCTTGTTCCCATTCTGGAACACCGGTGTTAGAGCGCTTTTTTGTCAGTTAGAAAAGCTACTTTCGATGTACAACATCCGGAAGAGAGGGAGAGAGGGAGCGGGAGAGAGAGGGAAACCTGAACTAGGTGAGCTGGGAAACGTAGTGAGGGCGAAACTGGGAAAGGAGAGCGAAAAGGGGGAAGAGGAAGAAGGGAACCCAGTGAAGCGTCGAAGCCTCCAGTACATAGAACATTATAAGACCTGAACTATAAGGCACACCATGTATAACACATGTTGGCAGTTCTCAAAAATTACAGCGAAACATGTTTAGGATGAACGAGTGAAAGAATAAAAAGGAAAAAGAGATAGAGCGAGGGGAAGGAAGGCGAGAGGGAGAAGGCGAGAGAGGAGAGAGAGAGAATGTAGTGAAAAACGGCTGGCAAAAGGGATGTGACATTGCGAAGGAGACTCTTTGCAACCTATAGTGAAAATCCGTGTACACTGTTCGCTGGAAACCCACGAGAACGAAGCCCGAACTGTTCGAAGACAAGCCTGTCCAACCCAAGAACGTCGAACACGAAAAGTACATTAGGCTTGTATTTGGAGAGACGAACCTTCTATAGTGCTGCGAGAGACACAGAGAGGGAGAGAGAGAGAGAGAGCCAGATGGATGCTCTTAATAAAACGAGCCGCTTTCTCTCTCCCTCTCTCTCCCTCTCGCTCGTCGACTAGATGCTACTTGCCCTTCTCGACCATCGGCTTGCAGCGAGATGCTCTATGTTTGCCTTTCTCAAGGCTTGATTCGTCTCTCGGACTTTCAGCGCGAAGCTGAAGTCGCTGAATTATTCACGGAACTGCTCTTCTCTCTCTCTCTCCCTCGCTTCTCCTCTCTTTTCCTTTCAGGTTGGCTGTGACCGTCATTGGTCTCTTCTATCTCTCCTTGCGCTCTTTAGCTTCAAATGGACAGATTTTCTCTTTGCCTATTCTCGACCTCGACAGCTGAGCCGAAAGCAGGGGCAAAGTGCGCTGCGGCAGAGAGGGAGAGAGAGGGGAGAGAGAGAGAGAGCAAAAGCAGCTGAAACTGAAAGTGATCTCCTTTCCTCAGGGATATTATACAACGGAATCAACTTTGTTCGGGTGAAAGTGTCTCTCGCTGCCGTCACTTTGGTCTAAATAGGTTGCAGGTATCAAGGCGACATTGAAAGAGAAACACAAAACGAAATAGAGAGCGAGAGAGGGAAGAGGGAGAGAGGGAACGCAAGAAGAGCAGGTGGCATCTCAAAGTGCGTCTCTGGCAAATTGATGTGTGATATTTTTCTCCAAATTGACAGCTCCCTCTCTCGCTATCTCTCTCCCTCTTTCCCTCTCGAACTCTCACTAAGTGCAAGTCAATAAAAGTCCTCTCTTAATTGGACAGTTCGGACTCGCGTCGATGCTCAACTATGGCCTCTTTGCTTCTCTCCCTCTCTCCTCTTGTCATTGTTTAGCTGCCACTTCGCCCTCGACAATGTCGACTTTCTCACGTCATAATCCCTCTCGCTTTCTCTCTCTCTCTCTCCTCTCTCGCTCCCTTTTCCACTTCAGAGAGCGGTGGCTCTCTTTGCAATAGAACTATTTTTTCTGGCCACTGCGAAACGGATCCAGGCCATGAAGTGGCTGATTCTAAAATGAGTTGATGTTGGATTTAGAATTCAAATAAGAGACGAATTGAGGGAGGAGGAGAGGGAGAGGGAGAGAGAGAGGGGGAGAGCGGGATAGAGAGGGAGAGGGGTAGAGAGACCACGTGCCTCTTTGAATTGCGAGGGCTTTTGCTTCGAGCCATCAAGGGATGAAAGACTGGGACAATAAGAGCACGAGAGACGGACGGGAGGGGGAAGAGGGGGAAAGAGAGTACTAAAGAGCGAAATTTCCTGTCTTTGGTAGTCTTCCTTCCTCTCGCTGAGCCCGTTCCTTTCGTCCACTTGTTGTCATGCACCATTTGATGTCTCTTAATTCGAGCCGTTCGTACAACACAATGAACCTAATGACAAATGGACTCTTAGAACAAGCACAATGTTCACGGACAATGGAGTCTTCGAGTAGTATGTGTGGCCTGAGTATTGGCCTTAAAAGTGGAGCCAGCAAATGATGAATAGTTCATCATAGGTGTCAATCAAGTCTCTCTCTCTCTCCTCTCTCCCTCTCTTGCGCATGTTGTGTTCGACATGACATGTACCATGTCGCTAGGTGTCCTACATACTGGAGAGATCATTCATTTCATTCTTTTCTCAGGTTAACATAATCCTTGAGCAGTAGCTTAAGCACTTCCTTCCCGAGACACCGAACTAAAAGAGGGAGAGAGAGGAAGAGGAGAGAGAGAGAGAAAGCGCAAGAGAGATTGTTCGTGTCTATATGAACGTGAAAGTATTTTTCTGAACCCATTCATGTGAATGGCATTCAGTGCTCTTGGTTTACTTTCAGTTCAAAGCCATTGTTGAAACCTATTGGCCAGCTGGTTTGGCGAGTAACACATGATAGAATAATATGCGACAGAATGAGAGCGAGAGAGAAGGAGGGAGAGAGAGGCAGAGAGAGAATTTTGTATATCGAAATAAACGAACCAGAGGATTTGGGAGAGATTTGGATCTCCTTAGTTCTGTGTACTGGGTTTGGGAAGCGAGAGGAATGAGAGGGACAACGGCGAAAAGGGAGAGAGAGGAGGAGAGCGAGAGAGAGAGAGAGAACGAGAAAAGCCTTTGAAGCGCCTATTCTGTCACATTCAATTGGTTTCGTGTTTTACAAAGTCGAACTGCAAAGCGGACAGCGATACGTCCATCACCGAGAACATGGGAAAGTACATGAGACTCACTGTTGGCCTAAGAAGCCCGAAACTGCTTGTCGGAGAGGGAAGAGGGAGAGAGAGGAAGAGAGAGCCTGTATTTGAGCGCGACAAATGGCCGATACAAATGCCGCCACCGCGAGCGAGTCTCAGACAGCCTTTTCGCGCCCTGAATCTCTCGCTCTCATCTCTAATACAAAGAAGAGGGAGAGCAAAAAAAAGAGAGGGAGAGAGGAAAGGGAGAGAGAGACAGAGTCTGTGTGTGTGCTTTATGCGCTCCACAAAGGCCTTTGGACAGAAATGTACACTGCTAAAGTTATTACTCGCTTGTCAATCATTCCGGGCACAAACTGAACCTATCCGGTGAAAAGCCCGACTCAGGTGCTGCCCGGCCCACTGATACGCCACTGTCGAGGTCATGTCAAAAAGCAAACTCGATTCAAGCCAGATAGTGCATCCCTCTCTCCCTCTCCCCCTCTCCCCCTCTCCGGCAGAGCACAAAAAATGTCACCCTTGGACATGGATGTCGGTTGTGTGTCGGAAGAGAACACGAGCCGTAGCTAATGGCACATTGGCCGATGGTCAGCTCGAACAACGGCCTGGACAACCTTTTTTTACAGGCAGCACATTTGCTTCAACTATAGGTGAACATGAATGTCTCTCGCTCTCCCTCTCGCTCTTCCCCTCCCTTCCCTCTCCTTAGTTGGCTCTCACGCTCGGCAGTCTAGGAACGAGTTACAAGGAAGTACACGTTGTCAAGACCGTTGTAAACACTTTGATGAACACGTATTAAGCCCAGGACTGGCAATTGGTTGCATTCTCAGCATGACCACTATATATTCGGACCACGTTGCGCTCAGTTTCGTTTCGAACGGCAGCGGAAAAATTCACTTTGAACTGTTCATTTATGTGAGCAGTTCGAAGTATGGCGGTCATTTCGCTGCTCGCATTAGCGGTCACTGTGTGGTCAATGTTCTCGGCTACCGACCTATGGTTTCCTCTTCCAAATGGTCTTGCTGGTTCGTAGCATCCGCTCCAGCTCAGCGGGGCTCTCTTCCCTCTCTCCCTTTCCCTCTCTCCTCTCGATGTGTGTTTTTCACTTATTCCATTTTCACTCTGAGCGTCCACAGTGTTGCAAGGCAGCCATGAACTCATTTGCAAGTTGCCCATTCTCTTTATTGATGGCACCTTGCACAGTCTTAATATGTCGTGGCTAGTGTGCATAGATGGAAGGGAAGAGGGAGGGGAGAGGGAAGGGAGAGAGAGAGAGAGACTGAGTGGGAAAAGAGATTGAGAGAGGCATTAAACAACAGGCATGGTGAATGGTGGTTCTTTTTAGCCTAATAGTCGTTGGCTTTCCTTCGATTGTCTCTCTCTCTCTCTCCTCTCGCTCCCCCTCTCTCTCCCTCTCTTTCTGTGACGGTCTTAACGACTATGATACTTGAAAGCTAAAGGAATATAAATGGATGCGTTTAATTTACTCGTAGGAGGAGACGACCAAGAGAGACAGAATTAGAAAAGAGGGAGAGAGAGAGGGGGGAGAGGAAGCCGCGTACAGTAGTAAAAGCAGCACAGAGCCGATTTGCATGCAATATAAGATTCACATTAATTAAGTTAGAATAATTGCTGGTTGACCAAGTACTAAATCAGCAGCTGCCATTAAGGTGATTGTCATTGTCGTCCTTAAAAATGTCCGTCAGAGGCACGTAATGGCGGAAACAGAAATCTCGAATTCGATTGCAAGCTTCCATGGTTAGTTCTTTAGGCACAGTTAGAACTAGTCGCATATAGTTCGGATACTCGAAACAGTCCCCAGGTAGACAGAACACGGACTCTTCGCTGACTAGTGTCTCAATTAATTGCAGGTCTTTATCGAAGCCGGGAAAGCAGTTCATCTCGATGCCAACCTGAACGGAAGAGGTATGCAATTACAAATCAATTCAAAATGGCGCCCAAGGTCGTTCGGTCTCGTCGGTGTACATTTGCCGCTTGTCTAACTCACCATAATGTACATTGCTCCGGATGGTTTTATGGGTCGTAAACCGGGGACACTTTTAAATGTTTCAAAAGCGTACTCAGCGTTTTCCTATTGAGCCAGACAGGAAGGAAGGGAAGAGGAGAGAGAAGAGAGAGAGTGGAGAGAGAGGATGAAAGAAAGAGAGGGAGGAAAAAGAAGTTTAGTTTGCCGTAAAAATTTATTACTGTTGAGACTTGCAATTGGAAGCCCAGAGAGAACATTGTTAAGGAGACATTTTTTACCTTTATTAGCTGAATTGAATTGTCATGGAACAGTTGCGGAGTATCTCGCAATATCGACTCAAGCGCCCCCTGGATGATGCCATTAGGACCCATGATTCGTTGGCATAATTGGTTCAGCCCTTTGCGGATCTGTTTAAATGAAATCATTGGAACACAATTGACGTTAGCATTTACTTCATTTGCTATGTTTGGCTCCTTCAAACAAAGAGAGAACGAGATACGAGAGAGAAGAGAGGAGAGAGAGACAGCGAAATAGTATAACTGTTCTAACTCGACTAGAACATCTGTCACAGTGAAAGTGAATCCCTTTGTAGCTGTACTTACAGGCTGACCTAGTCTTTCATGTCTGTCATGGATGGTAATCCATCCTAGTCGCAGTCCTGGGATGAGGAATCTGTGTCGACAAGAGCGCATTGACAGAGAGCGAAAGGGAGAGGAGAGAAGAGGGAGAGGAGAGAGATGTAGAGTTAACAATGGGGACATTGCATTAAATGAGCAGTGGTCAGCCAACCTTTTCGTGGTTCCTCGGCATGAAAGGACGGGAACCTCGGTGGTCAGCGATGCTATAGGTACAAATGTATGGCCCGGAAATACCATATCCTCGTATATCTCGTCAGCAATTACCGGCAGGCAGTTGGTCTGAGCTATTCTCAGAATGTCCTTGATGTGCTGCACACTGAACACAGAACCGCAAGGGTTCGAAGGGTTGTTGTAGATGATGGCCACTGTGTTGGCATCGATGAGCGACTGCATGTGGTCAAGGTCTACCTGCCAGTCATCCTCGGGCAGCAGGTTGTAGGAGCGGACATCGATGCCATAACTGGCCGCCAGGGTCTTGTAGAGCGGAAACCCGGGCCGGGGCATGAGCACGTTCTTGCCGTGGCCGCCCAGCAAGGCTATGCAAAGGTCAAGTGCATGTGACGCACCGCTGGTCAGGAAGACGTCCTGCATTCAGTCACTGATTAGCTACTGGCAGTGTGCAGTAATTAAGTGGCCTACCTGGGCGTCCACCTGGGCATCGGGCACTGAGACGTACCGGGCCACGGCTTCCCGGGCCTCCAGTAGGCCGGCGGCCGGCAGGTAGCCATTGTGTTTGCCGGAAGTGATGCTCTTGACTAGAGCGTCCACAATCTCGTCGGCAGGCTGCAAATTGCCAAACAAAGTGGGATCCCCTACGACGAATTGAAGAGAAAGAGAGCGGGAGAGGGAAAGGGAGAGGGAGAGAGAGAATGAACCAGAAAATCGCGTGAGGCAGTGTGACGCAAAAATGCTGTGCGAAGGCTGCCGCGAGAGGAGACAAAACTTGCTCTCAAGTGCCCTTACCTATGGAGAGGGGGATGAATTTCTTCTCCGGGTTCGGCTCGACGGCAATGTTTTCGACTATGTTGCGAATCACATTGATCGAATTTTCGGCAAAGTCAGTCACTTGGACATTCCAGGAAATTTTGCTCTTCATCTTCTCTGTGACATTCAACTTTTCATTGGTCGTCACTGACAACGAAACAAGAGGCAAGAGACACTGCAATTTACGCAGTTATGCAATTTTCCAGACAAAAAACTGTTTGTTCTGTGGCGTAACTTAGTTAGTTGGTTGAACAGATTGCAAGAATCATCACATCATAAAAAAGCAAATGAGAATTTTCGCGTAATTAACGAGGCAGGTAAGGAGAAACTTTTCACACTAAAACGCACAAAACTAGTTACGAGTATCGAGTGATCTAATAACTGACTTAATATTTTCAAGTGTATCAGCGAGTAGACAAGACCAAGATATAGCGCAAGAGCTGAAGCACATGTGCACTTGACTATATGGTGACGACACGCTGAATAGTGAACCCAAGCCTAACCACCGGGTGAACAACAAGGTGATTCAAATCTGTGACGACTTTCAAGTTCTAATCAGAGACCAACACGCACAAAGATAGGGTCGTATCAAAAGGGAAATGGTCGTCAACTGTCTACACTCTGAGCAGAGTGGTTAGATAGTTGCCTTTTTGTGCAACAAAGGCCTCGGATGTGGAGCACACCTGTTCTAAAGTTAGAAAAGAGAGAAAGAGGCGATGCTGGAAGTAATCAGGGACATTCTCCTCTTCTAAGACCTAGCTCCGGGTATTCAATGGATCACATTGAACAAAAAGCAACGTTCAAGGAAAGCCAGATCCGTCCGCTTGGTGACTTAATCAGTAGGAATGTTGAATTTGAATTTTGTAGAAGCTTGGATTTCAGTTCAAAAACCGAGGCGATTAGAGAGAAAGCGAGCGTAACAAGGTTGCCATTGAAAAATACTGGTTAGAAAGTTCACCTTGCACACATTGTTTATCAGTTGTTTTCTAAGGTTCGGATCGGACGCTCTCAAGTGGACCTTGAAGTGAAGTCGCCAACCCGCTGGAGGACACGGATATCCGACCTTCAGCGATTACACAATTTAGCATTAATCGCGTAATGGTCATTGACTATACTGCATCTTGACTTTGAAGTAACGATTGCATAAATGGTGGTGTAAAAACGTTTATTCTCGTTAAGGGGCTATTTTAGGTTCATTTCTTTTTCTTTGCATCTTCTTCCTTTTTAGTTTCAGCATCTTTCGACTTCGCAGCTTCTTTCTTAGGATCTTTAGCGTCTTTCTGTCCTTCCTTCTTTTCTGCATCACGGTTGGCAAGCTTATTGTTAATCAGGTTGTGCAGTGCTACAACGGACCGTACCAAGGATGCTAAGTAAACAACTAGCATTTGGTCATTAGTCTTGACAAATGTAGATTTGATGTAAGTCTCTGTTGTAGTGTTGGGAAGCAAATTAAAAATGTCTTGCAGCAGGTAAACAATTGAGTGATTAACGGGCAATTTTCCAGACATGACAAGATCCAGATAATGCCTAATTGCTTCCATTTGTGAATAGAGTCCCTTGAGTCCCATGAGCTGGTTTGTTATGCGCTGCGACAAAGAACCCGATGTAGTGTCCTTGATGTCTCTGAGCAGATGTTCAACTCCAACCTCTTCAGCTTCTTCGGCGCCTATTTCGCTGATGACATGTTCAAATGTCTTACTGATTGGAGTTCCGTCATCATGGACCTCTTCGACAGAATAGTAAGCTTCGGTGGGGAGACCAAGGTCACGAGGTTTAGCATCAATGATGACCAAAACAGATGTCGGACAGTACTTCCGGATCAAATCGTTGATAGCAATATCATTCTGACTGAGTTTAGGGCCAGTGTGATACCAGCCAACAATTCTCTCCTTTGAGTTGACTTTCTTAAACATAGCATACATGTTCTCCAAGTAGTCATGGTCAAGAAACCAGACAGTCTTCTCCTTGTCATCCTCATCGAAGGGCACTAAATTAACTCAATTAATACATGGATGAAACAAATGCTTCAACATACCTGCAAAACTATTGGAGATGTCTAACTGTCCTTTGCTGAGCGTTGATCCTAGAAGAATTCCGACTACCCTTTTCTGATTGCCAATCTTTCCCATGCGATTGAAATGGTCAACAACACTCAACAGTACCAGAGGATGAACGGTGACTTTGTTCACTGGCAATTCGTGAGTCTTCGTCAATACGGGCTCTTCCTTTGCTATATCAACTTCCATCGGCTTTGTTTCTACTTTCGCCATCTTTAATTCACAATGTTCAAACTTTCAAAATACAGGGATTCTTTGGACAAAATTTGTATTTTTCAGATTTGCACAGTCACTCGAGTAGTCGGCGAGTCCGGTTCCCAGGATTCACTTGTAAACATGGCAACCGAATCCGAAGACTATTTCGTCAGCGGAAGGCAGACCGACTTAGTCTGCCTCCCATAGCACTGCCACACGAAATCGGATTTAAGCGAAGACTAGACTGTGATTAGATTTCATTTCCAACTCAGTAATCAAAACACGTGTTGAATGTTGTGTTTACGTTTCTATCAGATATAAATGATGAGTGGAGTCAAGCTTGACAACATCCTTTCAGCACAGTTGCCGCAAGAAGTTCTTGATGTTTCTGATAGAATTGGCTTGAAGCAAAACGTTCCTAATTCCACTGCAAATTTATTTTTGAAGAATAGGTTGCCGGTGAAGGTTTTGGACAACGAACTGAAATATCAGCCAAATTATTTTTACCATGACTCCAAAAAGAGACGAGAAAAGACTCATGCTTCCGGAAAAGAAATTTCACACTCAACGCTAAGGAACGAAAGAAACTTTTCAAGTTGAGTAAATGCTCAGATTTGAAGTATGAATCATTCAAAGCAATCAGTGAAGTATGGCACGACTACATCCATGCTTTGATAAGTGAAATGCATTCGGACACCGACCAGCTAGACCTGATACGAGCAGATTATCACGGTGCACAATTTGTCATAGAAGCGTCGCGTAATCCGTCTCTTGTCGGAATCAAAGGAATTGTGGTTCAAGAAACCAAAAATACATTCAAGCTTATAGCGGAAACTAACAGAATTATCAGTAAGTATCTGAGAATCTTTCTAGAATCAGTATACCAATTAATTCTTTTCGTCCTGTAGCTGTGCCTAAGGAAGGGACGCTCTTTACCTTTCTGTGTAATGGAAAATTGTATAAAATATGTGGAAACTACATGGCACTCAGTCCACAACAAAGATCAAGAACCAAAATTAAGGTGCGGAAAGCCAAGGACGAGGTTTGAGTAGATTGTTATAGTCTGTGTTAGTAAAAATTTGCTCAAGTGTTCTGACATAATGTGTGATCAAAGCGCGATGTGTCCCAATATACAGCTCGAAAAAGGCTTCAGACAATAAATTCATTTCGTTAACAGATCGTTTTGCGAAATTCGTATTTAGCGCTTAGAAGAAAACAGGCATGCTTAGGTAAACGCGCAGATGGGAAATAGTCTTTTTAGCTTTTGAGCTCATGGTGACTATTACGAGCTACCTTTCGGTCTGCTCCATAGCCCATCACTACAAAGGCGCCATATTCAGAGGTTGTCTTCTAATCTTGTCGGTGAAAACTGTTTTGTTCAAAATAATACTGAATTTGAACATTTCGACAATGTCAGCTACATCCCAGCATGCATTTTGCTTGAAATTGAACAGCCATCAGTCACATGTTACTGAAGCATTTAGAAAACTGTACAATGATGAAGTTCTCGTGGACTGTACATTGTCCTGCAGCGGTGGTACAGTTAAGGCTCACAAATTAGTTCTGTCTGCATGTTCGCCATACTTCACCACTTTGTTTTCGACATTCACCAACCCATACCAGTATCCCGTGGTGATTCTGAAGGACATGGCATTCGCGGATCTGAAATTCATACTTGAATACATGTACCGAGGGGAAGTAACTGTTCCACAGCCAAATTTGACGACAGTTCTAGAGGCAGCGAAATCGCTTTCGGTGACTGGTTTATGCGACATAAAGGTGACCCTTTTCATTTGAATGGACTAGATTTTTTTCAACTAACCGCTGTGTTTAGGTTGACTTGGAGCTAAAAACTGACGCAACGTCCGCTAAAACTCCTGGAACAACGAAAAGACGTAACAAACGGAAACGCACAAACAGCAAAACGGATGGCCAGGAAGATGCTAATGGTCAATCTGACTCATCGGAAGACTTGGAACCTCTTCCTTCTGAGAAGGTTGTCACTGACGTGGACATTGATGACGCTGCTGACGATGATGCAAAAACGTTCGTTCCTATGGATGAGTTCGAAGACTCGAGCACGAATTCAAAGGAGCCAGAGAAAGTACCCGAGCCAGCAGTCACAACTCCAGCTAGCCACAACTTGCGCTCTTCGTCAGGACCTAAAATTACACCAGCTTTCAAAGCTAATCTGAGGCAACAGCGAATTGAAAAGTTACAAGCCCAGACAGGGGTTGTCAGTGGTACGTAGTAGTTTGTCTCGTTATGTCTATCTAACAGATTTTCTTTGAAGGGGGAAGAAAAATGTGGTCTGAAGAAGAAACCAAGGCCCTGGTTAGAGTTTGGGAAGAAGAATCTGGCAGAGTTTGGGCAAGTGCGGGAAAGAAGACACTATCGCTTCAAAAAATATCCGATTTGCTTCAAGAACAAGATATAGATCGTGATATATCTCAAGTCGAGGGTAAAATCAAAGCCCTAAAAAGAGACTACAAAGCAGTCAAGTCAGAAAAAGCCATTGCATCAGTACAAGCTCGAATGGCACCTTATATTGACACACTCGATGTCATATACTCGAGGGACGAATCGTGAATGTGAATGACAGTTGTAACATAGTATTCATAGTTATTTACAGTGAGATCATCGAAATCATGGCTGTAGCGGCCACGGTCGCCCGCGCGCTAGCTTTAGTGACAGAATAAAAAGCTTTTTGGCCAACAGTAAGTACATTGTACAAGCTGTGTTCACTATAAACTCAGTTATGAATAAGCGTTGCATAATATCCAATGTTGCTTCGGCAATGGCCATGGCCTGCTCCGTCTACATAATTGTAAGCATACTCTATTGGTCGAAAATATACAATATATCAGCAACGAATCCAATCATTCTCATCGGCTACGTCTCGCTGGTTCATGTTATCGCTCTTCCCATGGTATCGGCAGCCTTAACTTGCCCAAAGTTTTCAGGCTCACTATTCAATGCAGTTTTATGGCTCAATGGAATCTGGTTGGTTGGCATCATCATTCTGCTCATCCTGATGAACTTTGTCCTGGACGACAGCATCAAAACCCTTTGGACCGAAAATCCACTTAATCACATCATACTGGCAATCTACTTCCTGTCTGCTTTGATTCTCGAGCTTACAGTGTTCTTTTTGGTTCATCGGTCAGGTGAAAAGACAAGCGGTTCGAAATCCACTTCAAAGTCACGAGAAGAGACTGATGTCGAAGCAAACAAGAAATCCCGAGACAAGAAACCCGCCAAATCTCCAAAGGCAAAAGCAAAGACACCGGAAGTGGTCTCAGCTCCTCCTTCGGACACACCGGCATCGGATGCACCGGAATCGGAAGCTCCTCCCAGCGAAGCCCCACCGTCGTCGGCTCCGCCGTCAGAGCAAGTGTCGGAAGCCCCAGCATCAACGGCGTCCCCGTCGGCAATGTCCACCAGTCCACCCAATCCGCCACCAAGGTCTCCTAAAAAGTCACCAGAAAGGCCACCTTCGCCCAAGCCTGGAAGCAAGAGAGCTAGGAAGGCCAATTCCGTTTGAAATTAAATCTGTTAAATTTTCTTTTCCCGTGGCTTTGATTTAAGAGTCAATTTTTATTGATCAAGTTCAGTCGATGCTCTCCATGTCCGCCAGTCGCTTCTTCAAGGCCATCATGCGACTCTTTGCCCTTTCGAATGCCAAGACCACGTCGGCAATGCTTTGCAGCGAGCTCTTCTTCTCAAGCCGCGGTTCACTGGAATAGCGTGAACTAAATTAAACGTTATCTTAGTTCGGTCATGGCTTACCTCGACCTCGTGATACAGTTTAGCTTGACGGTAACAGTTCCGGTAAACTCGGCCAGTTGGTCAAATTGAGTCGGACAAGGGACATCCTTGATTTTGACAAATCAGATTGGAATTGAATCGATTAATCCAATTGGATTTAAACTTACCGGCAAAGTTTGCTTTGACAGTTCTTCCATGTCATGGCCAAGGAATAGTTCGGACAATCTGTCGAATAAGTTATGGGACACAAATTTCATGCACGGAATGTCCAGTATAATCTGGCCAGCACTATGCGGCAAACGAACAAAGCCTTGACCGCAAAGTCGATGTTTGTTCCAGTAGTCGACAGAGATTACTCTGACGAACAAAAATGGCCACTCGTCGCTGTTGTTTTCACAGTTCAGAGTCACCGAAACTGGAAAGGAAATGTTCAGAGCTCTCACTGCGGTCGGATAGCAACGCTGAGTTCGTCCGTAAAGTTCTTTTTCGTTATTCGAATACCAGCCATTTGGCAGGCTGACCATAAAGTCCAAAAAGATGTTGTCTCCATCGAATCCTTCAGCTTTTTCTGCGAATGATAATTATTCTAATCTCTCAGTATTCAGACCAACTCCGTTAATCAAACCTATTTCCCCGAAGAACGAGGCTCGCCAGCCTCTGTCTAGCTGAAATTTAATTTCGAATGAACTTCAAGTAAATGATTTTACAATTGAATTACCTGAAACGATTTTGCAGAGTTCTTTTCGCTGAGCTCATGCATGACGCTAAAATGGGTTTGTTGCGAGCGACGTCACCATGACAACGTAAAGCTGAGTTATAAACCAATACAATCTTTATTTACATTTAGAATCAATTGATCATGTACAGCTGCAGCCAACTAAGGACAAGTTACTTTCTTACAATCTGTACGAAAATTGAATGCAAACTTGATTCAATTCATTTCAAATAATCATTTTCAGTTGACCGACTGCTTGTGAGTAGATCCAATTGCTTCAGCCGACGGATTGGGAGGCAACTGCTTCGGTTGATTTTGCATGCAACTCTTGGCAACAGATTCAAACAATCTAAAGAAATAAATAAACAATCAAATTGATCTAATGGTTCCAAAAAGCAACTTACCTTTCGATTTCAGGGGCACAACGAACGAATTCATGGTTCCAGAAGTTGTACGATTGGTTCTTGATGAGTTCGATAAAGGTAACCAAGAGACCCCAGGGGTGAGGACGGTTGACGATTAATCGCTCTAACAGAACACGAGTGATTTGTTCTTGAATAGCTTCAGTGTTGCTCTCCGCGAAAAGATAGAGCAGTGCACAGCTGAAGTAGTGAGTGTTCGAGTTGGGATAACGAAGCTGGTTCGCTATAGCATTCAAGAAAAGGTAGCGACCTGGAAAACAAAAATCTTGCTGAAAACTGATAATCAAATAACAGTCTTACCTTCAGTATCCAAATCAACGGCCAAGTTCTGAAAGATGTCCATTTGAGAAGAATGGGCAATAGTGGTCATGTTGATATGCTTCGGCGTGATTGTCTGAATAGCCTGCTGGCCAACGTAGAGGACAAGAGCATTCATCAGCGGAATATTATAGCGGGTCGAGTCAAGCTGTTGGTTTGGACCAGGTTGCTGCAGATAACCACGCAATTCACTCAAAAAGGTGACTGGACTTCGAGTTCGAAGGTAGCTTTCAAGTTCTTTCTTGAATGGTACATTGGCCAGAGCACTCAGAGCTGAGTTAGTGCCCTTGGGAGTTTGTATTATCTCGGGGAGAGAATCTATCTTGAGATTAGGCGTAAACGGATCCGGTAGACGCATATTCCTGGGGAAAGCGCTCAGAACCAGATTTCGCATTTGGATTGCATTGCAAGGAATAACATCACAGAATTCGTAGCAAAACTCGCATAAAAATTCGGGGAAGTCATGCAACAGCACCAGCAACACTTTCAGTGTCCCCTACAGAGATATTAGGTATGTCAGTATAAATTTCAATATCAATAATATTTCACTCACCTTGTATAACAAGTCGACGGCAGAGGAGAGCTCAACGCTCCTCAGAAAAGGTGACAAGAATTTAACCATCTCCACAATCAGCTGAGCATAGAGAGTCCATCCTTTCGTCATACCACCTGCGGCGGATGTGCCACCTGAGTTCAAACACTTCTCCATGAAGGTACGGTGGCTGATGAAGTCAAGCCAAGCATAAGCAAATGACGGTGCCTTGCCAGGTCGCATGACTCGAAGTACGATGCAAAACGAGTTGAGAACCTGAAATTGTGTCGTTTCGTAGATAGGGTCCAACTGAGCACTGCCAAAACCCATTTGCATGGCATTGGCGGGCAAACCCAAATTGTTTGGACCAAGAGTCAGCTCCATGAACAGGATGATCAGAATCCTGTAATAAGGAAGATGCTGGAAATTCTCTTGGCGTCCTTCTTGATCTTGCATAGCCACGCTGGCAATTATGTTCAAAGCCTTGTTCAAGAGATTGAGTTTAGCAGTTGATTCCGTGGTGATAGCTGTATTGCTGCCACTTTGTTTCACCAGCATAACAATGAGATGAGCGAAAGCGTCAAGCGTTTGGAAGCACTTGGTTCTGGTCTCGATCAAGCTCTGGCTGTTCTGCGATGGATTGGCGTTGAGCACCTTGTAGCAGAATTCAACACAAAGCTCAGTTGACAAGCGGAAAAATCGACTGATAGAATCATCAGTTTTCAAAATCCCATGGACTGTCATTTGCTGCAGGTAAACTTGGAACACTTTGCTCAAATTGGTAGTTGAGTGGTAGAGCTGAATCCATTCTCTCAGAAGCCTTTCTGTTTTCTCCATGAATTCAGGTGGATCATTCTGGTCAAAATCAACAGTTCTTGACGAATGGTTCGGCATGAAGGGTACTTGAGTTGCTTCAGCCGGAATAGGACCCCTGAAAACTTCAAGAGCTTGCTGAATCTCCAATGTCAACGGGTTAGTAACACCAACCGACTTGCTCAGCTTAATTAGAGAAGCAATAATATTCTGCATTTCACTTTCATGTAGACCAGCATGACCATAAATTTTGACAAACTGCAAGGTAAAAGCCAGAGTCAGTGGATTCTGTGAAGTTTCAATTAACTGCGCCAGATTATGATCCATGAGTGGAAGGTTAATCAGCCCGGATCTCATCAAGATGTCGAACAAATCATCTGGAAGCGGAGTTGTAGTCGTGTTCTGATTCAACAAACGCTCTAACACCAGTCTGGTTATTTGCTTCGTGGTCCACTGATGCCCAAAGGCTCGCGGGTCGGCAAGGGCTTTTAGTATCACCAAATACAAATCTCTTGCCCGGGTAACCAAGACAACTTCAACCAAACCATTTTCCATGCTCATAAATAATTCATTCAAAGCTTCAAGTATGCGACCGATCAAATTGAGTGCACCAACAATATCTCGTGGATTTTCTCTGTTGTTCAACACAGTGTCCAAAATGCTTTGCATGGTTTGGATCAACAGACCAGGTTGGTTGTTTTGCACGAACATTTGCCAAAGTTGCTGTAATTCAGCAACCAATTTGTCATACAAATTCACCAGTCCAGATTCTTGAGCAGCATTGGGTTCGCCGAAACCAGAAACTGGTGGAGCGGCTGAAGGGACACTCGATACTGGCTTAGGAAACATACCAGCCACAGGTTGTGCCAAACTGACAGCTGTATTTCCAACAAAACCGGAGGAAGAAGGTGGATCGACAATCGGATTGAATCCAGGGATATTACGACCAATGTCTTCATAGATGGAAAATTGTTGCGAGGTGACAGCACCAACACGCAAGCGAATCGGTTCAGGCATTCTTTCGGCCTGATAAGTGAGGGCTGATGGGTCACAGTACCTTCTACCTTCGGCTCTGGCTT
Organism: Halotydeus destructor; assembly: GCA_022750525.1. Taxonomy (NCBI): domain Eukaryota; kingdom Metazoa; phylum Arthropoda; class Arachnida; order Trombidiformes; family Penthaleidae; genus Halotydeus; species Halotydeus destructor. The sequence goes on along the minus strand of JAIUWE010000111.1, from coordinate 917,668 downwards.
TACGACGAATTTCATATTCACTTGCAAGCCTCTTGTCCAATTCAGGCACGGCTTTGTCCACAGCTGACTTCTGAATAAAACAAGTAGCTAGATCAATATTATCACTGGCGATCGCATTTGCGGCAGTATCAATCTGTTCCTTTGGGATAGTTGGACAATTTCTACTGAAAATACTTGACAAAGCTGCAGCAATCGTAACAAAAAGAGTTTCTTTCGAGGTAATCATCGCCATGCCCGCGGTCAAGTTTCTGATGAGGTAATGGGCAGCAGTTAACATTTTGGTTTCGTCGGATTCAAGGGCAAAGTCTTTCTTGATTATCTGCTCGGCAGTTGGGATAGCAATCTTGATACTGCGTTCAACAACAGGCTGAAGCCATTCGGTAACAGCACGCTCGATGGCAGGCTTCACCAATTGCTTCAAATTAGGCTGGATTTGCCACAAAGGTAAGTTACCAGGTATGTGAATATGGGCAGCTAAACCAGCAAGACTGTTTGTTTGCAGATCATGGTAGTTGAAAGTGTGCGTTCCTTGCGAAGGGATAGTTTGTGCCCCTGGAAACTGAGAGCCAGGAGAAGGCTGACCAGAGGGATACTCGGAGAATCCTCGGGTGTCGGAGCCGAATGATCCTACAGCCGGAGCGGGTGCGGTAGAGAAAGCATTCACTTGAGCCGGGGCGATCATCACTTGTCGACCGCTGCCAAGCTGTGGCTCGCCCAGAACACGCAGTCGTAGCACTTCGTCCTGAAAGCACTCACTTTTAGCCACCAATTCTTGAAATTCAATGCTCAGGGCTTTACACAAAACTTCTACTTCGAATTTCAGATTCAGCTTCAAATTAGGAACCTCGTGAAGCTCAACGAGTGTTTTCAGAATTGCCATTGTCCATGGGTTGGGTGGTTTGAATACTCGTGACTTGGCACAGCTTTCAAGAATTTTCGCTATGAAAGGAACAATGTATATCAGTTCCTGAGTTCCCTTATGATACGCCTCCACGAGAAGGTTCTTTATATTCAGCTCAAGAGCCAGAATTGGTTTATTTTTCGCCAATGTGAGCATTCCAAGCCAGTGACCCAAGTTCTTCAGTAAACTTCTATCGGAGAAATTTCCAATTCCTTTGTCACTTTGCAGCAATACCTTAATGTTTCGAAAAGTTTCTCTCACAGTTATCTCATTGATTTCTTGGTTATTCAGAACATCAAGAAAGTTTGCGTACAATGTATGAAAATTGAGCTCAATACTAGCTCGTTTCATGACGAAATACTGAGCTATCCAGCCATCGTAGATATCTTCTCTTCCCATCACTTCTTTGAACTCTTCCGTTTTTTGCTTCAAGTTTACCATTGACAGGTTGTTCACAATAAAAGCAATTTTATCTTGAATATGCTCGGGTGGCTCTGGGAAAGTTACGGCCGCAGTTTGAGCCTCCGTTAAAGTAGTGATATTGGTGGCATTAGCTATCGACGGACGAGAACCAGTGACAACTGGAAGCTGAACACTGGGCTTCGGTGGGACCATCGGGACATGTACTGGCGCAGCGCTGGAGACCGGAAACTGTGGGTTTACTGGTCGCGGCTGTCGCTGTTGAGGCCCATTCTGAGGTCTATTTGGCGGCTCGAGAGACTGACTTCCATATTCGATGTAATCTATCAGATGAGCCGGAAAGTCAGAGAAATGTGCGATTGATGCTAAATGCTGACAATACAGCGGATAGTCTTTGAGCTTTGTCTTGAACCGGTCCAAAGCCGCAATGCCAAAGTAGTACATCTTGCTTTCGAAAGGTTTCCTGAGAGCTTCTAGAACGTACCTTAGAGCAACCACAAGAGCCATGTACTTGACAAGACCCATTTGAATGATGCCTCCGAAAAGCTGAGCAGTTATGAGAAGTTCTTTGTCTGGATACTGCGGAAAATAACAGTATTCCTTGAACAGATTACGTATCATACAGGTAAAGATGTCTTTTTCACGTTGATTTTGAGAATCTTGAAATCGCCGAAGCATTTCCAGAACGTCATCAATAGACATGTTTCCAATAGAAGACTGGTTGTAGATTCTTTGGAAGTACGTGTCTGCTTCCTTCTCAATTTCAGGGCTTACGTTGTGTTTCATATCGGGAAATATATTGTGCAAATCACTCATGGCTTTATTCAACCGCTCTTGTTGACCAGGTTGGTTTTGTTGCAGATTACCAAATGATTGTCCGGCTCCAGTGTTTCCAGTCAACCCAGAACCATATGCTGGTCGAGTGATGGCTAAATTTGCTCCAGTAGATAAGCTTAAAGAACCAATGCCAGAATCCAATGATTGGACACTTGAAGGCATTTGTTTCTGTTGAGAGTTACTGACAACACCTGGAGGTGGCTGCCGTGGTACTTTCTGAACAAGCATTGCCGAGTTGGCCACCATTGTTAATATTGTTTCACTTAAGTCTTTTGATATAACTGGACAGCTTCCAGATGCAGAGTTTGCGATGTATTGGTTCAAACAGTGCAACATGGTTGCTAATGTTTCTGAAGGTAGGTTTGAGATCGGTATGGAGCCATCTAAAACTTTAGCACCAACCAACAAAGCAGGACATTTCTTTCGCAAGAATTGCACAGAAGCTATTATGAATTGCTCGCCATTGGACTGTATTTTGTCCATGAGCCATTTGTCCAGCTTTAGGTACTCTCTTCGAGATGCCAGACAAGCCAAATCAATCACAAATGGATAGTTTGTGCTATTCAACAAAGAACTCAAAGCCTTCAAGTCTTGGGCAACATCAAGAATTCTTGAAAGTCGCTGCTGTTGCTGTTCATCGCTTGTGGCTGAGGTGAAGTAGTCGGACATGGATTGTAACAGAACTTGGCGAACCCAGTGATTTACTGAAGGGCCGCTTGGGAGAGGCTCACTGATGCTCCATATAGTGTGGAGAATTACTGCAGCGTTGGCATTGTTGGACAAGAAGGCAGGAATAGTGAGATTTAGTATCTCTGCTTTGATTTGCGTTTGACCAGAATGACAACCCAGAACCCCCAATGTCAACAGGTCTGGACAGTGGGCGGCTGGCCATATGACAAGTTCTAACACAGGCTTCGTGAAGAGCTGCCCATTGGAACCGTGATTACAAAGGTCCACTAATACTTGATAAAGCTTCTGATACTTCCAAGTGCTGATTTCAGGATCTGCAGCAATGTCAGGCTGACACTTGAGGTTTTCAACTTCAACAAGCTGACCAAGTTCTTGAGTGATTCCGGATCCTGTCTGTGAAACTGAAAGCAATTTCGAGACCAACTGGTTTTTGACGCAGGTCCATATGAAACCGAACTGAAACTCAGCGTTACGAGACCAAGGTTTGCCGAAGAAGACTATCCCTAAAATTGCTATGCCTGAAAAAGAACGAGTTAATCTAGGAAATGCAGCGTCAGAAATATATACCTTGCTTGTCAGTGTTGCAGAGGTTGATACAAAAATGCCAAAATTTCTGAAAGGACTTCGTCACACCATTCTCGAAACTGATAATTTTGCTGTTGTTGCTTATGAAGGCATCATCATCGATGGCCTGCAAAATGTCGTGCAGAGGCGAAGCCGAAGGTAGAAATTCTCTACAAATATTGGCCAAAGTGTCAACATCGTCTTGGGCTCGTTGTGGCTGCACCCCAAGAGTGTCATGACGCGCAAGGTCGCAAATGGCGAAAAGCAACTTCGCACAAAGCTTAGGCGTAACATTGATGTTGTATTGCCGTATAAGGTCTGAGGAAAGCTGGACACCGCTTTCATTCACGAGAAGACCAGTGATCTGGTCATCGCTTAAAATAGATGCATTTGACGGCAAATGTCCATCCATGATAGGCGACTCCAGGTAAGGTAGAGGAACGAGCTCAGGATCTGCTATTTCGGCAGAACTCGGCAGAGATGGAAACCCTGCCATGATAAAGAATGTTTTCAACTCAAAGTACAAAAGCAAACTGAAGAACTTACCTTTTAACACTCTTTTCAGCAGCTCCTTAGCCTTGGAATCGGCACTGGAGTTCAACTGACTTATTACGCCGCACGTTAGTTCACTGGAAGGTGAAAACTGACACTTTAGAAAGTCTATGTCACGTTCACACACTGAAAGTTCATTGAATGTCACAAATAAGGCTAACTTCTCAGATTCACTTAGACGGAGAAGTCGAACAAGTTCATGAAGTTTGCCGACGATGTCTTTGTTGGCCTCATGGGCCGAATTTCCTTCAAGAACGGCACCTTTCCTTTTCTCTGATGTGTTACTACTTCGCCCAGGACAAAGTTCAGTAAAGTCATTCAGAGAATAACACAAAATGGACCTAAAGTTGGACTTCAGAAATGGTGAACCAAGATCAAAATAGAGCTGTTGCAATAAACTGACTTCGTTGCTATTGCTCGTAGATAACAGCAATGAGATCACTGATTTATACAAATTCTTCTCTAATTCAAAGCCAAACTTGGTTATGCACTACATTCGGAGTAAAGGACAGAGTAAACAATCAATGAGGAATCCCATTTAAGATAAACCCTTAGCTTAGGGAATAGGCACCGAGGAGTCCCCTTTGTATCAAGGGGACAAACAAGCCAAAAAGTTGCCTTACCTTCTCGAGCTCCGTCAACTGTAGCTTGTACTGCGTCTTATTTAGCGAACTGTTCACTAGACTGGCAACAGAATTAAGAGCAAAAGAAATAGAATCTGTGTTCATCGTTACTACAAGTAATTAATAACATAATTAAGCGTATTCGTTAGATGACTTGCACCACATAAATGAGAGGGAGAAAGACGAGACTCTTTTTCAGTTTAACTTCAAAGCCAGCTAACAAACCTATGATGGCGTCTCGAGGCGAGAAACGCAACAAGCGCCATCTCACGACAACAGAGTGTCATCACTTGTTTCTATGATGTAAATAACAGTGTCAGGTGCAAACTTTCAGCTCTAAATGAGATTTATCAATTACAGAAAGCCTATTCAAGCCGTCGTGACTCTATGGAAGTATTTATGGCCACTGATAATCGCGGTTGTGTGGTGTGAATACCTCATCTACTATTTTGTCGTCTATGGTTTCTGCTCGTGGCCAGAACTCACGAATCATACTGATGAAGTTGTCAGAACCATTGTTCTCTCTGACACCCATTTAATCGGCAATCGTAAAGGTCACCCTTTAGACAAACTGAGAAGAGAATGGCAAATGTATCGCTCCTTCCAAAGTGCTTTCACAGTTTTTCACCCGAAACTTGTCTTGGTTCTGGGCGATGTATTCGATGAAGGACTTATTGCGTCGCCTAAAGAATTTGACGAATATACTGAGCGTTTCGGCCAAATTTTTCAAGTTCCGCAAGATACTAAGATTTTGGTTGCTACCGGAAACCACGATGTTGGATTCCATGATCGCATGATGGTGTTTGAACCGTACCTTAGACAGCGATTCGAAATTGCCTTTAACATTTCGCTAGTGCAGCTGGTTGAAATCACTGGTATACCGCTGGTGAATATCAATAGCATGGCACTCGAAGGAGATTATTGTCATATCTGTTCTGAATCTATGGAACTAATCGAACAACTAAGCAACAAACTTAAATCAAAGTGCACAAATCATCCTACAAGTACATGCATTTCACGACCGATCCTCATCACACACTTTCCGTTATATAGGAAATCTGACGAAGACTGTAAAGAAGCAGATTCGGCCACAGGTTCTGAGCGATACGCTAAAATGCGCCCCAGAATTGATTGCATATCATCCGCTTCCACAAATTTTTTGCTCAACTCTTTGAATCCCAGATTGGTTCTCACCGGACATACGCATAATGGTTGCGTAACAACACACGGGATTAAAAAGATTCCTGAGTGGACGGTCGCATCATTCAACTGGAGAAATAGAGCAAACCCATCCTTTTTACTCCTTGCTCTCTCAAAGAATGACCATAACATATCGAAATGTTTTTTACCCAACGAGAACACTGTGATCAATATTTATTTCACGACTTTAGTGATACTGATAGCTAATTTTGTCTGGCACAAAGTCAGGTAGGGCTGAAAAAATGAACAATTTTTAAACTCATTTAGCTACCAGAGAAACTTTAGTAGGTCTCAAATACGAAACTGGTGCAAAGGCATCATTGGAATGCAATTTAGTTTGAAAGCTATCTATGATTAATTTAGACTTGAACAGCGGACAGTCAAGAGTCAATGTTTCGTATTCACCACCCTCACCACAGACATTGATTCCATATTTGTCCTTCAATTTTAGTAACGTTGATTGCATATCACTCAAAGTTTTACCGAGGTGTTCTTTGTCAAGGCCAATGACAGCGACTTTGATTAAAATTGCCTTGACGCCGTAATCTATCATTTCTTGAAGTAATTCCTCTTGATTTCGTTCCCACAAATATGCAAGCATCTTTATTTGAAGTCTGTCACAGATATTTTGTGCTCGATTTCCTTGATAGTTCGACATGATAGCGCCGACAGAAATGGCGTCGTATTCGATACCTTGACTGCGGATATCAACCAACAATCGATATAAGTCTTCCACCTCATCTTCCTCAGAGATAGTGTATTCATATTCTTGACTGATAGGTTTTCCTGTAATTTCTCTCCGAAATAATGGAACACCCATTGCACTGGCATAAGCATCAATCGCTTGATGACCGACGGTCTGGTACATGTAGCTGTCAAGTTCATCGCCGTCTTCCTGGTGTGGAGGGTATAGATTTGCAAGGGCAACTATTTCATGACCATCGTCAACACACTTGCACATATTATAGCAGCTATCTTTGCCACCACTGATCAGTGCAACTACTTTCATCTTGAGTCCCTTGAAGAAGCCAAATTCTGCACACGTGTTGCTAATTGTTTTCGAGATTAACTCCTTCGCTGACCACCAGCTGGCGCTGTCTTCAAGCATTGTATGCAAGTAGCCGGCAAACGTTTCTGTTTATTTGAGTAATTTATTTGTTTTCATCATTCTTTCAGAGAAATGGCACTGACCGAAGTTGTGTCACAATCTAATGGACATTCATTGATTTCGGACAACATTACTGACGATGAAGCTGCATTGTACGATCGTCAGATTCGATTGTGGGGAGTCGATGCACAGAGAAAACTGCGAGCCTGCAATGTAGTTCTCTTTGGACTAAATGGGGTCGGATCAGAGATAACCAAAAATATAGTTCTTGCTGGAATCAAGTCAATAACTATTGTTGATTCTGAAAAAGTGACAGAAAATGACGCGATGGCAAATTTGTTCACCAACAACAAAGTTGATGAAAATCGAGCGACGGCTTCCCATGGAAATATCAAACTATTGAATCCAATGGTCTCAGTCACTACTCTGGACTTGAATCTGCGTGAGTTGCTTAAAGAAGAAGGACGGTCAGGATTGAAGAAACTACTTGAAGGAGTTGATGTCGTCGTTGTGAATAATTTTGACAGAGAAACAGTAACTCAACTGAATGAGTTCACTCGAACGTTGGACAAGAGAGTGCTGTTTTTCTGGGCCTGTTGCTGGGGATTTTATGGAATATCGTTCACAGATTTAGGAAAACACCATTACATCACGGAACAAGTCTCTGAAAAAATTATTGAGACAAGTGTGAATGGGGATAAGGAACCGCCTCAGAAGCGCTCAAAGTTGACAGAGAACAAAACAGAGTTGGAAGAGAAAACGCTTGATTATCCGAGCCTACAAGCTGCTCTTTCGGCGAAGGCAGGAAAAACTGATTCTGGAATTACCAGACGCACAAGCCCTGTGTTTGTCTTGATGCACATCATGTTGGCTTTCTATGAGAAGCATCAAAGGTTTCCCGAAGACCGCACCACAGATGTCTCCGAATTACAAGCCCTTCAAGCCAAAGTAGTGGAAGAGAGACAATTGCCTGATAATATCAACAGCAATCTCGATACAATGGAATGGTGGCACAGTGTTTATGGAGAACTTAGCCCAATCGCCTCAGTAGTGGGAGCAGTGGTTGGTCAGGACATAATCCGCGCCGTATCGGCCAAAGACACCCCCATAAAGAATTTCTTCGTTTTCAGTGGGACTGACTGCAAAGGATTCATTGAAGCTGTCGGACGTTAAATCCATGTCAGTTATCTTTATTCTCCATACGACAATTACATCCTTCACCCAGACTGTCTCAAAACAAGTATGGCGAATCGATCACACCTTGCCCTGAAGATACTCCACCTTCATTGTAACAGATGCGTTTACTTCTCAATACATGTCCAGCTTCACGGTTCATTATGATCGAGTTTGTGTCGCCTAAAATTGTGCCGAATATGCCTAGCTCGCTGTCAATTTGGCGGAAAAGGGAATTTCCTTCCGAGAGTTTAATCGGGCTTGATATCAAATTAACAACAACAGGTGGCCTGATGTAATCCATGGCTATGTAAGCTTCTCTGGTATCAAGGCTTTCTACATTGAGTAGAAATTTTCTAATATTCTCTCCATAAATATTATTGGCACCGCCTTCGCGCTGTGGTTTCAGAACATAGTTGCTAGGTTGCTGTAAGATCTTATTATAGTTAGAATCTCCCTCTTCGGTTTTGTCAAGTGACCAAATGCCAGCAAATGTTCGATGCATTCTTTCTGCAGCTTTAGTGTCAATGAACTTTTCTAATATATCTTTGTTACAGATAATTTGCTGGATTTTCTTTACTCCGGCAAGTTGACCATTCAGCGATGGACATTTTAAAGCTCGTGACCGTTCAATTAGATGTCGTAAGCTCCAGTATTCGCTTGACGGATAATGGTCAGGTGCATATCCGTAGCGGAAGTAGACTATGGCCACCTCGTCATTGTGATCAATCATGAGCCTCTGATTGTCTTTCAACTTGGCACATTCGATTAGCTGCGCAAATGTTCGGCGTACCACTTTTACATCCGGCCTGAGCTCACTAATTCGAAATTCCATGGACCGTTGATCCGATATATTCAAAGTTCTGGTATCTTCGATTACAAACAAAATAATAGAACCCGGCTTCCCATAGACTTCCCAGGCATCGATGAAAGCTCTTGCAAACTGATAGTCGCACTTATTTTCAGGTAGACTTTTCAGGTCATCAGGTCGACCGTACTTGGAAACAATATGGTGATGGAATTGCGACAACTTTGGTCCCATGATTGCAAAGCCTGCAGCTATCGTGTTGACTTCCACTTGCTTAAGCTCAAGCTCCTCCTTCTTGGTGTCCAGCATGTAGTCAGCTCGTAGTAGATTGAAGTTAATTGGTTGGCTCTGGCCTTCTTTCTCAACTCTCTCGTACACTTCGAACAAGTTCTTTGTGAACTCGTCGACGCTTATGGTCCTCTCGAGAGATGCCTTCAGGAAAGCGTGATTAAAGGAAATTCGGTGCATTAGCAGGTTGACATCTTGCTGCATGGAAAGTGACAGTTCAAAATACTTTCTTGGAAACGGAGACGGAAATATTGTAATTGGTGCTTGTTCAACAACATTGTCACTAGTGAGCGATTTGCTTCGGAACACAACTCCTAAATACAGTTCATTAATTACGGGTGTTCGCTTCAACCAGTGAAACTTACCGTTGCATAAAGCAAAGTCTCGAGCTTCGTTCTCAATGTCGGAAAGGGAAACCCGTTCAAGTAGATTGCTAGGAATGCAAGAGTCCATTGTGGAAGTCGTAGTACAACCTGAGCAAGCCGGAAGCAACAGCACCGTACTCACTTTGGTGACCTCACGGACTTGCGCAATGTGGGGCCCTCTGTGTGATTATTTGGTACCGCGGCGTCGTTGCAATGGAAAACGTAACCCAACCCAAAGTCATTCGTAGCTCAGGTCGTGAGAATCGTGAGTGCTCACGCGCCAAATTACGCTACAGCTCGAGTGACTTGCGAAAGCGGTTCAGCGTACCTTTATTATCCCACCCAAAATCGAAGGCGGCAAATTCAAAAACTGTTAGTGGCAGTTGTGGTCATTGATCGAATACACTTGGCAGTTGGATTATGGTTAAATGGACAGAGCAATAGAAGAATAACATTTCTCAAAATAGCAAGTAGAATGTCTAGTGGAATACTGAATTTCGAGTCCTCAGAACAAGTACGGTGAATCAATTACACCCAGTCCTGCCACGACATTACCTTCATTGTGACATGTGCGCTTACTTCTTATCATATGTCCAGCTTCACGATTCAGTATGATTGAGTTTGCATCGCCTAGAATTGCGCCAAATATTCCCAGCTCGCAGTTGATTTGGTGGAATGGCGAATCACTTTCCGGCAGTTTTACGGGACTTGAGATTAGATTATTCAACGTCGGTGGCCGAATGTGATCCATGGCTATGTATGCCTCTCTCGTATCAAGTCTATCTAGGTTGAGTAGAAATGGCTTCACGTCTTCGCCATAAATGTTGTTTCCACCGCCTTCGCGCTGCGGTTTCAGAACATAGCTCTCAGGATCTTGTAGAATCTTGGCATAGTTCGAATTTCCTTGTTCAGTTTTGTCTAGCGACCATATCCCGGCAAATGTTGGGTACATCCGGTCGGCCGCTTTGGTGTCGATAAACTTCTCCAATAATGTTTTGTCACACAGAACTTGCTGAATTTTCTTCGAGCCAGAAAGTTGGCCTCCCAGAGATGGGCATTTCACAGCCCTTGACCTCTCTAACAAGTGTCTCAACTTCCAGTACTCAGGGGAACGATAATGCTCAGGCAGGTAACCGTAACGGAAGTAGACGACGGCTACTTCGTCATTATGGTCAATGAAAAGCCTCTGATTGTCTCTCAACTTGGCACATTCTAGTAGCTGCGCAAATGTTCTGCGGACCACTCGAACATCCGGTCTAAGCTCACCAATTCTAAACTCCATGGACCGTTGATCGGATAGACTGATAGTTCTAGTGTCCTCAACTACGAATAGAACCACTGAGCCCGGAGTTCCGTAAACTTCCCAGGCATCTATGTGGGCTTGCGCAAATGGAAAGTCGCTCTTATTTTCTGGTAGGCACTTTAAGTCATCGGGTTTACCATACTTGGAAACAATATGGCGATGCAGCTGCGACAACTTGGGTCCCATGAATGAAAATCCAGTGGATATCATATTCACTTCTATCTGTTTCATTTCGAGTCCCTCTTTCTTGGCGTCGAGCATGTAATCAGCTCGAGTTAAACTGAAACTAACCGGTTGAGTTCGGCCTTCTTTCTCAACCGTCTCGTACAGTTCGAACAAGTTCCTGGTGAACTCGTCCCCAATTATCGTCCTCTCTAGAGAGGCCTTCAAGAATGCATGGTCAAAGGAAATGCGGTGCATCAATAGGTTCACATCTTGCTGCAAAGAAACGGCCAGTTCGAAGTACTTCCTTGGAAACGGAGACGGAAATATCGTAACTGGCGCTTGTTCAACAATCGTGTCAATCTCGAGTGTTTTGCTTCGTAACACAATTCCTAGATACAGTTCTTTTAGAACGAGTTCTCGATAAATCAGATAAAAAACAACTCACCCTTGACGAGAGAATAGTCACGTGTTTCATTTTCAATCTCAGACAAGGAAACCCGATCAAATAAATCGCTGGGAACGCTAGTCTCCATTCTGGAGGCCGTGATACAAATGCTCGCAATCAAGCAGAAAAAAAACACTGCACTGTTCCCTCACATAAATTGCTCTAGAGAGTTTGCGCAACTGCACGCTAATTAGGTCAAACGGAATCGCTGCTACGGCAAAGCCAAGGAAAGAAAGAAGAACTTTTAGCGGACGGTTGTTGATAACCGAGAGTGAGAAGTGATGGCCAGAATGCTGACAGCTAACGGAGCAAGTGCTGCTATCTAAATTGTGTTCAAAGAGTTAAAAAATGGCAGCCTATAAGAAAGCCATATATGGAATCAAGTTGTGCAGTTACAGCCTGTATAGCTCGGGAAAAGTTGGCATTGGCAATACATCGTTGGTGTTCTTTGGCAGAAAAATTACTGGAAGGTTCTATTCAAGTGAATCACCGCAAACTGAAGTATATTCGTGACCAGTGATCAAGTACAGCCAACTGGATCCCAAGTGATTGGACAATCAGGTAGAATATGATATAAGAGAGTACTTGCCCGTAAAGGTAGTCATCACCTTTTGTCTGCCTTTTCGTCTAAGAACGTTTCAAGAATGTCTTGTTACGTCAGAACTTGTACTTTTTTCGCTCCCGCCAACTGATGATCCATAAGCGCAACTGGAAATATGCAGTGCGTGAGCCCCCTGAGTACTTAAGGGTCGTTTCGTCGAGCGCCCAAGTTTGTTCGACTTTCCAAAAGCCGGAAATGTTCTCATTCAAGAAGAGAAATACAGAAATATAATTTCACCGTCGAAATGGCAACTAAGGCCAGAAGCATCACACAGAGCAGTAAAAATATTACTTAAGATAGCGAGTAGAATATGTACTTGAATCCTGACTTTCACTTCCTCAGAACAAGTACGGTGAATCGATGGCACCTGGTCCTGACACGACGTTAGCTTCGTTGAAGCAAGTGCGTTTACTTCTCATCATGTGACCAGACTCACGATTCAGTATGATCGAGTTGGCATCACCTAGAATGACCCCAAATATGCCCAACTCGCTATTGAGTTGTTGGAAAGGTGAATCGCTGTCCAGTAAGTGGGCAGGATTCGAGACCAGATTCTTCCAAGCCGGTGGCCGGATGTGATCCATGGCTATGTATGCCTCTCTAGCATCAAGCGTATCTAGGTTGAGTAGAAATGGCTTCACGTCTTCGCCATAAATGTTGTTGCCACCGCCTTCGCGTTGCGGTTTCAGAACATAGTTCTCAGGATCTTGTAGAATTTTAGCGTAGTTTGCATTTCCTTGTTCAGTTTTGTCGAGCGACCAAATTCCGGCAAATGTTGGGTACATCCGGTCTGCGGCTTTGGTGTCAAGAAACTTTTCCAGTAGTGTTTTGTCACAGAGAACTTGCTGAATTTTTTTTGCTCCAGTTAGTTGACCACCCAGAGATGGGCATTTTATAGCCCTTGACCTCTCTAACAAGTGTCTCAAATTCCAGAATTCGGGCGAACTGTAATGCTCAGGCAGGTATCCGTAACGGTAGTAGACGATGGCCACCTCGTCGTTGTGATCGATGAATAGCCGCTGGTTGTCTCTCAACTTGGCACATTCCAATAGCTGTGCAAACGTTCTGCGTACCACTCGAACATCCGGCCTAAGCTCACCAATTTTAAATTCCAATGACCGCTGATCGGATATACTGATAGTTCTGGTGTCCTCAACTACGAATAGAATCACTGAACCCGGAGTTCCATAAACTTCCCAGGCATCTATGAGCGCTTGTGCAAAGAGAACGTCGCACTTGTTTTCCGGTAGACACTCAAGGTCACCTGGTTTACCATACTTGGAAACAATATGGCGATGAAGCTGCGACAACTTGGGTCCCAGAAACGCGAACGCAGTGGATATTGTGTTTACTTCGACTTGTTTCAATTCGAGTTCCTCTTGCCGAACGTCCAGCATGTAATCGGCTCGGTTTAAACCTAAACTAATCGGTTGAGTTCGGCCTTCTTTTTCAACAGTCTCGTACAAGTTGAACAAGTTCCTCGTGAACTCGTCCCCAATTACCGTCCTCTCTAGGGAGGTCTTCAAGAAGTCATGGTCATAGGACATGCGGTGCATCAGTAGGTTCACATCTTTCTGCAAAGAAACGGCCTGTTCGAAGTACTTCCTTGGAAACGGAGACGGAAATATAGTAACTGGCGCTTGTTCAACAATTGTGTCAACCTCGAATGTTCTGCTTCGTAGCACAATTCCTAGATACAGTATGTTAGAACTAGTGCTAGATAAATCGAATAGAAAAACTCACCATTAATAAGAGAAAAGTCACGAGCTTCATTCTCAATGTCGCACAAGGAAACCCGATCAAACAAATCGCTGGGAACGCTAGAATCCATTTTCGAAGCCATTATACAAGTACTCGAATTCAAATGAGAAAATCCCTGCAACGCCTCCACATAAATTGTTCCAGAGTTTTTGCGTATCTGCACTAATTAGGTCAAACGCAAAATCACTGATAGGGCAAAGCCAAAAAATAATAACTTGGAGCTAACGGTTATGATAACAGAGAAGGAAAGTGCTGATAAAGAATGCTAGCAGCGAAGGGAGCAATGGTGATGTGTTGCTTTTTAAATTGTGTTCAAAGAGTTATAAAACGACAGCCTATGATAAAACCTCATACGTAATCAAGTTGTGCAGTTATAGCTCTGGGGGAGGGAATGGGGAGTTGGCATTGGCAATGAAACATTGGTGTTCGTTGCCAGCAATTTTACTGGAAAGTATTTTTGAATCACAGCAAACAGGTAGTTTTGTGACCAGTGCTCAAATTTAACCAACAACGGGATCTCAATGAGTTGGACAATTAGGTAAAATATGATCTGTCGAGTACTTAAAATAGCAACGGAGAATCAATGGCTCCGAAGCCAGCAACTATTCCACCTTCGTTGATCCCTTCGAACTTACTTCGAAGCAAATGACCGCTTTGTTCATTCAATAGAATCTCTTGGCTGTTCGCAATTATTGCACCAAAAATTCCGAGCTCACTCACAGTGTCCTTGAAAGGTGAGTCGTAATCAATCGGAGACTTAGACGAGAGTATGATGTTTTTCACAACCAACGGCCTGATAAGGTCCATCAAAACATACGCTTCTCTTCGCTTATCACTCCTCATCGGGTTCAGTTCACCAGGAATGTCTTTGCCATACACGTTATGTCCACCTCCTTCCCGCTGGGGCTTCATCACGAAGCGCTCAGGCTCTGAAAGCGCAAGTTCTACAGTCTTCTCGCCTTCTTCTCCTAGTTCAAAGCCATACATGCCCGTGAAAGTATTCATCACCTCTTTAACGGCCTTTTCGTCCAAGAACTTTTCAAGAATTTCTTGCTTCGTCAGAACTTGCTGTACTTTTTTCGCTCCCGCCAACTGGTAGTTGATTGATGGACACTTCAAAGCTTTACTTTTTTCCAGCATGTAACGTAGATCCCAGTGAGCCTCCCCAGCATAGTGGCTTGGATCATAGCCATGGCGGAAATAAACGACTGCAACTTCCACTTTGCTTTCAATAATCAACTGCTGATTGCTACCAAGAGCTGCCACTTCTAAAAGTTCATTGAAACTTCGTCGAACAGTTTTGATGTCAGGTCTTAGTGTGTTGATTTGAAACTCCAAACTTCTTTGATCGCATATATTCAAAGTGCGCTCTTCCACCACAAACAGGATGGCAGCGCTGGACATGCCGTACGTCTTCCATGCTTCTATGAAAGCCATTGCGTAATTGATGTCAACTTTATTCTCCGGAAGTTGCTCGGCGTACTTTGGACAATATTTGGATATGACATGGCGATGCAACTTTGTGACTTTTGATGCCAGTCCAGCAAAACTAGATGCAATGGAGTTGACTTCGACTTGTTTCACACCGTAATGCTCTTTGGAAACGTCAACCATGTAATCAGCTCGGAGCAGCCCGAAGCAATTTGGCTGACTACTACCAGTTCGGAGCACTCTGCAGTGGATATCAAACAACTTTTTCGTGAACTCGTCAACTTGAATAGTGCTTCTTAATGATGTCTCTAGAAACTGGTCATCAAAGGCAACTTTGTTCATCAGAACGTTGACACTTTTTTGTACTTCTTTGGATGCCTTGAAGCAGCTTCTAGGGAATGGTGATGCAAAGGCAGTGGTTGCCAGGACTTCAGCATGACTTGAACTTTGTGAGCTTTCTAGTCTAACACAGAGACCTGGAGATGCATTGATTATGATAAGCGTCAGTAATTTTATACAATGCGATCCGTTTTGCTTGGCAGCAGGAATAAAAATATAACGAACTGTAAAAAACTGAGAGAGATCTCAATCTACATCACGTTCCTGACTGAGATAAGGGTAATGACATGTAAGCTTACCATTGCACACAGCGAAGTCCTTGACTTCCATCTCGAAATCACGTACGGTGACTTGACTGAAGATATCAGCGTTGGGTAGAATTTGGTCCATAGTGCGAATTGGAATGTTGTTAGGTTCGAACTGATCCTGGAACTGATAACAGCAACCTGCGATACACTTGTCAACGAGCGACAGATAGTCGCCGAAGCGACGGGAACATTTGGCATCACATTCTCTCTTTTATTCGTTAGCTTTTCCACTCTAACTGCGCAGCCGCACACCAGGGGCGAGAGGGAGAGAGAGTGAACGGGGGAAGAGAGAACATGTCTCCTGATCGAAACAATGGCTTACATCATGTAAATTTCATCGCAGCTTGATTGCGTCAATTTGTCTTGATTTCTCCATCGGTGCATGTCTTCAATGTTGGCTCCAACTATTGGTTAGAGTAGAGCTCAATGGTGACCAAATCAAAGGCTCTCTGATGTAATTGTCAACCGGGACACTCCTCGAAAGAACTGCAAGAAGACCAACGCTGTTTGCCATGAGCTCTGTTCGCAAGGCTCATCCTTGTGAACAATGTAGCAAATCGTTCTCATCTACTCACCAACTAGCTCAGCATATGCGAATTCACACTGGTGAGAAGCCATACAAATGCTCATACTGTGACAAGGCATTCAAGCAATTGTCACATGTTCAGCAACATACAAGACTCCATACTGGTGAACGGCCCTACAAGTGCCCCGTAGCCGAATGTGGCCGCGCTTTTATTCAGCTGTCAAACTTGCAGCAACACATGCGGAACCATGTGTCTAGCCAAGAGAAGCAGTCTAATCACGCATCGAAAGCGCATTTGTGTTCCGATTGCGGCAAAGGCTTCAAGGCAGTTGCCAATCTACTGACGCACAAATGCAAAGCATCGTCAGTAGCAAGTAGAACCAGCAAAAATGCTTCCAGTGAACCCTGTCCTGTATGCCAAGAATTATATTCATCTAAGGAGACTCTGGTGGAACACTTACGACACCATCACTACACCGGTGATGCCACTGCTGCTAATTCTCAGAGGCAAAGACAAAAAACGGATGACATCCATCAAAGTGCAGCATGTCCAGTGTGCAGTAATGTCTACATCAATCAGAGCTCGCTAGAAAAGCATATGGAATCTCATGCTCTCTGTTTGTCGATGGCTGGTACTAGTCAAGTTCAGCCATGGTCATGTTGTGTCTGTAAGACTAGTTTTTCTTCGCACGAAGCATTGTTGTGTCATATGGAGGAAAGGAGGACAGATGCCAAGCACCAGTTCGAAGCCCAAATAGTACTAAGCTGTGCAGCAGCTGGAAAAAGGTCCAAAGATCTGTTTGCCAACGGATATCGTACGATGCAGTCGCATTAGACGTTGAACGTCACATGTATAGAATTTATTACAGAAAGCAAGATGAAAGGCAAATGTGAGACTCTGACATGAAGTTGTCATGAAACATGTAAAATTGAAAGAATCTGTGATCCGGCAACAATAATCCTTACATAGTAACCAACTTTTAGCTTGCTAGGAAATTTTTAAATTCAAGTAACGTAACGTGATTTCCAGAGAACTTCATCAATGTAAAATCTTGGTGCTTCCAAGTGTTAATCACAGAAGAATAAATTTGACGCATGCAAATGTTTCGAAGCGAAAAGCTGAATACCGAACGAACTCATACAACGGTCCCTAAAAGCGCGTCTCTTGCGAACGAAAACATTTCTTTGCTCTTTTCTGATGGTCAAGATACGCTTGCTTCCATTTTTCCGGTTCAAGAAAGTATTGAAACGGTAAGCGATATTTTATGCGAAATTGTCATATCAACAGTAGAATATCATTATATCATTCGAAGGTTAATTTATGGCGTCATCCTTCTCTCGATCTCCATCTATACCGGAAACTGGTTGTACGGCCTGTACGAGAAATACAGTTGTTCTCAGAACATTGCACAGATAAAGTACGAAATTTGTCGTGAATTTCACAATGCTGAAGCCGTTGGAAATTTTTGCTTCGATTTCTGTAATACATCTGAAGTAGAGGTCCTCGAATGTCCCAACTATTTTTGGCACGACGGGAAAGATTTCGTCGTCACGGTGAAATGGAGAACAAAGAAAGCCATTTTAAAGGCAAGAAATCTGAAGAATTCGTACCCATTTAATACTATCGACCAAAGTGACTTTACAGAAGCTGATTATCAAAGAGGCCTTCGAGATGTGCTAGGAGCCACGTTTGCCTTCAAGGTCGCAAAGAGAAATGCTTTTCGGTTCAAAACCGCTGATTTGGTTCCGTGGGAAGCCTCTCGTCCACTTGAGTATGCGAATAGAACTTCTCTAGCTAACCTGTGGAGATTAGTCCAAGATAATGAGTTCATCATAAGTCAGGTGCTTGGGAAGTCTCAGCATACATCCAGCTCTTTGGTATTTCCCCGAATTATAGGCTCATGTGGACATTTTTACCTAGCTGAGTTTGCTTCCCAGATTCTGGACCTCTCTTATGTTATTTCCCAGAAATCAAGTTCCCTGGCCAGGAAGTATTCAGAGCGCTTAGATATGGCTATTGCACTGATGAAGTTTCTACACACGCTAGAGGTTCTAGACACTGGATTACAGCTATGTGATGTCAAGTTTGAGCATTTCGCCCTTTTCGTTACCGACGAAGCGAAGAGCTCGATGAGAATGATCGATTCGGATATGATTTATCATACGGAAACCGCTAAGGAAGCCATTGCTGCTATTGATGATTGCAAAGACCATCACGACTGTGATTTCATTGACTGCGAAGGAGAATGTTATATCGACTCAACCAAACACACCGCTTCGTGTCGAATGAAAGCAACTGACAATAACTTGAAGCGCATTTGTCGAAATATGCTATTTATGGGTAACTTCGATATAATGCAGTTCTCCACGCAATTAGGATTACTTTCAGGTGCAACTGAAGACCATAAAATGTTTATGCAAACAATATCTGATATTTGCGCAAAAGACTCATTCGACTTAAAGGATTTACAAATAATATATGAACTATTGGTCCAAATGCGTCAACAAGTATAAAAAATTATGTAAATAAATTAATTAAACTCAGCCAGCTTGATCTGACAACCACACTTCAGCTTTTCAACAGCTAAATCTAGCCGCTTTATCAAACTCTCAATGGTTTTGTTCTTGTCTATCTTGACGAAAGAGCCCTTCTTGACTTTGAGAATGTACAGCCAGTCGGGAAGGACTTCAGCCAAGAGCTCGATAAAGCTTTGCACTTCAGGCGCTGACGTAAAAGTGTAGTAGCTGTCTCTGGTTTTTATCACAACATTCTCTAGCGGCAGAGTTGTCTTCTTCTCTCCTACGTAGTAATTGTGGATGATGCGAATGAAATCTGGTAAGCGCTTGATCATGGTTATCTTCTTTTCCAGTTCCGGTGACCGTGTCAAATCTTTGGCAATGTTCTGAGCCTCCTTCATTCTGATCTAGATATTTTAGAAGGCATTACGAAACGAGAAAAGTTGTATAACATGACTTACCTTATCCAACAAACCGCTAGACAATCCTTTTAGTGCTCCAGAACTGATCTTCACTGAAGGACTGTCAATAGATTTGGAAACGTGTACCTGAGGTTCAGTTTTGGACTCGGCAAGTCCGAGAATGAATGATTCCATCTGAGTATTTGCACGAACCGGAGGCTTGGGAATAACGCCCACGATAGGTATTATGTCGAGAACTTCCTCAAGTCGGAATTTAGGATGCCAGCGGACAACGTTTCTTTTATCGACACTAATTGGTGGCTCGAGTGTCATCAAGAATTGCTGATGATGGTCTTTAACCCTGTCAACCAATGCCTTCATGAACATCTTTTTCCTCTGCAGTAACACTGCCGGTGACATGAGCTTAGTTTCCAAGTTTGCCGCTACTACTAGAGTAAACTCAAGTTTTGAAACAAGGTCTTTTGATATCTTCGATTGCTTCTCGTAGTTGAGTGTATATAGATCTGGCGCGACACTTTTGATTTGAGCAAGTCGACGCATGTCGAATGTGCTTCGGGTCATTTCTTGGACAGCCTTCTTCACTTTGTCAAAGGTGCACGACTCTTTCCTGTTGTGCATCATCGAGATGACGGTGTCTAAGCAGCGAAACGATTCAGCGATGACTTTATACTTGACGGGAAGAGCCAAGTTGGTGTCACTTTCTTTAGAGGCTAAATGCTTAAACTTCAGGTACGCTGGCTCCGGGTAATCTTTCACAGGACTGTTCAAAGCTTCGGCAAGGGAGAGCTTCCGCCTCACTGGAGAACCCGGACATAGCTCAGTCTTCCTCGGTGACTTCACTGGCGACTGTGACAGTGACACCAATAGCTTTCCGCGACTGGTGATACTAACTGACTTCGAAGGCGAGGCCTCTTCGGCCAGACATTTTCTCTTGCCGACAGTGGTCACTTCTCGAACTGGTGAAATGGCTTTGCGCTTCAAACGTCCATCACATCTTCCTCCGCGCTTCCCGTTGAGGAAGAAGTCCGTTATCTTGGCTTGTTTGTCAGCCATGGTTATATAAAAACAATAAACGTCAAGATTAAAATTTCTAAATCGGGAGCAAATAAAAACAAATAATTTAAAAGGCAGACTGGAAAATTTAAAGGTCTAGCAGGAAGACAATAACGGTTTTGGCGCGAAGTTTAAGGGGCCGTTATAGAAGTACCGACTGCAGGCCAATAGTGTCGCCGTATTAACAGAGACACTAACTTACTTCAAGTAAACACTGTATATTCATCATCTAAATATAAACTTATTTATTTCCAAATAAGAAACTGGTATGTAGGTAGAACAATTAAGCAATGATAGTGGGCTGCTTTTGCCTTAAGGACGCCATCCAGAGGACACGTTCAGGTTACTTTTGAAAAACCTAGCCTGATTGGTATTTCCTGACACAGCCGAGTCAAGAGCAACTCGCTCTGTATCGTTTAAACTACGACCAGCAAATGAAGGGTGAGAAGCTGATGGCGTGGTTTGACCATCGGCTTTAAGCACAGCGACGTTTTTCCATGAGTCTAGATAATTTGCTATAATGATAAAATTTAGATGTTAATCAAGATAAGTGAACAAAGCAACAACTTACGTTTCCACAATCGTACACATCCATCATCGCCAGTAGAAGCTAATATCGTTCCGGTGATATTCCATGATACGCGCCAGATTTTTGTACTATGGTCGTCAAACTGAGCTACTTGCCGAACATCATATCGAGAGGCACTATTGGCTGCGACCAAACTTTGGCTGGTTTGTGATGTAAGAGCATCGCGAGTCTGTTGTGGCTTCAGAGTCAATATTATGACATTGCGACTTGCCACACCTATCATATGATAACTTCTACCCATGTTAGGAGCGAAATCAAGGTCATAAACGGGATCAGTAACCAATGATATGGTCTCAACTTTGATCCATCTACGCGTATTTTCACTTGATTCATATATGTGAATTTTCCGGAGTTTGGAGTGCTCTCGTCACTTCCAACAACGATCATCGGAGGATGGAATGGTGAGGGATTCCACACCAAACAACTGCATGACATTTTACTGTTTATATCGTGCTGAACCGTCCATTGGCTCAAATTCATGACATCCGGAGCTTCATAGATCTGATGATTCCATCCGATGAGCAAGAAGCTAGCAGCAAACCAAGATGTTTAGGTGAAAATTTAACGTCAGTTACAGAGGTCCGACTGTCTACAAGGACAGCTTTCTTTATCCATGTAGATTGGTTTCGCTCTCCAGACTGCCCATCGGTGACTAGATTAGAGTATCAATACACAAAGCAAACTGACAAGTGCTGTTCAACCTACTCAGTTCTTCCCATATAGCCACCGAACGATCAAAGGAACATGTTGCGATAACTTGACCGAATTCTGGATGTGCCCAGGTCACCTTCCAAACTGAGCCACTGTGAGTCTTCCAACTGGAAGAACAATGCCACTGTTCATCTTCTCCCATATCCCAAACCTATATCAAAATTATATGAACAGCAATACTAGGCGATCATTCGTACCTTGACACTTTGGTCACTGGAACATGTAGCAAATCGGCGTCCATAAAAATCGTAAGCAACATCGTGAATCAAATCTTTGTGATCTGAGTGAATGCTTCTAGTTACAAACATAACGGAAGCAAGTGTGATGAACTATATCAACCAGATTGTAACTAATCAACTCTGGAATGGAAAAACGTTCATTCAGCCAATGAGACGAACTAGAAACAAACCCAAGGAGCCGCCGAGCCGCCGTCTTTATTTAGAGGGACCGTTTCATTAGTTACTCCGTGTATTGGTGTGAATGTGTTTATGTCGAGTCGTGCTTGAAAATTTGTTTTTAATATTTTGATATTTAGTGCTTTCTTTGCTTTATTTTATAGAGCCCTGCAGCATTATGTAATTTTAGCTGCATCATCTAGTCTCAGTTCAGTCGAAAAACGTCTCTACATCTTGTCAGCAAAAGCGTTTTGGAAGAGAAATGATGGTTCGCTAGTAATCATGGCTTGTGTTGTTTTTTGTCGGTGAGCAAACAAGAGACACCGACTGCAATTAAGAAAACCCAATTAAGGAGAGCCGACTCTGAATGTTGTTTTATCTCTTAACTGCTCTCCTTTGTCAGGTAAGTTACTGATTAGAAAAGTTCGCTGAGTATCTCGGAATATGTCTTCCACCATTGTAAACTCCGGGCATTCGTTCAGGAAAACAGCTGACATCTTGCTGTCTTGCTCCGCTTGATACGCCATAGGTTGCATAATGAACTAAATTACTGACTAGATTAGAATATCATTTAAAATAGAGTCCCTCTGACAACTTTGACACTGGCCATGACTGTTGTAGATGAATCTTATTGAGGACCAGTTGGCACACACTCTGTGAATTCGGGCAAGACCAGGTTAGCCTCCAATTCGATGTGCTCAGACAAACCTAGAAACGAACAGTTCGAGGTTAAGTTCGACTTGGCGAACAAGCTATTTTCTCTCTCCCAGTCGTCTCTCAATTCCGATGAGTAGAGAGGGAGAGGGTGAGAGAGAGAGAGAAAGATGCGCCGCCGCTCGGTACTGACTGCTACCATGTCGAGAGAAGCGCAGGTTCAGGACTTGCGCTCTGTTCTGTCTCCCGAAAGCTTCTCTCTGTCTCTCCCCTCTGTCTCTCTTTCTCCCTCTCTCGATGCCTTGATAATATTCTCTCCCTTTTTTCCAATTCCTCTCGTCCCGTCATTGACATGGTCGAACCTGAATGTGCTACGGTCATGGCCAGCGGTCATTGAAGTCAATAAGCGTACAGTAGGACGGCCAAGAAGGGAGGTGGACACTTCTGAGTGTGGTTCTAAGAACCTAAAGTCCTCGACTCGTATTCATTGTACAAGCTTTCACTGCCCGACTAGCTGTTGTGTGTTGCTTTGCTTGTGTCCTCTGTGCTTGTGAGTTGAACGTGAGAGGGGAGAGAGGAGAGACAGACAGACCGAGGGAGGGAAGGCTAGTGAACATACACACAGCAAAGCCAATTTGTTGTGTTTGTAGATGTGTGTAAATTGTATGCGTGTGAACCAGTGTTATGGGTCTGACTATTCAAACAGCACCAGTGTCGAGTACGGATTTTCACGAGACAACTAGCTGATAGATGATGTGCCCGTCGTTTCGCATTTGCCATCTAGTGGACCTGTTATTGTTCACCGAGCAAACTTAGAAGTGTTCGAAGCCAATTAGTCAAATCAACAGTTTGTTCTTGAGAGAACATGTCAGCCTGACGAGTGCACAGTTGTGGGACATATTTCTGTGTGACACACAAAATGCAAAGGAAATCATCTATCATTTCTGCTTATTATTCCATCCAGCTGGTGAAGACTGCGTGAACTCTCCGTGTCTCTCTGCGTGACCTGTGGACCGAAGGGGGAGAGAAGGCGGACAAGAGACAGATCACCATTTACGAAGACAAAATTCGAACAACTGGGCGGCCACGGAACTGCTCAGTGTATCACCCAGAGTGACCCGCTCAAGGGCCGGCACTGAGCCAACCCTGGCCGCAGTGGACAGTCACCAACGACGTCCAAGTCTACTGGCCAATGTCATGGGTTGCTTTGGTGGCTCTAGTTCCAAGAATGATGCCGAAGAGGATAAGAAGAGAAAGGAGGCTAATAAGCGCATTGAGAAGCAAATTCAGAAAGACAAACAAGTGTACAGAGCCACCCATAGGCTTCTTTTACTGGGTGAGTCTTCTTTCCCCTCTTTTTTGCACCCTGGTGTGTGAACTTTGGTTCGGAGTCGCTTTGTTGACTTTGGTTCGAAGTGTCCGAATGTTCTTTTCTGATTACTTGCTTCTTTCCACCAAACCAACCTAGGTGCCGGTGAGTCTGGCAAAAGCACAATCGTCAAACAAATGCGCATTCTACACGTCAATGGTTTCAGTGAAGAGTAAGCGATGACAGTACTTTTTCCCCTTCACGATCTCTCTCTCTCTCTCTCTCTCTTTCAAATGTACAATGTGGTCGCATGCAAAGATTTGTATATACCTGAATATGCTGGTAACCACTGAATCATTTGAGTCCAAATGACAGGGAGTGGCCGCGCCAATTCGCGCCTTTCGATCCTCTCTCTCCCTCTTTCCTCTCTTTCCCTCTTTCCCTTTTTCTGTCTCTACTTCGACCACCCTTCCTCTCTTTTAAATTTACTTTCTTACACTCGCTCTTCCTCTCCTCTTTTTGATTTGACAACCTCTTGCTCGTCGAATGGCCTCGAGAACACTTGTTCTGGTCCTGTCATTCGATCTCAGAACCAAAGGACATGTTTCAACTTGAGAGCCCTGAACCTTTGAAAGTGACCGAGTGCTCGATACTTTCGCCATATTTCGCGAAGAGAAAGCAATCACTTCGCAAACAACCTCATACAGTGTAGAACACTTTTCCTCCTTTTCTATTCACGAACCTAAGCTTGAGGTTTAGGAATGCTAATCATAAACAGTGAAATTCCTTTTCGCTACATATTGGCATTCACATGAAACAAAGTGAAGACTATTTCATTAGTCTCCGCTTTTTTTGTTCGCTCGTAGGCGACATTAATGTAGAAAGTAGTCGTTCGAGGCAAAGAGACATGAGTATCTGATTTCGCAAGATAGGTTGAAATATTGCCAAAGTATCTCTTCATGTGACTACATTTTATGTTTGAATTTGAATCTGACTTCTTCTCTACTTCTTTTACTTGCCCTGCAGCGAAAAGCGGCAAAAAATAGAAGACATCAAGAAAAACATTCGTGATGCAATTTTGGTAAATACGAAAATGGATTGCAAAGACTCAAACCTTTGCTTTCATGTTGTCTCAAAAGCTAATTGTGTTCTTCATTCTTGATTCTCTAGACAATTTCAGGTGCAATGAGCACCTTGGTGCCTCCAGTTCAAATAGCGGACCCTGAACTCCAGTGGAGGGTAGATTATATACAAGATGTCGCTAGTCAACCTGACTTTGATTATACCGATGTACGTAGGAGTGTTTTGATTTATCCTTCGGGTGAAGCTGTTCGTTAAATTGTTACTTTTGTAAATTCAGTTCTATTTAAAACGAAACGAAGTTAGTGTTGCCTGAGTGAGAAACTGGATGTGAAGTTAGTAACATGGAGTCGAAGCTATTTTAGGATTGTTTAGCTGTAACTTGCACTTCCTTAATGACACTTAACTAGTTTTGTCCTCGCATAAAGAAGTATATCATGGCACGCGGCATGATGTAAGGGAGAGAGGGAGAGGAGAGACGCATAGTTGGAGATAAAGTGAAAAGGACAACTTGCAGCTAAGCTGCGTGGGTAGAATCACATTTGCGTAGGTTAGCCCTTTCCGTCTTATCTCACTTCTCGTCGGAATATAAATCGACTAACTGAAAAAAAACTGGACACAAATCTTTACGGTTTTACAATGTTCAAGTTGCATAAATCACATCACTCACTGTATCATATCGTTCGAATTTTGTCACAGGAATTCTATGAACACACCGAACTGTTATGGAAAGATAGAGGAGTTCAAACTGCATTTGAAAGGTCCAACGAGTACCAGCTTATCGATTGTGCAAAATAGTGAGTGTTGCTCTTGAATGTAATTAGGGTGTCGTAACTAATGGCTCGTCATTCTAACAGCTTTTTAGACCGGGTCCATGTAATTAAAAAGAAAGACTATACGCCAAATGAACAGGACATTCTGAGGTGTCGTGTCTTAACATCGGGCATCTTCGAAACAAAATTCCAAGTTGAAAAGGTCAATTTTCAGTAAGTTGACCCTTGACCCGGAAGTGGTTTGACTGATTTTCCTCTCCCTCCCTCTCTCAATAGTATGTTTGATGTTGGCGGTCAGAGAGACGAAAGGCGCAAATGGATACAATGCTTCAACGATGTAACTGCCATAATTTTTGTCACTGCATGTAGCAGCTATAATATGGTGCTTAGAGAAGATCCATCTCAGAATAGACTCAGAGAGTCATTGGACCTTTTCAAGAGCATATGGAATAACCGGTGAGTTGCCGTGATTTAATCTGGTTCGATTGGGTAGCTAAATCAACTTCTTCGTGCAGGTGGTTAAGAACAATATCTGTCATATTGTTTTTAAACAAGCAAGACCTTTTAGCAGAGAAAGTAAGATTGGGAAAGTCGAAAATAGAAGAATATTTCCCGGAATTTGCTCATTACCAGACTCCAGTTGATGGTGAGTTTCAAGTAACATTAGTAAAAACAAGATTAATTGCTCTTTGCACTGATTAATAATTCTCGCTCCTTTTTCTAGCTGTACTGGAACCTGGAGATGATCCAGAGGTTATTAGGGCCAAGTATTTTATACGAGACGAGTTCCTGGTATGTCGACCTTTGACGATTAATGAGTAAACTTCAAGATGTCCCTCTAACAATTTTTTCCTCTCTCCTCCCTGTCTCTTACCCTCTCGCGAATGTGATACTCAGCGAATTAGCACTGCAAGTGGCGACGGGAAGCATTATTGTTATCCTCATTTCACGTGTGCTGTTGACACTGAAAATATAAGAAGAGTATTCAATGACTGTCGAGACATCATACAAAGAATGCATTTACGCCAATATGAACTGTTGTGATGTTTCGTGCAATTTATTAACGATATTTCAAGAAAAAATGATATTGCTTCAGTGGAATTCCTGAGAAAAAAAAACGAAAATCTGCATTGTTCTCTTCATTTTTACTTCAAGCTTGTTTACTGCTAAACAATAACAATCCTTACATACCACACTACAATATACAAAGCATCAAGCATCTGTTTCATGTCACGGAAAGACTAGTTACTGCGAAGTGGCCACGAGCAGTACATCAGCGACTCTAAATTGGAGATGACGAAAGAGAAACAAAGAGGGAAAAATGGGAAAAATCAGCCAACCAGCCAAACAAAAACTCTGAAACACTGTTTTTAGAACGGACGTAATTGCAATTTTCGCTTTTCATTTGTCAAGCCTCGCCATCAAAGCTTTCTCCCGTGGGACGAAAATGAAGTAACACCATTTTATATGATATCATTCCTGTGAAACAAGTCATCAAACATCACTTTAATGAGAGAAGCTGTCATGTTCTCTGCAAGTGCAACCCTTTCTCTCTGACAATTCGTTTCAACACAACGAAGGGGAGAGAAGAACACGAAGTCTTCTTTTCGTTGCAACTTTGTGCACAAGGAGTGAAAAAAGATCGGCCACTCAACCAGCTATAAATTGGGCCGCTTCAAATTTGCAGTGAGAATTATCTTAGGGTCACATCTAAATTGGCGACAATTTGACACAACTGGCCAATATTATGCTACTTCAGGCAAACCTTGCGACCTTCGCTCGGAACAATGAAAAAAAACCATGAAGCAAACCCAAATTGTTTTTAGAAAAGAGAAGACTCTTGAAGTACTTGTTACGAGGGACACCCTGTCAAAGGCACTCGCTCTGTTTTTTAGGAATTATTCATGTGCCAGTGTCTTCAATCAAGATAGAAATCTACACGACAAAACACTAACTGAACTAAATGGCGCTGGCATTTCAAGGAACGTTTTATTGGTTTCTCTCTCTCTCTCTCTCTCTTTCTTCATTGGATTGGTTTGGTGGACTCTCCATTTTATTGCTACAATAATTGTTGTTGTGATTTGTACGAAGAAGAATAATTTTAAATGGACAAACTAGACAAATTTTTAAAGAGCTGGACACTTGGCCACACAATACGCAGCTGGTGAACGTTAAACATTTCTCATGCTCTCTCTCTCCCTTCCCTCTATCTGGTTATTTAGTACATGTATCAGTGTAATTGTACTTCTCGAATTCAGAAAAAATGTTAACTTGCTTCACATGTGTACTCCATTGTATCAGTCATGACCATGCTTTTTGCTTTTAGGTTCTTAAAAAAATTCATCGTCAGCTTTCTTGAGAATAGAACTCATTTATCAGTATTATTTTCGAACCTGTTCAAGTCACAAATCACCTCAAGGAAAATATTTTATCAGACAGAATATCTTAATCGTCAATTTTTTTATTCACAAGCGACAGGTTTAAAGTCTCAACAGTCCTGGTTAGGAGTAAGAAAAAGTTCGGATCCTGTTTTGACTTTACAGCAACATTAGCCGCGGAAAGATACAATTTACTTAATGCACTCTTGTTCTTCATCGAACACTCGGTCCCTATCATACAGTCTCTTAAAGAACAGCTTTCTTTATTTCCGTCGAATCAAAGTCGCTTCTCAGTCTCATGAACTTCCTCACATCACTAGGAGTCAGCTTGAGGGCCGCTAGGGTATGTGATTCGGCGATGTGATGCGAACTAAAGTATTCACACACTTCAGAAACGGAGTCCATGTTGAGTAGAAGCGATATCTGATTCAATCTAGCAAACTTGTCCCTGATTACCCATCCAGTTGCCGAAGTTAAATAGTTGACAATTGCACGGAGTTCTCTGTCAAACTGAAAGCCGCCTAGCTTGTTGAAGGTGCACTTGAGCACAGCATTCTCGAAGCGAGTAGCAAGATCGGCGGCAAATGTACTCACTAGAGCATCATAATTGCCTTCAGTCAGTTTATTCTTCAGAGCCGAAAGTGTGGCATCCACGGCCACAATCAAGTTTTGTGTAAACGATCTCAATCCTTCGGTGGCTTCGACTTCACTCAAGTTATCTTCGCTCAGGTCATGGTCGATCGAAGTGAACGCTTCGATCCAAAGTTTCACCTTGGGCTTCAATGTTGCCACGCTCACTTGATTCACGCTAAATGCTACGAGAGACTGGAACTTTCCTGCCAAGGCGCTCAAATCTTGAAGACAGCTGTCAAGCTTTTCCTGATCCTTGGTGTCGTTGAGAATGACCGTTCTCTTTACTTCCTCTTTAATGGTCTGCTTTAGAGTTTTAAGATATTCGCACGACAGATCCAGGTTATTGAGTGCCGTTACGAAAAGCATCTTCGCTCGCTCAATTTCTGTTGAACTCTGCAAATATCGGCCCGCTTGGATGGCATTGTAAGCTTGACTGAGATCCAGGCCCGTAGCGATAGTCGAGTCACTAGGGTAGCCGTATCTGACCCGTTCGTTCAGTGCATCGTAGTACAGTGTATCTAGTACTGTCACGGAGTGATTGATTATTGCACATAGCACGTCAAGGCTGCCTCCAGAGCTGGCTCGGCGAACTGAGTTCTTGAGAATGAAAAATACATCATCGAGCATGAACGAGGTTATGCTGGCTTCGCTATTGGCTTCGTCAATCAAGATTGCTTTGGAACACGATTCAAACAAGAAATACTCTTCCAGGAGAACATACTTTCCACTCAAGTCTTGCATCGATCGGTTCAATTCACAGTGTCTTAGCAGATTTGTTAGGCGATTAGTTTGCGATTTACGGTCTTCTAGCAGTTCCAAAGCTGATTCAGGAAAGGCAATATTTATGTCATCCTTAACGCGCTGGCGCACAAAGTTGAAGTAAGTTTCGCTGCGCGAATTAACTAGTGTGATTTCAGTTAGTAATATATCTATATCACGAGGATCTATTCTGGCCGGTGGGTTGCTTGACCAGCCAGTGGACTTGAGGGCTTTCTGGACAACGGTGATCAGATTATTAAAGTTTTTTGTAGTCTTGAAGTCATCAAGGATTCTTTTCGCTCGTATGTCACACTCTTTCTGCAGGTGCTCTATTACTGAGATTAAATTACCGGGCTTGTAGAATGTTTCAACCATGGGTTGATGGATGTCAACTATTTTCGCCACTGTCTGATAGAGATGGCCCAGTTTTTCGGCGTGAGTCACTGCATCAGCACTTGTGATACCAGTTATCGAAGCATCGCTAATTTTGGTACACAAGTACGTTGAAAACTTTTTCAGTCCCTCTTCATTTTGTTTCAACAAAGGGAACAGCTTGAAAAATCGTTCCGTACTGGCTATATCATCCTGACTAACTGCCTCGTCGAACTTCTTGAAGACAATTTCCTGCAACTTTTTCTTCGCTTCTTCAAGCTTTGCAAACGCATCGTCCAGTGATGTTGTAGTCAACTCTCCCAACTTTCCGTCATCTCCATCGATTACTGCTTTCTGAATGTCGTTCTTGTCGAACTCGAGGAACCGCTGAACAAGTTGAGCAGCAATTTCATAATCTTCGTTATCCATGGCTTCTTGAATTCCTTCGGTGCATGTTCTGAGATCAGCAATATCACCTACCCGCTGAAGGCATTGAGCGACTCTATTCTTGACCATGTCAAGTTTTTTCACTTTAAAACTGACATTTTGAGCCAAGGTTGCTGTAAAGCTGATCATCGTCATCAACTGATTAGCATCTGATTCGAGGAGATTTGTATTCGGTAGCGATTTTTGCAAACTAGCAATCTTGGTCTCATACAGCGAATCATCGGAGAGTAATTGGGATACTTCATTCTCCAACTTGGCTTCTTTTAGTCTCAGCTCCTCATAGGCTGCTTCAAGTTCTTCGATGGTCGAAATTTGTCCCAGGTTCATTTTTCAAATTTTCCAATGTTTTGATGACGAGCGCCCTCGGAAGCTGTGCAGCTAGCGCCTCTAGCGTCCACTTATAGCAGTCACCGGTAGAGAAAGGCAGCATGGCTGTCTTGTCTGGCCATTGATTTTCTTCTTTTCGAACTAACCGAACGAAGATCAAACGGTAAGTTGACAACTAAATTACTAAAAATATGTATAATCTAATGAGATAGAATCGCTTGAGGCTGTTTTCAAAGAACAGTTCTCGAAAAATCGGTTGTCGTTCTATCACTATTCCTCGGCAAACGCTAATTTCATAACTCTTCCAGACAATGTATCTGTACAATCTGACTCTCCAGCGGGCTGGTGGCATCACTCATGCTATTCATGGAAGCTTTGCAGGCACGAAACAGCAAGAAATTGCCGTTTCCCGTGGCAAAGTATTAGAATTGCTTCGCCCAGACCCATCAACTGGAAAGGTTGTTACGTTACTTTCCGTTGAAGTTTTCGGCATCATTAGATCTATGATGGCTTTCAGGTTAACTGGCGGCTCCAAAGATTATCTGGTAATTGGCTCTGACTCTGGCCGAATCGTCATACTGGAATATCATGCACAGAAAAATATCTTTGAGAAGGTGCATCAAGAGACCTTCGGCAAAAGTGGCTGTCGTCGAATTGTCCCTGGACAATACATAGCCGTCGAACCGAAAGGAAGAGCAGTCATGATTAGTAAGTGTATTCTACTGCAAGAGCATGACTCTAATTTGTGATGACCATTCTGTTCGTGTTTCACATGATCTTATCTGATTATAACAACTCAGTTTACTGATCAAGCTTCTGTGTAATGCCGCATCTGAGTTCAAACATGTAGTAACCTTGTTTTTTTGTTTTTCAGGTGCTGTCGAGAAGCAGAAACTCGTTTATATACTCAACCGAGATTCGCAA
This sequence comes from Halotydeus destructor, assembly GCA_022750525.1. NCBI lineage: Eukaryota > Metazoa > Arthropoda > Arachnida > Trombidiformes > Penthaleidae > Halotydeus > Halotydeus destructor. The sequence continues at coordinate 885,917 of JAIUWE010000111.1, read as the reverse complement.
GCACGCCTAACCATTTCATCGCCACTTGAAGCCCATAAGTCGAACACTTTTGTGTATCATTCCATTGGCATTGATGTGGGCTTTGAAAACCCAATGTTTGCTTGTCTCGAAATGGATTATGAAGACGCAGATAACGATCCCACTGGGGAAGCTGCTCAGAACACTCAACAAACTCTGACATTCTACGAACTTGATCTTGGTCTGAATCATGTTGTCCGAAAATACAGCGAGCCACTAGAAGAGCACGCTAACTTCTTGATCGCGGTTCCTGGCGGGAACGATGGACCTAGCGGGGTTTTAGTTTGTTCAGAGAACTACATTACTTACAAGAACTTTGGCGATCAGCCAGATATACGTTGTCCTATACCGCGAAGGCGAAACGATCTCGAGGATCCTGACCATGGAATGATTTTTGTATGCAGCGCAACTCACAAAACTAAATCAATGTTCTTTCTTTCTGGTACAAACTGAACAAGGTGATATATTCAAGATTATTCTTACCATCGACGAGGATTCAGTAGTCAGAGCCATGAGACTCAAATACTTCGATACAGTTCCAGTAGCAGTCGCCATGAACGTTCTCAAGACTGGTTTCCTCTTTGTTGCTGCAGAGTTCGGCAACCATTTTCTTTATCAAATTGCTCATTTGGGTGATGACGATGGAGAGCCTGAATTCAGTAGTCAAACGCCTCTGAAGCCAGGTGAAACGTTCATGTTTGCTCCTAGGGAACTGAAAAATCTTGTCATTGTGGATGAGATTGAATCTCTTTCACCAATATTGCAGTCTGCCGTCGCTGACATCAACAACGAAGATACACCGCAACTCATAGCCGCTTGTGGCCGAGGACCAAGATCTACATTAAGAGTGTTGAGACATGGGCTTGAAGTGTCCGAAATGGCTGTGTCTGAATTGCCGGGAAGTCCAAATGCAGTATGGACCATAAAAAGACGTGCCGACGAGGAGTTTGATTCATACATCGTCGTTTCATTTCTTAACGCGACTCTGGTTTTGTCAATTGGGGAAACTGTTGCTGAAGTCACTGACTCCGGATTCCTTGGAACTACGCCAACAATAACTTGCGCTCAAATTGGAGAAGACGCTCTTGTGCAGGTCTATCCTGACGGCATCAGACATATCCGCAACGACAAGAGAGTAAACGAATGGCGAACTCCTGGTAAACGACACATTCTGAAATGCGCTGTTAATCAGCGACAAGTTGTTATCGCCCTCACTGGTGGAGAGCTGGTCTATTTCGAGATGGATGCTAGTGGTCAGCTGAACGAATACACTGACCGCAAGGAAATGAGTTGCGATGTCATATGCATGGGACTAGGAGCTGTTCCAGCTGGGGAGCAAAGAAGTCGATTTCTAGCAGTCGGACTTGCCGACAACACTGTTCGAATCATTTCGCTGGATCCACAAGTAAGTCCGAAAAGCCGCCGTAATTTGTTATTGATTCTCTGATGACTATTCAAGTTCGTGTTTCACATGAATTCAACTGATTACATCTCTTGATACTGAAAATAGATTCAGTTGATGCTATTTGCCAGGTTTTTTCGTTTGACTAATTACAAAATTTTGTTTAGGATTGCTTGACGCCAATGTCAATGCAAGCGTTACCAGCTACGCCTGAATCACTGTGCATAGTTGAGATGACAAGTGGGAGCCGCCAAGCGATTCGTGACCCTTCGGCAGCGGGGAAATTGTATTTGAACGTTGGACTTCAAAATGGTGTCTTATTGAGAACCGTCCTTGACCATGTGTCTGGAGATCTGTCAGATACGCGAACACGATATCTTGGTACGCGTGCAGTTCGTTTATTCCGAGTGAAGACGCAGGGCTGTGATGCAGTACTGGCAATTTCTAGCAGATGCTGGTTGTTGTACTATCACCAAAGCAGGTTTCATTTAACACCATTATCGTATGAGTCACTCGAGTATGCTTCAGGATTCTCATCGGAACAGTGTCCTGAAGGTGTCGTTGCTATATCTGCCAATACGCTCAGAATTCTGTCACTAGAAAAACTCGGTGCCGTTTTCAATCAACAATCATTCCCTCTCGACTTGACTCCACGGAAGTTTATCATTCACCCCGAGAGCGGCAACATCGTCACAATTGAAACGGATCATAATGCATTCACGACAAAAGCAAAATTAGCTAGGAAAGAGAGAATGGCCGAAGCAATGGTTGAAGATGCTGCACCTGAAGAAGAAGAAAGTGCTGCCGAAATGGCTGCGCAGTTCTTGAACGAAGAGCTACCAGAGTCCGTTTTCGGAAGTCCTAAAGCAGGTCCTGGTCAATGGGCCTCAATTATAAGGATCATTGACCCAACTTCCGGTATGACCTACGACAAGATCGAACTTGATCAGAATGAAGCCGCTGTCAGTATCGCTTTAATCAAGTTTTCGTTGTATGGAGATATTCCGTACTTGCTGGTTGGCATAGCCAAAGATTTGCACTTGAATCCCAGGCAATGCAACGGTGGAACTGTACACACTTACCAAATCCAGGAAGAAGGTAGAAAGTTGGAACTCATCCATGTGACAACCATGGAAGAAGTTCCTCAATCGATCTGCGCCTTTCAAGGTCGAGTTCTAATCAGCGTTGGTCGTTTGCTTCGAATTTACGAAATGGGAAGAAGAAAACTATTGCGTAAATGCGAAAACAAGCACTTTCCCAACTACATTGTCGATATTCACTCTCTGAACAATCGAATTTATGTTGGTGACGTACAGTCCAGTGTATTCTTCGTTCGCTACAAGCAAGCGGATAATCAATTGGTAATCTACGCTGATGACACCCTCCCGCGTTTCATCACTACAAAATATATTCTCGACTATCACACTGTTGCCATCGCTGACAAGTTTGGAAACTTTTCTGTTGTGAGGTTGCCTCAGGATATCAATGATGACCTTGACGACGATCCTACTGGTGTCAAGTCATTGTGGGACCGAGGCTGGTTAGGTGGCTCTTCTCAAAAAGTCGAGACTATTGCAAGCTTTCATTTAGGAGAGACCATCACCTCGATTCAGAAAGTAACTCTCATACCTGGTTTGTCTGAATGTATATTGTACACAACTGTCTCCGGAGCTGTTGGTGTCGTCGTCCGTTTACATCTCGGGAAGACAATGAATTTTTTCAGCATCTTGAAATGCATCTCCGATCGGAGAATGCACCACTTTCTGGTCGAGATCATCTGGCCTTCCGTTCATCTTATTTCTCTCTGAAAAATGTGATCGACGGAGATTTATGTGAGCAGTTCAACAGCCTCGATTACTCGAAGCAGAAACAAATAGCTGACGATCTAGATCGAGCTCCGGCAGAGGTTTCGAAAAAGCTGGAAGACATCAGGACACAGTATGCTTTTTAATCTGTCTGCAACGATATCATGTGTTCTATACATACATATACATTCATTCTGTACATTAATAAATTCGCTGAAACTCAATGATAACAGTGTAGGTAATTCTGCAACTTTCTCGGTAATGGCAAGCTCGAAATGTCATTGGCTGATGATAACCTTTCTAGAATTACGTCGCGACACGCACTTTTCAGGGACGAGACACCATAGAGTTGAACGATCCGCAGCTGTTTTGTAGTGCCGTAAATGTCCGCCACGGCATACAATGGTCCATCGTGGTAAGGGATTCCCCGGGCAAATATTCCTTGGTCTTCGCCGTTGAACACAAAATGGAGGTCTGCCGTGTGACCTTTCACCATGTACATGACACCGACACGGCTTCCGACGTCAATGGGCAACATATCACTTCCGTTAGAGCTTGGCATCAACCTGGATTGACCACGAGGAAGCCGCATCCTAGACGGCCTGCTATTGGTTTCCTGGTAAAAAGCTCTGGTCGAGAAGCCATCCGTGGAGTTCTCACTTGAGCCTGATTCTGATGAAAAGTCACTGATGTCTGCTTCTAACGGATTTCTGAGGAATGCATCATTTGGCGCCATTGTGTTGGTTTCAAACATGTTCATAACGGTGCTTGGAGTCGACTGAGTAAACTGTTCTTCGTCCGACGGCAAAACTGTGCTACCTGGTGACTGTCTGGCGTCCCTTTGATAGTTTTCCTGCTCAACAAACTCCTCGTCGAAACCAACGTCTCTTGTTTGTCTGTACGTTTCTTCTAACGTCGTAGGTACTGCAAATATCCAGGAATGTCCATTGTTGGCCAGGTCAGGTAGTGCATACTGAGGTAAATTGAATCCTGTCGCAGGATCTAATTGGGTCAAACCGAGCCGTAAGTAACCACTCCAGCCTCGTTCGTTCCTTTCGATTTCTAACAGGAAAATTTCCCCCGGATGCAGAGGCTTCTCGCTGAAACAAATGGCATGGGCGAAACTGGCCTTTCGGTAGGCCACCACGTTGTCCTCCGTCAGGACCACATTGTCACCGTGATAACTGTGAAATTTAGTTAACGGCATCTCTCCGTCCATCTCACAGTTTCACCAAAACAAAATTATAATCGAGAAATCAGTTTTGTTTTCGGGAGCGTAGGGACCGTTTCTGTAGTTCGACGCGCACGGTGCGCATCATAATCCTCTGAACTCGCTTTTCAAGTGTTGTGAAATCTAAATTCCAGGGAAACCTGAGAATATGATATATCTAAGTGTCACCAAATACCAACTATAAGATATCCTTACTTCCACAGGAGTTACCTTAGAAGATATGAATTGCTGCGTATAGGCTGAGGAGGAACCGACTGAAGGTACGCATGGTAGATACGCAAATATATGCTATGAGAGATGCATAACGTAGCAAGTGCATTACTTTTGCAAATTTAATCAAAGATAAATAGAAATTGGAAACATACATCGACCAGGGAAATTTGTCATGATGCAATACAAACAAGGTTGAGGATATATGATAAAAACCAGCTCGGCGGAGAAGCCAATGTTCAGAGGACTCTTGCATCATCTATGATCCTCTCCGTTTCTTTCTCTCTCCCTCTCGTATTTTCTAGTCTTATCTCTTTGTTTAGGTAAACACTCGATAAGTCTGATATTGAACCTGTCAAACCTTTCAGTTTTATTGCGAAGTTATGAGACTTGTATTCCATAGTCATGTTGTTGTACTTTTTGCTGCTCTGCTCAGTCAGCTGATGCAATGTCAGTTGAGCTGTCGTGATGATGACGACAATCCCGTGGATTGGTATATTGTCTATAAGATCCCTAAACTCCAGAAGCAAGTCAACCCGTTCAACACTGGCTACTCGTATGTCTACATGACAAGTAACCAGAAATCATCTTGGACACTGTCTCCGAAACAAATCACAGACAGTTCGTCCATCTTTGCAAATACTCTCAAGTCATTCTACTCGCCAGACCCAAATGTTCGACTTAGTCACATAATGTACAACGACCAGCCGCCAACCCTGAAGAATGGTGGCGACTATGCGCATGCCAAGGGATTTGTTGGCCTTGGACCAAGTAGCGGGTTCTGGTTGATACACTCGGTCCCAAGGTTCCCTTTGCCAATTAACGGAAGCTCCAGGTACGGCTATCCGTCAAATGCACGAGAAAATGGCCAGAGTGCCATTTGCATAACAATCAACTCTCGGTTGGAAGGAGACAACGTTGCCCTGCAACTATTGACCATGAAGCCCAAAATATACTCGTACGCTCTGACTGATGACTTGGTGCAAATGGCGCCTCACTTTCAGGACCTGATAAGGAGAAAATGGTCCAAAAAAATATCTAGAACAGTGCCGATCAGCACACTAGGTGGCCAGCGATTAGAAAGTTTTTCAAAGAGTTCAACAAGTAACAATGACCTCTACTCGGACCTCATTGCACCCGCTCTGAGTGTGAACCTGTTTGCCGAGACCTGGAGGAAGGGAGCCGGCCATTCCTTGAGCTCGGAATGCAATGAAACATATCACGTCAATAATGTCCAGCGAGTTCAGTTGACACTGGACGGAGTTAATTCTGTCGTTGATTGGGAATACACGGAAGACCATGCAAAGTGGGCTGTGAGCGATACACAGGAAATCCCTTTTGTGTGTGTAGGTGATATAAATAGAATGAGGTCACAATTTAAGAGGGGCGGAGGCAGCCTGTGCATCAGCGACACCAACCTGTGGTCAGTGCTCAAGTTGACCATAATGAGAGTCGAACCATGTCCCCGAATTGAGAAGTCACTGCCATCCCAAGGTGGCTTTCGTTCGGCAATCAATGCCATCGGCGCCCTGGTGGCCACACTTAGTGCCAGATTCTCAAACTGAAAATACACCTGTCATGATTTAGTGGACAACATGCTCGTCAAATATATATATATCTGAAATTTAATTTACTTCTACACTTGATCTGACTTTTCTCGGTTTGATAACGGTACATATTACACACTTCCGGCCTTTGAGTGGTATCAGCATAATTACGTAAACCGTGAGCTGAAGTATACTCGACTCTGACTTATAGTATTAAGTTCTCCATGATGGTCTCAACAAGTGCGAGAGAGAGAGGGGGAGCTGTTGCACGCATGAAGAGAATTAAAAATCAAAAATAATCATTTAATCCAGTTGTCCTGGTGGCAACTTATTTTCATAATTGTTTATGAGGGAATAATCTTTTCGCACTCTGTAACATTGATGATGAACACGAAAATAAGAATTCTAATAATTTGTCTGAGTGTATTGTTGATCACATTTGACGCAATGGATAATAGAAGCACTGTTCAAAGCTGCTCGAATATATCTATGTACAGGGGGTGGTGTGGCGTAAGATTCAATTATAGCTCTTTCGATTTGATTCACGAGAATTAAAAAGCAAAGCTTGACCAATCACATGAGAAGGTTTCCTTGTTCAGTAATCATCTTTGAGCTGACCGTGAAATGTGCTGTACAAAGGTACTTGAAGGGCAGGTTGGAACAGTCGCTGGTGACAAGAGGAGAGTTCGGGCACTTCGTGCAAGTGACCATTGGCCGAAGGTGACGGCGGTTGGCTGAAGGGGCCAAACATGTCGGATCCCGTGAGTAGTTTAAGGTCAAGCTCCGTGATTTCGGTCCCATGGGCCGAACTGGCGTGGGCCATGAAAATTTCCTTGAGTAGGCGCAGCTCTCTGGACAACATGTCCACTTTGTGGTGCAAATGGTCATTCTCGGACCTCAGGGCACTGACCTTCTCGATGGTCTGAATGGTCTTGAGCTTCGACTTGGTTCGCGACTTCTTGACCGCCAGGTTGTTGCGCTCTCGGCGTCGCCGGTACTCGTCCGAATTCTTGTCCAGGATGACCCGGTTGACCCGGGCGTACTGTCGAATGTCCAGGTGGTCAGACAGGTGGTTCTCAATGGAACTGGACATGTTTGAGTTCGACTCGGTGTCCGAGTTGCACACAGAGTCCGAGCTGGACATGAATTCCGAATAGTCGGACAGTCCCAGGATGGCTCGCTTCTTCGAGATTGGCGCCATAATTAGACAACTGTGGGCCTGATTTGAGATCAAAATTGAACACTGTGTCAAGAAAGTGGAGAAGATAGAGAGAAACTGTATCAGAGGGGAAATAAAGTGGAGAAGAGGAGTCGAACTACTAGTTAGAACAGTTCCAGTGAAAATAGAAGGCTGAAATAATAGAGTGACTGACGGCGAAAAAAGCGGCTCCTCGTGTGCTGGGCGGAGACTAATGTGCCTTGTTTGCCATCCTCCGCGACTCCTCTCCCCCTCCTCTCGCTCTCCCTCTCGCTATGACGACACCGGCACCAACCTTCGGCATATGTACGAAAACATATTTCTGGCTAAGTAGGAAGAGAGCAGCGGGAGAGAGGGAGAGAGAGAGAGAGAGAGAGAGAGAGAAATCGATGTGTATCGCACCGCTTTTTTCGCATATGTTAACTGTTTCCAGATGCAATTTAGCAACAATTTAACACGAGGCGAAGAGAATCATGCACTTCCTGATTGGAAATGTCTCGCAAAGGATGACATTGTTAAACTTGAATCAATTGTCTGACAGAATTCGCAAAGGTATTGCACTGCTTTCAACTTCGACGCAATTTCATCAGACAAAGTGATAAACGTAACAAGTTTTGAAAGAGAGAATGTCATTGTTCTGGAATTCTTTTTTGAATCAGCATTGCATAATTTCGTCTATTAATAACAATTTGGCCTTAATTGTGCCGAAAGAATTGACTGATCTAATAGTGATTCTTGTCAAGAGAAAGCAAAGATAAGGGTCTATTCTCTCAACTTTAAAGCGGGCGATGAGTCTCATCAGCTGATCCTTCGCAATCCATTTTAGAGTGATTAACAATTTACTCACCTTGAGGCAGCAAGTTGCCAGTAGTTAAGAGATTGCTACAATGTCTTGAGAGTCCAGAGAATGACCAGTGCTGACCCAGCAAAGAAAGTGAAATGCAGGCACGTTGGCTGTACATTGTCGCTCTTGCACTTGTCGAGTCGCCGTTACGTCACCAGCACATTGGTTCAGTCGCTCGCTCTCTTCTCTCTCTCTCTCGCCTCTCGCTCTCTCCCCCTCTCTTTCGCTTTACTACACATACACGAGACTCCGCCTTCACCATGTGTGTGTCGGTTGAACAACATCTCGATGAAAATTCGGTGCTTCAGAGCTGTTTTTGCATTAGACGTCTACAGCGCGTCCTCTGTGTCCCTCTTTCCCTCTTTCCCTTTCCTCTCTCGCTCTCCAACACTGTGCGGTCTGTGTGATCACTCACTCTTGCCCTGCTTTTCGGCAAAGGTGTAACAATGCCAGTGCTTCTAACTTGTTCACCAGTAGCTGATAGTTGCTTCCAGTATACGGGTGACTCACCGTCATCACTTCTACCTGAAACCTGCAATTATGACGTTAGTTAGTGTTCACTTCGGTTACCTTTGAGAAGCGAATACCAAGGTGAGTTAGATACTTAATAAGCTAAAAAATTTCGCCATTGCATCATACTAGGCGAGATATAGTTGAATTTCCTTAGGGGGTCGTCTTTCCTAGGAAAGTCTAATTACCTTGCTGAGAATGTTCCGCAATCATTTGCTTGATTGGCAATCTCTGCAAGCATGATGCAACTTGAAGGCGGAGCCAGAGGAAAGGGAGGGAGAGAGAGACGGGAGTGTTTTTCTTCAAGGCGAGAGATTTGTGTGCAATATTGTTCTCAATCACAGGCTCCTCCCAGAGCTCGTGTATTCCATAGGGTTTTTATTTTGCTTCCTCTACCTGTACCTTCGATCGAACGCCAATGTGTATGGAAAGAGAGCACAGTTGCAACTGTGTGTATATGTAGTTGAATGTTCTCATATGGCAGACAGGTTCAGCCGCACAACAATATACAAAGCCGAGCCTGACCTCAAGGTCATGATGTACTCGTGTCGACTATTGATTTTTTTTGTCGATTTGACAGGCTTTCTCCTTTCTCGGCGCGTATTCTAATTTTGGCGCTTCTCTGAGTAATATGTATCAGCTATTTGAAGAATGCTTCGCATATTACTTTAATTTTGAGAATTGCTGCAATGTAGGCGTATTTGCCTTAGTCGAGCAGTATTTTGATAAGTGTGGATAGAGATTATTATTGCTTAATTGCTAACTATCATTTAGTTGATTTAGCTGCATTTGCTCATGGCATTATTGATAGCACGCTTATTACGTTCACTTGACAGAACTGCTTAATGACATTTTATCAGAACACCGGTCTCCTCTTGATGCGCCATCTAACGGACGGTTTTGTTATTCTGTGCGAGCTTGTTCAGAATGACGCTTGGTGGCGCCATCAGCCGCCAAAGTTATGATTTGTATCACTAGTTGCTGCCTGCAGGTGGCGCCAGCAGCTTCTCGTTTCGAAACGTGCTTAGAATTCTGAATCGAGCGAAAAATGTGTGTTTTGCTAACAGCAATTTAGTTGTCCGTATAAATAAGCCCTTAATTAAAAATTGGCCGACAGCCAATTGCAATTGAAAGCAAGCCGTCGGCAGGAAAAAAGTTCTAGGTAATGAGGCTAGAATGATTTTAATACTTTTCTTGGACCTAATTTTTTGCCAAGATCTTTATTTTGAGAAACCGAACCATTTGCTGTTAAGTAAACCATTATTTAAAGGGAATTAAGATTAAGAGAAAAACTGGAAGTGTCAAATTCGTTAGCCATAAAGCACACTTTTCGGCAAACTGGCTCTTTTTGTCGCTGCATTTAAACTTGAATTGTCAGCTGTTGTCTGAAGTGACTAACCATGAACCCAGTTAATTTACCAAAGTGGACATTGATAGCTTAACTGATTCAACTTTACCGAGCCGCAATTTAAGGGAGGCTATGAGTCATATCAAACATGGCTGCCAGTCAATAATTTGCAAATTCATTTTCTGCACAATACACATTCAGAACAATTCTTAGTATGTTACACTTTCGCCGGAACAACAAACCTTGACAATCGATAAAACGCCACTTGAAGGTCGCCTAACAGTTTCCGTCGCATCCATTGCCTATTTTTCCAAGGTCAACCTATCTCTCCTCTCCCTTTCCCTCTTTTTATCACTGTCTCTCTCTCTCCGTTATCTGTAGAGGCACCGTTGTCGGTGCTTTGGCTTACACTTCTCTAATTCGTAATTAGAGATTATGCTCTGATTGGAGTTTGAACTGCCGAGAAAAAGAGCAACGTAGAGATGATAGAGCGGGAATACGTTGTTGGCGGCGCGCTCTGCCTCCCTCTCCCTTTCCTCTCCCCTCTTTGCCGAAGAGGCGGCAGTAGAGCATCAAACCATTCCACTGAGGATATTTTTAATATACGTATTTAACACATGCAAGATAGTCGCCATTGGAAGGCAATTTGTTGATTGCGAGAGGCGCTCATTTAGTTTGCCGTTCGATTCCTGTGCGCAAACGCTGACGTCATTCGAAACCGAGAGGGAAGGGAGAGCGAGAGAGCGAGTCGCTCTCCAGCGCTGGAATAGACTTTCTTTCTAGGGAAATTTTTAACGCAATTTAAACTTCTCTTAAATACACCATCATTGATTACAGTGGACAATCTAAAAATAAACTACTTCTCTAATTTCGCAACATACAAACTCTTCATTAAAGCAGGACATAGTGCAGAGAACAGGTCCAGGGCTAGAAGGCCACGGCTCGGGAAGGAGGGAGAGAGGGGAGAGAGAGAGACCGAAAAGGAGTAATATTGGAGAAGGAAAGAGAACGGCGCTCCTCCGGCGGAGACATGCAGAAAGCGAGAAAGAGGAGAGAGGGAGAGGGAGAGCGATAGAGTGAGAGAAGCGCTTAGAGTCGACGTCGTGTTTGCCAGTTCAGTTAACGCTGTCAGTGAATTCAGTCGAATGTCAAAGACAACATACACATTTTTGTTTGAGAATACAAGTTGTACTGCGTGTTCTTGTCCTCTCTCTCTCCCTCTCTCTCTCCTCTCTGCTCTTGATTTCTTATTTTCCTTGTGACCGGCGCGTGATAAGTGACAGAAAATAGTCCGTCTCAGCGAGTACGAGAGCAGAAAGATAAGTATTCAACTCCAAGTTGAAGGCAAACACAATCAAAACAGAACATACAGAGAGTGTGGTGGTGATCCTTGTATCAGCCATCCCTTCCGGTCATCATCACGGCTTTCTACAAGCGATCCGCTGTCGAACTGGACTCTACGAGACTGGACTCCGAATGGCCATTGTCACCAGTGTCAGTCTTTGCCATGGATTCGCCTAACCTGTACGAGCCGTCCAACAATTCGCCCGTCAATTCGAGCAACAGCGGCCAGAATCAGCACTCCAACTCTCAGCACACCAACAATCAACAAATCAGCCACCACTCGGGCCAGAATTCGGTCAAAGTGAGCCCACTGAGCGCCAAGCAGCGGGACCTGAACGGCCTGCGCAGCCTTGGTGGCGACCTGTCGGCCGCCGTGGCCGAGCTGGCTGCCGATCTCAATACACCCGAACTGTCGTTCGATCTGCAGCAATTTATCAGCTCTGAAATTGCCGCCGCTGCCGCCGTCTCTGGCAACCTGCCCGTACCGGACGCCGAGTCTATCTCTCTGTTCAACGAACTGCTCGAAGCCAAAGCTCGGCCCAGTCAGCTGCACGGCCACCATCATCAGAACAGTTCGCACCATAACAACACCAACCACGGCACCTTTCTGGCCGCCAATCAGCTTAACAGTTCATTTGCAAGCTATCCCTTGCATCAGCAATCGCGACTACCTGGCGAACGGTTCGGCCCCGAGTCTTCATTGCCCACTACGATTAAGCGCGAACCGCTCGACACCTCAGACAAGATTGATTTCGCAGATTGCCCTCAAAACTCGGCCTATGGGCCACCGGGGGCCTACTCTGCCTACAGCCCCGAACGGTCGGCCGGCCTCACGACGCACCGTGTCCTGAGTGACTCTCAGACGGGGCCCATGTCGCTAGTGCAGTTCGGCTCGCCGTCCAGTGGCCTCATCAGTGGGCGCAGTTCATCGTCCAGCACGGCCAGCGGCATGACCAAGAAGCAGGGCAAGAAGGGCGACAAGGGCACTGACGAGTACAAGAAGCGGCGCGAAAGGAACAACATTGCCGTTCGCAAGAGCCGCGAAAAGGCCAAGGTTCGCTCCCGGGAGACGGAGAAGCGAGTGGGCGAACTTCAGAGGGACAATGAGTCGCTGAGGAAGCGAGTGGACATGCTGACCAATCAGCTGACTGTGCTCAAGAACCTGTTGTCCAATGTCGGCGTGCCCACTGAGTCGATTGACAATGAAATTGCTCGAGCTCTCCAGATGGACGGCCATTTGTAGACTCTCGCAGTAGCGACTGCACGGAGGCGAAGAGGAGAGAGGAAAGGAGAGACAGATCAAGTTCTAGGTTAACATTATTCAAATGCAGACATGATATCCTAGTGGTGAGTCTGTCTGGAACAAAACCGAAAGAGGGAAAGATGAAAGGAAAGGGGAAAGAGAAGAAGAAAAGCTTACATGAGGAATCCATTACCCATAACAATGTTTCTCTCCCCTCTCTCTCCCTCTCTCATTTTCGTTCTCTCCTTGCTCTATTCGCTTTTTCTTCAAAGGTCAGGGACGTGAAGAGCGGCAATTAATAACAATTATAATATACCGAGAAGACCCCTGTAAATAGTAGATCGGGTTTAACGGTAAAAATGTTAAGTATATCATGCCTCTTTCTCGACCTACATACTGCTTTTATATATTAGCGCGCCAACTGGAATATCACTATTCCATCTCTCTCTCTCCCTCTATCTCCTTCTCTCTCTCTTTCAAAGCTATTTAGTAGTAAAGGTCTAACTGGTTCATTATCGCTCGACCTAACTCGCTCTCAGATTATACTTATACTTGCCCTCCGGCACTTGCATATATAGATATACATGTAATATAGAATATGTGTAGTGCTATTGATTTGAGGGTAAAACAGGTTGAGCACTGATGGAGATCCTACTGTCTCTCCTTCTCCTCTCCCCTTTCATCTTTCTCTCTCCCTCTCGCTCTGTCCCCACTATCTCTCCCTTCTCGGTAGCTCCGGTAATATTATTATTATTATATAAACCAATCTTCTAAGTCGTAAATGAGTTTTAGCATATCTCATCATCACTCGCCCCTTTCGTCCATTGTTGGTCATAATGCCCTCTCTCTCCCCTTCACCCTCTCTCCCTCCCTTCCTAAGTCCAGCTATGTTGATCACCACTTTTTTCTTGCGCTCGTAGTTTAATGCTATTAACCGAGTGGTCTCTAAATTAAGTTGTGTTTGAAACAAGAAACTCTAAAGTATCTAAATTGTTGGCCATGATGACGGAAAAGTTCATCCATAAATATAAATATATTTTTTGTTACATTTGACAAATCATAATTCTAAAGCCGATTCTCTCTCTCCTCTCAATCCCTCTCCAAATATATAATATTATATCTCACCTTTTTGAAAACACTATGTATGTTGTAAGTTATATAATTGTGATTTTTTAAAACATTGTTGTCAGGGTTTCGCGAAGAGAGAGGGAGAGAGGAGAGCGAGAGTCAAGAGATACACTCAATCAAAAAAAAGAACTTGGTACAAAAAATGTAATAAATTAAACTTACATAAACAAAATGTGGTGCATGAAAAAAAACGCACAACGTACAATCAGAAAATATCGACATAACTTGTCGCAAACATTGTGACATGACTGAAAAGAGACACAATCATTGTCACTTAATCAACATATTCTATGATGTAAAAGTGTCGAAGAGAGGGAGAGAGAGAATGCCGCTCGAGAGATGTCTCTCCTAGAAATGCCTTGAACCTTGCCATCTAGTGACAACTGGTCACATGTGAGGTGCTATGTCCCGAGACAAGTGGCCTCAAATGTACTCTACGTTCTCAACTTATATGTTCTAAGAACATTTGTACTCGAATATCACAGAACGTACAGCACTAGAACCTTTGACCTTAATGTGAATATCTGTCGATCCGTTGCTCAGATTCCTTCTTTTTCTATCTAACGTGACAAAGGAAATCTTTTTCTATTGTTGACTAGTCAGAGAAAAGACAAAACAGTGAATGTATTTTAATCGTCGGAAAATGTCTTTTTCTTTGTCTGCCACTGAAAACGTTAATTGTTCACCCATAGCTGGAAGTACTTTGTAATGTTGCATATGAGTCAATAGTGATTAAAAAAGAGCATATCAATGCGATGTCTAGTACTCGGCTGAACACTGGTTTTCTCTTTCGCTCTCTCTCTCTTTCCCTCTCTCTTCCCCTTTCCCTCTCTTGCTCTCCTCTTCAATCACTGTATCTTTAGTCTATGTACATGTACTGCCGAGATATAGAAAAAAAGTCAGAAAAAAATATTATCATGGCGCCCGAGAGCTCGGAGGAGAGGGAGAGAGGAGAGAGAGCCTGTTGCTGAGGCCATAGAGAAGCTACCAGTTGCTGCGCATGAGGCTTGCTTTTCGAACTATCTATCTCTCCCTCTCGCCTCTCTCTCTCCCTCCCTCCCTCTCCCTCTTGATCGTCACTCAAGGCCACACTGCCAGAGGCGCAATTGTTAGAGAGAAAATCGAGGAGATTAGGGCTCGGGCTCAATGGGTATATAGTGAGGAGCGAAAAAAGTCGAGCAAGTCTTCAGGATATTTTGCACTAATGAACGTATTGTGGACGAGCCGAGAGAGGGAGAGGAGAGCGAGAGGGAGAGAGAAGGGGGAGAGAGAGATGAGAGGCCAAGGCCACAAAAATTCGCCTCCTTATACATTTCATATTACTATTCAGCTCCCCGTTAGAGTTGCTCCTTTTTCCAGTTGTGTTTCAGGACATTTTGGGGGGAATTCGTGATACTGACCTAAACTTAAATATCTTCCCTCTCTCGCTCTGCCTCTCTCTCCCCCTCTCTCTCTCCCTCTCTTGCTCTCCGGCTACGTGCTTCTCCATTTTTCTGACTAGGTCGCAGTTATGCATTTCAATATAAAAGTGCATCGTCAATAAATTGGTATTGAGAGGCTAGTTTCAACCCTTAGGACCAAGAAAGAGGAGTGCGGATGATGATGGAAGAGAGGGAGAGAGAGGAGAGGAGAGGAGAGAGAGAAGCGAGGAAACGAGCGAGAGAGAAAATGAGATGATACTTGCGTGCTCAGCTTCTATATAATATTTATATTATGTTTACGATGTACGTTCTTGCCATGCTTTATATATCTAGCCTATCTCTCTTTTCCCTTCCTCTCTTCCTCTCAGGTGCACCTGCTTTGCGTAACCCGACAGAGCGAGAGGAGAGAGAGAGAGGGAGAGAGAGAAGAGCAAGAGATGGAAGGATTTAGTTTTAAAGCAATAGTGCATATTAGTGTTATTATTATTTTCTACACCATTAACTCGTAGAATACTGTTTCCTGCTATGATAACTAATTACTTGCAAGCTAAGGAAATCAGCGTTTACATGGATCAACTACACAGCTTTGGAAAATAGGTAGAATTCGGTGTAATTTGGATTTTCGCTTCTCCCCCTCCCCTCCGCTCTCCCTCTTCAATTCACGTTTCGAAGGGAGAAGAGAGCATGCAGAGAGAAGAGAGGGGGGGAGAGATACCAATATTCTTGCCTCTCTTTCATTATCATTAGCATTCAGATACGTCATGATGACGCTTGATATGAGCGCACTACTCTCTGCAGCTGAGTAGCTGCGGCGTCGGACAAAATCTTGTCTCTCTTTGAGGGTAGAGAGAGAGAGGAGAGGGGAGAGGGAGAGTCAATTGCCGGCGGCTCTTGCTGCCTATACTGGAATTACAGTGCGTCAGAAAAATGGTGAGAGAAGAGATAGAGAGAGAGGAGCTGAGAATAAGTTACAAGAAAAATTGCATGTTCTCTCGCTTTCCCATAATATCTCCCGATGAACCGAGCTGTCTTCTCTCCTCTCGCTCTTTCTCTCTCTCCCTCTCCCCCTTCGCTCTCGACGTTCCAAGGAGACTCTGAGTTTACCATGCGCAAATGTTAATGTGGCCGTTAATGTCATTAACTAACCATTATTGACGGTCTAACTGCTTCGCCTCTCGGCCGCTTCGCTAGCAACTGATTCTTCTCTCTCTCTCCTCTCTCTCTCCTCTCCTTCTCTCGTATTTCCCTTCTTGATACTGACTTTCCTCCTTCGGATACCAAGAAAGAGTCAAGACAAATTAAGAAGAAGAAACTACGCCGAACGAGAGGAGGAGGAGGTAGTGCAGGCATAGAGAAGGAGCTAGAGGGAGAGAGAGGGGGGAGAGGGGAGAGAGAAGAAAGATGCAAAACTTGTCCTTGTTTACAACCGCTCTCTCATGATGCAATGTTTATTGCTATTATGAAGCTCATTGTAATTCGCCTTTTTTCATAAAACTTCCAATTTAGCTAAAACCACTATCATGTTGTTTAACCTGGTGTTGTTTTCTTGTATGAGAAAGAGCGAGAGAGGGAGAGATAGAGGGACAGAGGGAGAGAGAAATAATAGAAAGGGAAAACTCAAGTTTAAGGTTCACTTTTTTAGAGAAGAAAAGAAAGAGAGATAAGTTTCTTTAATTTGACGGTAATAAGTAAGGACAGAGAGGGAGAGAGAGAGGGAGAAGAGAAAAAATGTATAAGACACACACACAAACGGGGTCACGTGATTTTTTCGTGACCTGGACCGAATTTAGACACTTTCACTCAGTGCCGAACACTCGAGCGTAGGACACTTTTTCACTCTCTGCGGTATTTGGGTCTAGAGGCGTTCGAACTTTAGAACACTTCGCTCTCGAACACTTACCGAATTGCTGGCAAAGAGTGAACCCACGCAGCCACTGCACGAAACTGGATTTAGTAATTTGAACTTTTCTTGCCCAAATTGCCCACTCTTTTGTAATGGTAATCTTCGAGCTGCCAACCGGATCCGAGTACGAGTTGAATTCATTGGCGATAGGAAAAGGTGCGCACGATTTGTAGTCCGGTTGAAGATGAATTAGTTGCTCATCTCAGAGATAGGAACACAATTAAGCTGATTGGGATTCTGTCGAGTTGCATTCTCATTGGCTGGTCATGAATAACCAGGACTTGCATTATGTAATTGAAAAAGGATTTCGGTTCTGAATGTATCATCTTCGTTTTTTCTATATTTAATCCTTCCCTCTCTACGTCTCTCTCTCTCCCTCCCTTTGGCATTGATGCCGAAAATTTGTCGGATACGACAAGTCATGGCTGACGTCGTTGGTCAAGTGCAGTATCTTTAACCGACACTACCTGTCTAGAGTGTCTAGAGCCATAACCGTTTTGTATGTGTCTTACATCTCTCCCTTTCTCTCTTCCTCTCTCCCTCTCGATCTGTTTCAGCTTGAGCATGCAGCTCTCACAAGTGGATTACCTGAAAAGAGCGTACACCGTGAACGTAATGAAGAGCGACAGAGATAGCAATGAGAAAAAAGCGTGAAGCGAAGGAGAACAAGTGAACGGATGAGCAAAGCGTTAACAGGGCTCCTTCTCAGTCTCTCTCTCTCTCTTCCCTCTCTCACCGTCTCTCTCTCCCTCTCACTTCCTCTCTCGACATGGCCGAAGGGATCAAGTAGACCGCCACTTTGTGACTAATTAGAAGCGTTCTGCTTCGAATTTCTTAGTGCTTCAATGCTCATTTGTCATCTTTAACTAACAAAACTGGAATTATCGCCATCTCTCTCTCTCCCTCTCTCCTTCTTTCTCCCCCTTCGTCTCTTGTCTCGCTGCCTTCACCTTCATCCTCTTCTTCCCGATCAGTGGCTCGTAAAAAAAGAAGAAAAACCGAAATGCTAACGAGGCTACTCGAGCGACAACTCGGTCCAACCTCATAAAATATAGTTCGCTCCTCGAGATCAAGTTCAAAGCTACAAGTCGTTCGTAGCTGAAAATGAATACGGCAGAGAGGGAGCAAGAGAGGGAGAGAGAGAGAGGCCCAGGGAGACAGTAAGAAAAAAAATAAAATAAAAGTTGCTTCGGTGTTGCAATCAGTCAATTTCTCTTTGCGCTCCTTAAGCTCTGGCTGAATGTTGTTGTTCAAACCGTAGAATCCTCTCTCCCTCTCTCTCTCTCTCCCTCTCCTTATTTCACTCAGTGGCAAGTACAGGTAGACCATTTTCCATGGAAACGGCTCACAGAGTTTTATAATCACGGTAACCATGGAACTAGCTCTCCCCCTCTCTGGCGCTCTCCTTTCCCCCTTTACTGCTTTCGGTCTCGAAAATATACATAAGCTACACTGCCTTAGAAATACTTGTTGAACCTTCCCAATGGCCTTCACGAATACCATCCATGTTAGAGTGCTACGGTCTAGAAAGTTTCATACTTATATCGATCCTCTCCCAGAGAGCTCCCCTTCCTGTGTATCAGCTCGAAAATGAGAGTGCCATTGCTAGAATAATGCATCAGCAACAACGCAGTCGCCCTTCTCGTCTCTCTAGGCGATTCCTAGCCTATCGTGATACAGTTTAGAAACTGTGTAGTTAATTGACGATCAATAATACACTTGCTTTCAGCTTTTCCGTTTAGTACAAGATACCTACGGCAGTGCGTACAATTCTCAAGGCATCCCTTTCAAAGAAGCGACACTTCGTTCTGAATTTGCTTTCCAGGTAAATTGAAAGCTGAGATGCTGGGGACAGCATCTGATAGAATTTACACTTTAGAACACATAACATGATATGAGGCTATTCATTGAAGTGAATCTGGTATGCGAGATGGGTTAATAATATACGCTCAAAAACGTCGAATTCCGTTATGACGACTCAATAATCTGCTCCGAACTCGTCCGACTCTGCATCGCTATCCGGTTTTAGGCAATGCTTCTCAAAATCTTTCATCATGTCACGACAGTCATCATCTTCCCAGTCCCTATAGAAATCGGTATTTTGATAATGATTTTCATCTTCATCAGGGTATTCATTGTAGGGATGATCTTCGTCATTACTTGAGTACTCGTCCTCTTCGGGATCACGGTAATCGGTTTCAACCACCAGTTCTTCGTCTTCCTGCGGATCGTATAAATATACATCGAACATATATCCTTTGCTATCATCTTCTTCGTCGTCATCCACTTGCTCAGTACTTGGGATCAACGGCAATCCATTGCATATCACAGCTATAAACGACAAGAGTCTAAATATATCAAGCCTTGTTGAGTTTGGACTCACTACATACTTTCTTTGTGCTTTGGAAATGATTTGCTTTTTTCTTTCAATATAAACTCATCAAATGCTTCAATCCTCAACTGAATCTCTTTGTCAGATGGGTGCTTGTCAATTACGAACTGCTTGACATCAGCTTCATTTGCTGACTGACATGTTCCGACAAATTTGAATCTTTTCTGGTTGATGCAAGGTTCATCGCTGGCTTTTCGCTTAACGGTGATATACCTCCTGGGTGTCAGTTCAACCATTTCTGTATTAATACGTTGACGTGAACAAATTATTAATTTACCGACATGTATGGACTTACCGACAGTACGTTGGCCAGCATCCATAGCAAGGTGGACAATACTTGATCTATCTATGACTTTCACTGGACTAGATGTTGAGGTGAGGTTCCTAATCAGTTGAATCAGGCAAATTCAGAGTTTGGACGTTCAGATGCGGAATATACCACGAGCAGCAATGTTTATCATGTGTGCCCGCTCGATTACACGTCAACAGTGCCATCTACTGTTGACAGCTGTTTCTACAGACGAGCGCCATCTAGTGACAAGTGAACCCTGATGACGTTCTGCAGTAGGCGGTTCTTGTGTTCGTTTGCTGGCGGTTTACCTGTATACCATTTTCATTCAGGTAGAATAGCGTTAGCTAGCGAAGAGAGCAGAGAGAAGATTTTTTTATGAGATTCAAGCCGTTTTAGCTAATAAAATTTGAATTTGGAAATGGAAAGATGTTGTCATCGAAGCTAACCAGAGGCAGTGTTAGACATGGTATGTTTCTCTTTGTTCCTTTGAGTGCTTTTCCACTGTGCAAATCAGCGAAACTGAACTGGATTAACTCTGTGTCTTACTGTGTTTTGAATTAGATGAGTTCGTTGCCCATTCTGCAAGTGTATCGTGTCTTTCATTTGGCCTCAAGTCTGGCCGAGTCTTCGCCACTGGTGGTGAGGATAAAAAGGTCAATCTATGGGCCGTAGGAAAGTCTAGCTGCATTCTGGTACGTGTACCTTTCAAGTGATCAAAGGAACTCGGAAATGCAGGTCTGTTCTCACATTATGCTCTCCTTTCTCTCTTTCTCTCCCTCTCTCTATGTGGTTCAGTCGCTCTCGGGTCATACAACTTCAGTCGAATGCGTAAAGTTCAGTCACGGCGAAGATCTAATATGTGCTGGTTCGCAGTCTGGGGCCCTAAAAATCTGGGACTTGGAAGCCTCGAAAAGTTCGTACACTTTGCACACATTGCTGTGAAGCATGCCTAATGAGTGGTCCACTAATTGCTTTGTGTGTGTATGGCCTTGCATTAGTTTTGAGAACATTGACCGGACATCGAGCCTCTGTACGCAGTCTCGATTTTCATCCCTATGGAGACTTCCTTGCCTCTGGATCCTTGGATACGAACATTAAACTCTGGGATATTCGCAAAAAAGGTTGCATGTACACCTACAAGGTATGAAGCTTTGCGTGACTCCTCTATCTAATAGAGAAAATTATAATGGGGTCTGATTGATTTGCTTCGTTTTGGTCGACAGGGCCATTCTAAGGACGTTTACTGCCTTCGGTTCAGTCCAGATGGCCGCTGGTTGGCTTCTGGTGGCGATGAGGGGGCCGTCAAGGTTCGTCTTCTCTTCTCTACTCTCTTATATAGCAAATTAAGACGGAATTGCATCAGCCTACGCAAATTTTGCATCTAAAATGAACCTGACATACTTTCTCTTTAATGTTCATTCCTTAAATAGATATGGGACCTACCAGCAGGCAAAATGCTCGCCGAGCTCAAGGTTCACAATGCGCCAATCACTGATGTTAATTTTCACCCAAATGAGTTCCTATTGTCAAGCTCAAGTGCCGACGGTACAGTCAAGTTCTGGGATCTAGAAACGTTTCAGCAAGTGTCTACAACTAGCAATGACACTGGTCCGATCGCCAAGGTTGCTTACCACCCTGATGGCAAGGTATTATTCAGTGCGGCTCGCGATGTCCTCAAAGTTTACCAGTGGGAACCTGCACGAACGTTGGATACGCTATTTATGGGCTGGGGAAAAGTTAAAGATATGTCGGCAACCGAAATGCAACTCATCGCGGGCGCTACTTCATTAACTAACGTCTCCATTTACGTGGTTGACCTCAAGAGCGTTAAACCTTTTGCCCATGACAGCCAGTGTAGTAAGCCCGCCTATGTTCGTGACTCTCCCTCAAGGTGAGTCCTGTCTCTTCATGACTTTTCTCCTCTTAACGGAATTTTCATACCGTATTATCCTGTTCATATTATTATATACATGTTGTCTTTGTTTCTCAAACTCTAGGCAAAGTGCCAGGAGAGCCTTTGTTCCTGGCCAATGCAGCGCATCACACTTGCAACTCGAGTGAGTCCACTTGATTCGTCTTCAAATCTCAGACATACCTACCAAATGTATTCACGTCACAGTAGCTAGTAGTTTTCAAGTTTGACGAGATCACAAGAGAGCGAGAGAAGGAGAGACATTTTGATGGGAACTGTGGCGCATCCAATTTTCAGTGGTCAATCCTTCTTTTTTCTCCCTCTCCCCTTCTCCCTCTCTCTCTCTCCCTCTCTCTCTCCCTCGCTTCTCATTTGGTCACACAAAGCACATCTACGCACAATGCAACATGTTTGCTTTATATAATTGCAAACTCTGACGTCCCACTTTTCTTGTTTCACTATCTTTTAGGTCACTTGAGTCAAATAAGAGCGAAACAGAAACCGCTACGTCGGATGACGCTGGCGAAGAATTATCTCTGGTTGAAATAAAGAACCCAGGTGACTTCAGAACAATATTCCAGCCAAAGAGGGAATGTAAGTTATTACCCCGACGTGTTGCGTGTGACAAAATATTAACACTCAGTTTGTTTGTTCTTTTCATGATTCATTTCTTTTTCGGCCGCTCTCTCGCTCACTCTCTTTCTCACTGCCTTGACACAATTGCATTTTGTTTCGGTTATATTGCATGATGATATAAAAGTGAATCGCACACCACCACCGCCAGACTCGATATCACCCTTTGCACTGCCCCAGACCTCGGCGTCCAGTTTCGGTATGAAATCTGTAGCTTTGTGTTTTGCAAGACAATGGCTTGAGGAAAGACTATATTCTTTGTTTTTTTTGTATATAGACTTGCGAAAATTAAGTGATTCCAATCTGACCTCACTGACATCATTCCCAACAAAGAGCACTTCAACGTCTACTCTGAGCGCTGGAAGCAATCGCTTGGTGTCCGGCATGCGTTCCGTCGAATATCTGGCGCCCATTCTTCCAGCACACCTGGACTTGTTGATTCCCAGTCCATCCACACCATTGTTGCCGGGGCCAAATCCGCTTTCGAGACAAGCTACACCTAGCAAGATTGATACTCTACCTGTGATTGCACCAATCAATGGCCAGTCAATTAAACAGCCAACTATTGGGAACGCGTACCAGTTCTCGCGATCTGATACCAACTTGGGTTATAAGGTTACCATTTCCACAAGCCATTTTCCACCGCCGAGCCTGCCAAGTAGCCGTTCGAACAAAAACCCCTCGCCGATAAAGCCCACTGTACCCGACTCGCAAGTGTCTTTCGTTAGACCGGTGGTCAGTGATACTAAGAAGCCTTCCAATGGTCTGTCAAAGGACCTCTTTGAGCCTAAGCAAGCTGCACACCCAAAGGCCGCCGTCGCACCGATGCCTTCAACTGCCAGGGTCTCTGCCCAGCGTTCGGCAGTAGTTTTCCCTGAGCAACATTCTAGAAATCAGCAACCGCCCATGGGTCTCGATGCGCACGTGGAACTTATACCCGAAGCTCGAGACCAGCCAGCTGGACTGGACATTGATGAGTTTTTACCTAAACATTTACAAGACACAATGCGTCTCGGCTACATTCCTCAGCCGGAAATGTCTGAGTCAGAGGCAATGCAAGCCATAATTAGAGGCCACAAGTCCTTAGTTACTGCACTATCTCACCGGAAAAAGAATATTCAAATAGTGCTGGCTATGTGGAGTACCAAAGATCCCCGAAATGCCTTGGAACAAGCCTTTACTATGGATGACCAGTCTGTGATAGTGGACATACTTAATATCATAACTCTCAAACCGTAAGTCAACGAGAGTTTTCACAGCAACACTGTGGCTGAAAGTAAATCGAATCGGTGATGAATGAGTCTTTGTTGGCTTTGTTGACTTTTATTCTCATCTCATGCAACCAACTTTCTCAGCTCATCCAGTGATTCCGGTTTCTTTTATGTTTGCGGTCCTTGACTTTACCAAATATGAAGCTAACCCCCCTCTCCCTTCCTTTTCTCCCTTTCTGTTTGCAGTTCTGTCTGGACCCTTGATATGTGTCAACAATTGTTACCTTGTATTCATGAACTGTTACAGAGTAAATATGAGTGGTGAGTACTATTCTTCCTTTTTTACTTTTACAGCTAGCCAACTCTATTTTGGGGTTTTTGAAGTACTTCAAATAGTTTCCAAATAATATTTGCCTTTCACAATCAGAGATTGAGTTTACATCAGAAAAATAGTTCCGTGTGACTGTTATATGCGTCATTAGGCTTTCACTGATTTCACGTCATGCTTGATCGGTGTGTTTAATTTGCTGTCTCTTCTCATCAGTTACATGTCTGTGGGATGTGGAGCTCTCAAGTTGATACTGAAAAACTTTGCCGCCATGATCAAGACGAATATCACAGCGCCGCCAGGTGTTGGAGTAGATATTTCAAGGGAGGAAAGGTAATAAATCTTCCCGTCTTAATTAGGCGTATAACTGTAAATCATGTTAATATGTCTTTCTCTTTCTTTTTTTATTGTAGATACAACAAGTGCATGAGTTGCTACAATCAACTGCTATCCGTCCGTGCTTTCATCTTGAAGAGGCAAACACTTCAAGGAAAATTGGGTCGTAGTTTTAGAGAACTTTCCATACTAATGCAAAGCCTGGAATAATTAACTGAACAAGTCAAGGTTCTCTTATTACTAACTCATTTGACATGTTAATTATCATATAACTGGTAGCTTTTACTGTCATCATGTCGTCATTCCTTTTCTATTTTAGGTTATGATTAACCATCAGCGACTAACCGTCGTAGTGATCAACTTTTTTCTATAGCAATCGTGTTTAAGAGCAAAAATTAAACAATATTATTTATTACATAAGAGCAATGAACCAACTTGAACAAGCGCTCACTAGATGGCGCTCGGCGGTCGTTGCTGTTATTCTATTTGCGCTCTCGCCGGTGGTCATGTTGCTGCGTCTACTGTGTAATACCTTTGCAGTCATTTATCCGATTATGAATTCCAGTCTTGATTGCTTGGAACGGTTTGCAACTATATTGTTGGTGATTTATAGTGTCTAGAATCTGTGTGGGGCTGTTGAGACATGCCATTTTTGGCGGGAGTCAAAATAAAAAGAGCAAGTGTGTCTCATTTGAATGGGTCAGCATCGGGAAATAAATGGCGACCTCCCGGAATCAGAGGCAAAGAAAGTGACGCAACGAAGCGTATCAAAGAGTCAGCCCTAGTTGCTATAGGTTCTAGAGGTTCTGAATAACCTTCAGTAAGGTCGCTCGACCGGGTGGCTTCCTTTCTCTCTTTCTGTCTCTATTTCGCGCTCTCTCTCTCCCCTCTCGCCCTGGCTCTCTTGCAGCCCTCTCTCGCGCGTTCTCTCTCTTTCTCTATGGAAGTGATCCATAAATCTTTTCAACTGTTCTCTGCTCCTGGACCGATAATAAAGTCATAACACATACGGTGCCCAGCGACGAAAATAAACGAGCAGAGAGCGAGAGAGAGAGAAGGAGGGAGAGAGAGAAAGGAAAATTTTTCAACTGCATCAAAAGAAAAGGCAACAGTTCGAAAGGGCAGAAAAGTATAATATGCTTATTCAAGTTCATACTTTTTAAGAAGGAGAAAAGAATTGACGCTTTAAGAAGAGGGAGAGAGAGAGAGAGAGAAGTCAAATGGTCAAAGGAAGGAGAAGGTTGCCCATTTCTTACCTTGCCTGTTCTCACGCTTTTTCGCCTCTGGACAATGTTGCAAACTGTGACAAGCTTTAAGGAGGGAGAGAGAGAGAGAGAGAGAGCGTCCATTTGCAAAAAACATTTGCCTAATATATCAAACCGATTTTATCGCTTGATAAAACTTGTCCGCCCGAAATTGGCTCCTTACACGCTTTCTAGTTCCCTCTCGCTCCCTTCCTCTCCCCTCTCTCGAGTCAAAACGGTGTCTTCGGCATTTCTCAAGTTGTCTCCATGTGCACAGGTATATAACTTGTCTTTGGAATCTCTCTTTGCAGTTAAAACCTTTTTACAGCACAACAAAAAGGTATAATTAGACGTACTTGACAACGATTGTTCTTGGAGCGCTACAAAGTTATTCTTTCGCTCTCTCTCTCTCTTCCCTCTCCCTCTCTTGCCTCTCCGGCTTTGAACGATCCTTTGTTTTTAAGCTCTAGGCCGCGTTTCAAGTATGAGCTCAAAGAGCGCCAATTTTACACATACCAGTATACAATTATTGCCGAAACGCAAGTGATCAAGGAAACTAGTAACAAACAGTGTTTTTATAAAAGTTGAGCACATTGTGTACGAGAGAGCAAGAGAGGAGAGGAGCGAAGGAGAGAGAGAGAGAGAAGATTTACCATACTTAAAACCCATCTTGAGACGTTGATTTATGGATCGCATTTAATAATCGCAGTCCATAATTATGGCCAGTCAAGTTGGAGACCGCGATTTTACGATACTTTTTCATATGCAACATCATATGTATGTGTGTGTGCGCAGCTTAATACGAAGCCTCAGGCTCAACATTGCTCTGTCCTGCTCTCGCTCCTCTCTCTCTCCCTCTCTCTCTCTTCCCTTGATTATACAGTGCAAGCCTATAGCGACCGTATTTTTATACCTATCATAGCTGCACCCTAAATTAATGAGGCTCAACTTGTCCAACTGGCCACCATTGCCCGAGGCGAGAGGGACAGATAGAACCGAGAAGGAGAGGGAGAGGAGAGAGGGAGAGAGCGAAAGCTTGGACCAACTTGTCAGAGGTTGGCCATTGTTGCGAATGTTTCGAATTTGGTTTTTCTTTCTCACTTTCCAACAATGGCCGCGACTTAACAAGTTGGCCAGAGCTAATCCGTTGACGAATTGGCCCAGTTTAACCGCCCAGTGCTGGCTCATACTTGACACTCATCTTGTTTGCCTACACCCGATTCGTTGTGGCTCTCTCCCTCTTCCTCTCTCCCTCTTCCCTCTCCGTGCCCTAGTCACGGTTACCTGAAGCGGACCACAATTGAGTTAAAGATGTGGAGAGAATGAGCTTTAAAGAGAAGAACTGCATGGAAAGGGAATCACGGAGTCAAAGGAAAGAGAGACTGACCAGCTGTTGGGATATGTATTATATTATATTTTTGCAAAAGCGAAATATTTCAGTCCGCTAGCAAATCAATCAAGATATATGAGGTATGTGTGGCATACAAGCTGGGCTGCCTTAAGCGCAGCCATTTGTCGCAGGTAATTACAGGTAATGTAGTACGAGGGAGACCAGGTATGCGGGCCTGAGAACAGTGATCCGTTTTACCATAATGGTCTCTCTCGGCTAATTTCGTGCTTCAATTTTAATCCAATTTAGAACCAGTTGCCGTTTTAACCATGTTTTCGTCTCTGGTTGCAATTGTGATTACGTTGTACTTGAAAGTCGTGCTCTTTCCCTTCTTGAGGATGAGCGAGAGGGAGAGGGGGAGAGAGGGACCGATTCGTCTCAATGAAAGGTTCGAGATGAATGGTCAATTATCTGAGCATAGGAGACAAAGTGCAACATCGTCATTATGTTGTAGTTTAACAATTGCCCGAATGTGCAATTTAGCCCGGAACCGGATTTAGAGCGATGTTTTGATTTCTTGCATATATTTCATGGCGCTAATAGTGATCTGTGCATACTTGAATTACACAAGTGTACACTTTGGTATCAGTGAAATAAGAGAGACTCAAAGTGATTTAGAGAGTGAGTGAGAGGAGAGAGGGAAAGAGAAGAGGGCGCGAGATGGAGAGGGCATGTTGCGAAACAGTTTTCATGGGAATATGAGTATGAAAGTTTGCTTATGCTATTCAATAGGACAATGAAACATATCTGTTATATGCCATCAACGAGACATCCATTTCACTGTGAACAAATATGCGCTGCATAGAGAGATGCTGGGAGAGAGGGAGAGGAAGAGGGGAGAGAGAGAAATTTTTCATTCAGTCATATTACAACAAAATGAAAGGCAGCCTAAGGTCGAGCAAACACTGGTCACGTGTCAATGTCTCTTCATTTGGAAAACTTGAAAGTCGCGTGTTCGTGTCCTGCGGACCAATTGCGTAATCAGGTCCATACAGAAAGGGACCCGGAGAGGAGAGAGGGAGAGCGAGAGAGGACCAGGAACTTTATTAAAAGGCAGCCCGATGGTGAAAGCAAATGTTCGGTTCGTTTTGTAAGATTTTGTACACAAATAAAAGGCCGCCGTGCTGCACTGTGTGGCGGCACGAACTCGAACTGTTCACAGACAGCCCTGAGCTAGAATGCAAATTCGATTCTCAAACGAATTTAATGATGTTGCCGAAAAAAGCTGCAGCGGCTGCTCTATCTATAGTTTACTACTCTTTCTTTCTCCCTCTCTCTCCTTCTCCTCTCTCTCTGCTCTCTATCTCTCGCTCACTCTACTTAGTGGACATCAAAGTCCCACGATTGAATATTACGACAGTCTGTGTATAACAGACCGACATATTTTCAAATGGAAGAGAGGGAGAGAGAGGAGAAAGACGAAAGAGAGGGAGAGAGATGGAGGGAGAGAGAGAATTCTAAAGACAGGGTGAATTTTACTGCTCTTAGTCGAACTCAGAAAGTGAGAAAGGAAGAAAGGAAGGGACATTTGACTGCTCTTATAAAGCCCGTAAATGTGTGCCTGAAAAGAATGGGCCGAGTGGGCCGACGGTACTGTCAGAGAAAAGACTGAGTAGTCGCTCTCCCTCCCTCCTCCCTCTTTCGCTCTCTACGTCTTTCTTGCTCACTGTCCCAATGGCAGCCTTTCAAAGGGAGTCTCTAACTATGTCTTTCTCTCATTCTCTCGAAATCGGACCGGAAAATTGAGCTCTTCGGTCAGATTGGCTTGTCATGAACGTGTCGCTGCTCTCATCGTCTCTCTCCCTCTCGCTCTCCCTCTCGCGTTCTGTCTCTCAGTCGTCACCTAAAGTTCGGTGTTGCCGAGAGAAGACTCGAGTGTTCAATATAAAAAGCGGACGTGCGGACATTTCAACAAGAGCCCGGGAGAAGAAAGGGAGAGAGGGAGAGACGACATTCGCAAGTATTCCCGTCTCTCTCCCTCCCTCCCTCTCCCTCTCTTTCGTCAGTTCACACGCCCCATAGAGTCGTGAGTTAGCGAAGCTCACTAATTAGGCGACTAGTTCACTGGGTTATTGATAAGCAAATAAGTTTGTAAACTTGGTCTCTACGCCACTCGGCCATATTTTCGGGGCGAAGGAGGAGACCAAGGGCTCACGTTGGGGCGTCCGGGGCGCGAGACCTCCGACCGAGCTCGAGCTGAGAGGAGAGAGAGGAGAGGGAGAGAGGAAGAATACATGACTTTCTTTGCCCTTCTCCTCCTCCTTCGCACCTACTGAATTTTGCCTCCTTCCTCTCCTCTCTTCCTCTCCCCTCTCTCCCTCTCTCAAGTAAGAAATGCACGAATTCAATAGATGAAAGTCTAATTTGAAATTGCAAGAAAGGTGTGGCAAATGAAATGATTGCCCTTCGAGTGCATTTCGAGAGAGGGAGGGAGAGGGGGAGAGGGAGAGAGAAAGCAAATACTCTTTGTCAGCTCTTTCCAGGTCAAGACTGAGCCAAGGACATTATTTACTCACAAGCAATATAATGTGAGAATGTATTGATAAAGTATGTATAGGTTGATATATTGTCCAAGACACACAGCGACGGGAAGCTGGGCGACGTAAATGCCATCCTTGATGCCCTTTAATGGCCGATGACGAGAGCACTTGGGAGAGGGAGAGGGAGAGCGAGAGGAGAGACCATGAAAGAGTCGTAAGGCGAGAAGACCTCTTGTGAACCTTACGCTCATATTCGTTGGCCTGGAATCTCGTAAAAGGGAGCTCTCTCTCTCCCTCTCTTTGGAACTACGGGTCACATGCATCTATTATGTGAACTTGAAAAGATCCGAGAGTGAAAGAAAGGGAAGGGAATAGCACATAAACGGTTGACGTTCGGAAGGAGAACGACGAAGAGAGCGGGAGAGAGAGAGAGGGAGAGGGAGAGAGAGTCCATGGTTCTTGCATTCTCATTATACAATCGTACACAGAGACCAATCTAAGGGAAGGGAAGGAGCCGGTAAAGTTCGAGTCTTACAAGCAGCTGCCGGAAGATAGGCCTGTTCGCCATGTTTTCGATTCTACGCCAAGAATATTTGTTTGTCTCTCTTCCTCTCCCTCTCTCCCTTTGCTCTTCGGTTTTCTCCCTTTAAGTAATTGGTAAAGCGAAGATCTTCCGAAAAGAGATTAGTTAATTCGAGCGAAGATAATTCGCTCTCTGAAATATTGTCTCTCACCATTAGTAAGGTTGGATTAAATTTCGGTAAGAAGCTTACGCAGATAGTGATACTGCCGACAGAGAGAGGGAAGAGGGGAGCGAGAGGAGAGAGGGGGAGCGAGAGAAAGGAAGAGGGATAGAGCACGGGCCGGTGGCAATGGCGTGATAACAAAGCATATGTATATCTGGATATGAAATATGACAGGACATAATAGTAGCTGATGCGTTTAGCTTTCTGTATAAAACACAAGAGAATCGGAGGAGAAGAGCGAAAGAGAGGCAAAGGGAGAGCGAAGAGGGTGAGAGAGGAGAGAGAGAGAAAGAGCGTTCGGGTCGCAGGGTCGTCAGTAATCCGGAACAATCAGATTTAAACGTCGCTAGTGAAGAGCAATGACGACCTGGTAGCAGTCGCTTCCAAAGATCTCTCTCTCTCTCCTTCTCTCCCTCTTTCTCTGTCGACCCTCTCTTTCTGTCTGTAGATCTGCAGCACCCATTGTTCCCTCTCTCTCTCTCTCGTACGCTCTCGTCCCCTCTCTCTCTTTCCCGACAAGGCTCGACGCCGCTCGGCCCGTGAAAAGCCCGCGTTTAATCGGATTTCATGTGCGTAATTTGAGAGCAAGCTCTCTCTCTCTCTCTCCTCTCCCTCTCTCGCATAGGCTGACTATTTCTGAGCTATACTTTGCAATGTTCTATTATAACCTCTTTTTACTGATTTGATGGATGCAAAGCAGTGGCCGTAATGACACTCAGGACTCGCTGTGTGTAGACGATACGATTGACAGTGAAACGGCAGCTTTGGCCACTTGCATGGCAAGAGGGAGAGGGAGAGGAGGAGAGAAAGAGGGAGAGGGAGAGAGAGGAGCCGAGGAGAGGATAAGTTTTTCAGGAAGCACTTTCTCGGCTCCATTAAGCTCGACAAATGGACAGTTCTGGAGTACAGTTTGCAGGATCATGCGATACTCGGAGAGGGAGAGAGACGAGAGAATGAACGATGGGAAGGAGAGAGGAGGAAGAGAAAGAGAGGGAGAGAGGGCGCACCTGAATGTCCCCTAAAAAGGAAAGCACAAAGGCTTGACCAGTACTGGAAATGGTTTCGCTCCCTTGAAGGCTAAGTGAACCCGAAAAAAATCTATGGCTTCAAATGTCCAGAATGGTCATTTGAATGGCTCATTGTAACGCAACGCTGACCCTTTCTCTGGACATTCATTGAGAGGGAGAGCGAGAGGAGAGCGCGAGAGGAAGAGAGCGCGAGAGTGAAAGGCAGCTGCTGATGGCTGAGGCGTTTCGTTTATGCGAAAGCCTTTCTGCCCATTGACTGAAGCAGTAGGTGGCAGTCATTCTCTTATTCTTCTCACCAACACATTCTCTCTCCTCTTTCCCTCTCTTCCTCTTTCTCTCCTCTGACTTTTCCTGACTGAATGTCATTCATATTGTATTTGGAAACATTGGCACAAACTAAAAGAGTAGAGAGAAAGAGGGAGAGGAGAGAGAGAGAGAGAGAAACGTAAAATAGTAGCGCTTGTCCCGCGAAAAGGTCTTTCCAGAGAGATTCATAAACAGGAAAGCCGAGGGAGTAAAAAGTCACTTTGAGCCAATTGTTGAGAGTAACAGGGCGAGAGGGAGAGGGAGAGAGAGAGAGAGAAAGGCAATTTTCATTCTGACTCTCGTGAGCAGGGAGAGAGAGAGGGAAAGAGCTGTCGAAATAGGAGCTTAAAGCGCGAGTCAGGCAAATATTATGACTCTGTTTAGCTGATTTCGGACCCGATTTAGTCGGGCCTGACATTGACGCACCTGCTTCGAGTTGCTTCGAGGGAGGAGGAGAGAGAGACGAGAGAGAGAGAGAGGGCGAGAGAGGAGAAGAGGGAGAGAATGGTCCATATGTCACGGAGCCATCGGCCAGGAAAGAGAAAGAGAGAGATGGAGCCTTTAAAAGCGTCAGAGTGTCACGTAATTCACTTGGCGTATATGATGAAAGCGAAACAGAGAGCAAGAGAGGGAGAGGGAGAAGGAGGAGAGAAAGAGATGCAGCTGTTTGACTGAAGAATCCGGATTGAGTTGCTTTATTAGTTTATGGATTTTTAAAGCTTAAGCGCAGCCATTAAGAGCTATGAAAAATAATAACAATATTGCCCTTGTTGAGCCCATGGCGCTCTCTCTCTCCCTCTCTCCCTTTCTCTCTCCCCCTTTGCTTGCGCACTGTTACTCACATTGATGAAATTTTCTATTGCCCAAGTAATGTGTGTTTTTAGTCCAAATAATTAAATTAAGCTTGTTCCAAGTCCCGCTCTCTCATTGTCCCCCTTCAACAATTATTCTTTCGCTCTCTCTCCCTCTCTCCTCTCTCCCTCTCGTCCCATTCCATTGAAAATCATTTCGAACTTTTTGGTTCACTCGAACAGTTCACGACCACGCCAACCTTATTGTCAGCACTGTCACGATGGGCGGTCTCGAGTTTGCACGTGTTCGAGTCCAGAGACGTCCAGACACGTAATGCCCCAAACTCGGCGAGAGGGAGAGCGACAGACAGAGGGAGAGGGGGAGAGAGAGAGGAAGACCCGGTGGCCACTGCGGAGCAAGGCGCTAATTATACACGATCCGTCGAGCTTTGACCTATTGTACTGTTCATGGTCATTATGGAGTCTCGAACTAAGCAACACATTATGCTCAGTAATAGGCCAGATGCAAAAATGTGACACTCGTTTCAACTGTCGCTCTCCCTCTTCCCCTCTCTCTCTCCCCTCTCGCTCGGCTATGATGAAGCAATTTGCACGCTCGGTGAACACCTTGCACGTGGTTCCTATTTCATGGTTACCTAGACAGAGATAAACCCTTTGCAGCTCGTTCCAAAGTCGGAGCTATATTTGTGGACTTCTTCGCTAATCTATTCAAGTTTGAGGCTCTGTAAAAAATAGAGCGAGAGGGAAGAGAGGGAGAGAGAGGGAGAGAGGCCGCTCTCTTTTTTTTCTTTCACAATCTATTTCTCTCACTGTGAAGTAAGCGCTTTTCAATAGACTGAAGGGAGGCTGAAGCAAACTCTTTGCTATCTCCTCCTCCTCTCGCGCTCGCTCTCCTCTCTCTCCTCTCTCCCTCTCAATTTTTCACCAGTCTCAACAAAGACAAGCTAAACAGAGAGACAAGAATCAACGACTACGTGTGAAGAGTACTTGCCCTGAAAACCTGCCTTCAATTTCCATAAACAGTACATCAATGGGAGGCGTTCGAATCCACGGAGAGAGAGGGAGAGCGAGGAGAGAGGAAGAGACAAATTTTGACTGTCTATTCAAATAGTCAAACGGTCCTCTCACAATGGGATGAACTCATAAATCCCTTCTCTCTCTTTCTCCCTCTTCCCCTTCTCTCATTCTAGTCCTTGGCCACTGCCGAAAAAATGGCCGCTCCAGTGGCTGAGCAAGACTAGACTGTCCGAGTTGCAGCTGTTCTATTTTTTCTCGCAGCCGCTCGAGAGGGAGAGAGAGAGAATGAAAATGCCTCTTGTACTCTTTTTCTAGACAACGACCATCTTTACTTTCCCAGTGGATTACTTCATCTATTCACTGACGACAATTACAAGGAGAGGGAGAGAGAGAGAGAGAAAACGTCTATTAAAAAGAGCAGCCATTAGGCTCACTTTTCTAGTCATAGACGAAGCGAGAGCTTGAAGCCCTCTTCAAGCGGGAAAGGGAGAAGGGAAGGAGGAGGAGAGGGAGAGAGGCACCGACAAGCATAGTTGGCCGTGTAATGCACTTTGAATAGTTGCTCTCAAAGTGTCCATCGTTGACAAAAATCACGTCCCTTATCCTTCCCTCATCAGCGGCCATGATGGCCAGAGAGTGATGACGGAAGCCGAGCATCATGACTCAAGCTAATGTCAACCCTTCGTCCCGATAATCACTGGCATTTGTCGGCATCAGGTTCACTTTGAGCATAATGACCAACTATTACGCAATTGCCTCTCAAATAGAAATGGGCATTTCAATCAAAATTAAGACTCGAGAGGAAGAGGGGAGAGGGAGAGAGAGAGACGTAGTTGCTTTGAGCTTTGAAATGCCTTCGGGCGCTGATTACTTTATTCACAAGAATGTCAAATTGCTCTAGAATGTTTTTTACGAGAGAGATAGAATTACAGTTGAGGAGAGGAGAGGGATGAAATCGAACAATGGAAACATACATTGTTAGGAACTGAGAAAACTGAATACTGTCTAAGTATACACCTTTTCACACACACATCGCTAGTACATCTAAAAATGAAATGGTAATGGTCAAGAAGTGTATGATGCAATCCAATTGGACTTTCCGGTCATTACATTCAGAGAGAAGAGAGCAGTCTCTCTCTCCCTCTTTCTTTCTTTCCGTTTTAAAGTAGTGTAATATCACAAATGCGACTTGAAAGTCATTTCTATTTACAAGGACAGCTCTTCCTCTTTTTTTTGCTCCTCACAGAAAAAAAACTGGGCTGGGCTGAGAAAGCGGAAGTGTCCACCACACTGGCCATCTCATTTCCGGTTGGTCTTCTCTTTCTCTCCTTCTCGGCCCTTAGTCTTGACTGTGAGCGTGAGCTTGAGTGTGTGAGTATGTTTTGTCACTTGTGTGTCTATGTGTGTGTCCACCGGTTTTTGCAATGTGGTACATTGTGTTGCCAACTTCAGTTACTGGCTGAACTTGTCCTCTCGGGGCTCAGTTCATGGCGAGGGCCATGTTTTTTTCGGAGCTGCAATAAAACAAGAGGAAGAGAGGGGAGAGAGAGAGAAGAGAGAGGATGTGAGCTGAAATTGTCACTTGGCTTTGTTGGCGCATGAGGAGAGAGAAGAGAGGAGAGAGAGAGCGATGAACATCTTTTTTGCCCGCTGCCCTCCGATGGCCGAGGGCGATAGGCTACAATTTACGCCACTGATTTTCTAGTCCACTGCTCAAGTTACTGTTTAGAGTGCAATTCAACTTGGATTTTGAACCATGAATTAAGCACCATAATTACATAGTGTGTCACAACGCCAGTTAATCTCTTTCCTCTCGGCAAGGCCATCCAAGATCTCTCTCCCTTTCCCTCTCTCTCTCTCTCTCTCGCCCTCCCTCTCTGAACATTGGAACCAAGTTGTCATTGGCGCGTGTCTACCAGAGAAAGTAACATTGGCATGTGACCAGATTTGGATCCCAGTGTTTTCTCTATTGCTTAGCCATGTAATTTGTTACTTAGTGAAAAGAGATTTGAGAGAGAGAGAGGAGAAGAGGGAGAGAGGAGAGAAGGCCTCCTTCGTGTAGTCGCCCTTTGGCCGCTAAACCGGGCCACGCTCTGGCCTACGAGGAAAAAGGTATATGTAAAAAGCTTGTGTCGAACCGAATTTCGGACATTGTTTCATAAGGGTTCACTTAATAGGCTTTGCTCTCTCCTCTCCCTCTCGCCCTCTCTCCTCTGGCACGGTGGAAAAGGGACACTTTTTGTGGGAATCGAGGGAAAGTATTTGTGAACGACATGCTGGATTAAAGGACATGAATTTTTGGGGCTATAAGGTCCACTTTTCGCGGGAAATATTTTGTGAATAAATTTAAGGGCTCTGACACCTACTCAGGCCAGTTTCTCTCTCTCCCTCTCCCTCCCTCTCTTCTCTCTCATACTCTCGAGTGCCCGTTGAAATCTCCTTGGCTGCCTTCGCCTCTCCCTCTCAATCTCTTTCTAGAGATGAATTTGCATGCAGCTATTTTCCTACAGCTTTGGTGAGAGGGATATGTGCGAAGTGTAGTCAACGGTCACAGCTATCATGGAAGTTCAGAGTTGCTTTCTTTTCCCACAGAGGTTTAATATTGATGACGGCGAGAGGGAGAGGGAAAGGAAGGGAGAAAGAGGGAGAGAGATCTGAATCGAAGACAGGTGCAGTGCGTTGAGGCAAGTTGAGCCGTGTCATTACGGACGGCTCTCTCTCCCTCTCCTCTCTTCAAGCACCCAGAGCATTGCGAAGTCGTCACTTAGTTGCGCTACCATCTCTCTCTCCTCTCCTCGCCTCTCTCCTCTCCCTCTGTCGCTCTCACTCTCAATCTTTCTCTCATTACAATCAATGGCTATAATGAGTTTTCAAGAAGCAATGAAGAGCCCAGCGTGTTATATCAGTGACATTCTATTGTGGAACTCACTGTAGCAAGACTAAACGTGTCGCAATGAAAAGAGAAACAGAGGAAGAGAAAGAGCGAAAGAGGGAGAGAGAGGAAGGAGAGGGAGAGACAGCTGCTAAACGTGCAAAGCGAGAGGAATGACTGTTTGGAAATGTCACGTGCGATGCGCACCGTCTTTCTAATGTATGGGAAATTGTATACAAATTAGGAGGCACAAGAGAAGAAAAGAGGGAAGAGCGAGAGAGAGAGAGAGAGAGAGAGAGAATGTAAGATACCGATTCATGTTATGTAACGAACAATGCCGAATTTAGAAAAGCAAAGAAGGCGACAAGCACACACTTTTCTTTCAAGTTGAAGGCATTATTCGTTCTCTCTTTGCCTCCAATTTGCTCTCTTCTATTTATCCTCATTCGAGCTTCACTAATGGTCTCCGGGCCGCCCTCTCCCTCTCTCGCTCTCCCTTTCCCTCTCTCCCCCTGTTCGCCTCTCAGGTTACTCTGGAAGGGTAAGCCAAGACTCACCTCAGCTTCAAAGGCAGCTTGGCGCTCCTTGAAGAGCCGTTGATTTTCCTCCACTTCTCTCACTCGCTGCGAGTAACGTTCCATTTGTTCCTTCAGGAGAGCTTCCTCTACGCTTCCTCTCTCCTCGTCATACTCGACACAACCGACGCCATCCAGTCGGTCCAGGTCAAGCCAGCCTCGGAAGCGAACACATACTCCGTTCATTATGAAGTGTGACCTGATGTGTACCTGTGAGAGAGGGGAAGGGATGAGAAAAGAGAAGAGAGAGAGAGGGAGAGAGAGATGTTGTCAGTTGAGTTCACTGGCTGGCGCTGGCGAAGGGAGAGAGAGAGATGGAGAGAGAGGGCTCGTCTCTCGTTCGATCCGTCAAGACACTCCCTGACTTTCTCACCGAATTTCCATTCTTATCTCTGAAAGTTTTTGCTGTCCTTCCCTCTCTCCTTCACTCTCTCCCTCTTGTGCTCTTCCCTCTCTCAACTCTTAAACAATCCTGAGGCGCAATACATTTCCGTTTGCGTGAGCAATTTATGGACTACTTGTTAATCTCTCTTTAGCCACTTCTCCGCTGAGGGTCTAAGACATCGAGAGGAAGGAGAGAGGGAGAGAGATATGCCTCGCTGCTCCTCTTTTTTTCTAATGTCTCTCCCTCACAAGGTTCTCATATAAAGCACTCTCTCTCTCCCTCCCTCTCCCTCTCTTCCTCTGCTTAGTCGGCAATTTTCACGCAAAAACATCAAGTTGGCTCACGCAAACGCTTTTACTAAATCCAATAATTTACTAAATGATCATTATTGTGAATGATCGAAGAGAGAAAGGAGAGACAAAGCGAGAAGGCGAGAGAGGGAGAGAGAGAGGGGCAAGAGGAGAGAGGAAGAGAGGAAGACTGCGACAGTGAGTGCAACATATCATTTCGAGTCAAAGCCGAGAAGAAGTGAGCCTTGAAATGTATATACACCAGAAAGAGAGAGGAGAGCGAGAGGGAGAGGAGAGAGCGATCCGCCTCGAGAAGCAAATTAACATTGCAGGTGTTTCCGAGTAAGAGTGTCTCTGGCTATTTACAGGGAAAAGAGGAAAGAGAGGGAGAGAGGGAGACAGTGACACACAGAGGAAGAGAAGAAAGATGTGCGTGTCGCGTGCCAGTATTAACATAGGCGGTGAGGCGCGTGAAAAGACATTAGGCAGCTCTCTCTCTCTCCCTCTCTCTCTCCCTCTTACACAGTGGGCCAAAAATGACTTGAGAGATGGCAACCCAACTGGGCCGCCATGGGTGTCTCAATATTAGAAATCTCCCAGCGAGAGAGGGAGAGAGAGAGGAGAGAGCGAGCCGCCAGAGTTGTGTTTATAGAGCGGCGAGAGGGAGCCGAGTGATTGGGAAGAGAGGAGGCTTCGCGGATGAAAGAGGAGAACCAGAAAGAGGAAGATGTGTTTCCATGGTTACGGAGAGAAGAGAGGGCAATGAGAGGGCATATTAAGGAGAGGAGAAGAGGTTTCCCGGTGGAGGCGGATCGAGGGAGAGCGAAAAAGAGAGGGAGAGAGCGAAAGAGAGAGAGGGAGAGAGAAACATTGGGTCGGTAAAATGAAGCTGCTCTTGAACCAGAGAACAGCCATTGCTGGCATCGAATCGATCTTCTCTCGACTCTTGATCTCCTTTGAGTGTCTTTGTTTCCTCTCTTCCCTCATCTCTCTTCCTCTCCCCCTCTTCGCTCTCTTGCTGCCCCTTCTCTCGACTCTGGCTCTTTGATTCTGTATCTCGTTTTCTCTTTCTTTTCATATCGTTACTTTCAATTGGCCTAATCTAGAGAAAACAAGCATACATGAAACGGCGAAAGAGAGACAGAGGGAGAGAGGGAAAGGAGGAAATAGAGAGGAAGAGGAGAAAGGAGAGAGCCGATACCCTTCGTGCTCTTTAGACTGTTCTCTCAAAATTGGTCTTGTTTGTTCAGTGGACCGAAGCGTGTGCCGTGTCATATACTTCAAGTACATAACAAGCGGAGAGAGGGCGAGAGAGGGAGAACGAGAGAAAGAGCGAGAGGGAGAGAGACAAGCAAGATCAAGGACTAAGCTAATAATAAATTTATTGCGTGTCACACTCCATGTACCTGTGTTTCGACTCAATTGAATGTTCAGTGAAACAAAACATTATCAATGAAGGTAGAGAGACAGCAAGGGTGGGCGAGGGCCGGGAGAGGGAGAGAGGGGAGAGAGAGAGAAAGATGGGTCGTACATATGTCGTTAACGATACTTTAGGCCGTTATGTTCACATATTGTCATTAGTATTCATCTAATGAGCTGTACGTTGATCTAGAAGCGCTAGCAACACAGGTGCACGCAAAATTCGGGCCGTTCCAATTACCTGGCTATTAGCGAACGGAAGTGCGCCAGAGCCCTCCTGTCTCTCGCCCCCTTTTGTCTATACTTTTCTCTCTCTCTCTCCTCTCCTCTCTCGCCCTTTGCCTTCAACACGCAACCTGACTGGCCGTGTATATTGAGTGCATGGGAAAATGTAGCTACTTCTTCTCATATTCATTCAATCAATGGTCAACAGGTAGTCGACAAGGTTAGGTTAGGAGACAACTGCTAACTTGTAATGTTCCGAGAAGGGGAGAGAGAAAGAGAGGGAGAGACGAAGGGAGAGGGGGAGAGAGAACAAAGGTTAGTCTCTGGCTACCTTTTCGGGCAATGGGCTAAAATGAACACTTAGCTGAGAACAAAAGCCACTTGAGTTCCCACTATTATGGTCATCACCATTAACCAAGAGCCACCGCACCGTGATGGTATATGAAAAACACAGAGCGAGAGGAGAGAGAGAAAAGACACACGCCTTAAAGAGAAGGGAGAGAGGAGAGGGAAGGGGACAGAGGTGGACGGGACGCGAAGAAGCGGACACGCAATTGCTGACCATGACCACGAGCACACGTCTATCCGTGTTCTTTAAGATGCTTCTCGGCAGCGGGTTCCCAGCAATTTTACATTTATAAAGTATAATGTAATAATATGCGAGAGGGAGAGAGGAGAGAGAGACAGAGGGAGAGAGAGATCCTGTGACTCTCGTTATACTTTAAGGTAACTTATTTCTCGCCCTGTTGTGTTATTAGTGTACATATAGCTTCACATAGAATTAGCCCGGCAGCGATTCAGTTGCTTTCTTATTCACTGCAACCGGCATAACATAATTGCTCTCTCCCTCTCTCTCTCTCCCTCTTTCTGCTCTCGCTTTTTCCTTCTCATCCTCGGGTGAGAGTCAGGGGGGGGGGAGAAGGAGAGATAGACTCTCCATAATTATATAAGCAAAGGAAGCTAAAAGTTTGTTAGGAAGG
Source organism: Halotydeus destructor (assembly GCA_022750525.1). Classification (NCBI taxonomy): domain Eukaryota; kingdom Metazoa; phylum Arthropoda; class Arachnida; order Trombidiformes; family Penthaleidae; genus Halotydeus; species Halotydeus destructor. The sequence goes on along the minus strand of JAIUWE010000111.1, from coordinate 845,892 downwards.
ACTGGATACGGAATGTGTGTTTTTCTGGTATTGAAGAATGACGCATTGAGAGAGGGAGAGGGGGGGGGGAGAGCGAGAGGAAGAGAGGGAGCCGACATTCGGAAGCAGGTGCGCCATTGGCACTGTAAACCGAAATGGATAGTACAAATATACTGCGCTGATGGCCTTCAAAACTCAGGAAACAATTCAAGGAAACGACTCTCTCTGTCTCACCCACTCATTCGATCTCTCTCTCTCTCCGCTCTCGCTCTCCTTCCTCTCGCTCTCTCGCCTTCCGACCGAGAGGCAAAGGAAGAGGACCATGAGTTGCTTTTAGCGGACTTTATGTTTTCGCTAAATGGTTTAATTGGCCCGTAACCTCACTGTCTTGGGTCAGTTTTAGGGTGAGGCGGGAGCCCAGGCCAGAAAATAGGAAGTTTATGACTGAAGAGAGGGAGAGCGAGAGAGGAGGGAGAGAGACAGAGACGAGCGGAGCCAAGAAGGCGGCGGCGGCACTGCACGCAAAAGGAGAGAGCAAGAGAGAGAGAGAGAGGAGAGAAAGAGACAGAGACGAAAGGCCATAAATCGGCTCGGTCGACTCGCTCTTCAGACCCTATACCACAGTTGGCTTGCTTTGCTTAGCCTGAGGACATGTGCACTTGCTGCACATTCGACTCACTGAGAGGGAGAGCGCGAGAGGGAGAGAGAGAAAGACGGCAAAGTCAGACATTGAGCATATTAATTCCAGAGAAGACACTGCCTTTCACGCTTACCTGGCTCTCGTAATTCCTTTTCGCTTTTCACTTTCTCTCTCTCTCTCCCTCTCGCTCTCCCAGAGTGGCCAAGTTTAGTGACAATTGCTGCGGTGAACATGACCACCGGTATCAACTTACCTTTCCAGTTTCCTTTTCAAAGTCACAGCCGCCATCACTGTAGCCGGTGAGACATGGGTTGAAGATGAGACTGAGATTGCAACCGACTGTGCTGAAGGCCTGTGAGAGGAAAGAGATAGAGAGCGAGAGGGAAGGAGAGGGAGAGAGAGAGAAAACAAAACAATTAAGTCCACCTTCAAGCCAAAGAGGAGCGACTTGGACTAAAGGCTAGAGAGTAAAAACTGCAAATGAACAGGTAGACCAATTGTCGGGAAGGAAAAGGGAAAGAGAGGGCGAAGGAGAGGGAGAGGGAGCGAGGAAGAGAGAACAATTTTCACGTTCGTCTCGACCCTTTGTTTGGACCAGCTAATTGTGGCCTAACCCACGCGTGCCCTTAGTTTTTCCGTTGATTATAGAGGGCGAAAAAGACCGAGAGAGGGAGAGGGAGAGAGAGCAAGAAAGAGGGAGAGAGGAAGGCAAGCTTTAAAGCAAGATGCAGCTAATTTTCCATCTACGTTTAAATAGTGCTCTTTTCTCGGCACTATACTTGTCTCTCATTTCTCAGATATCTGAGCAACTTTCAACTGCAATTACAGGCCGAGTGCTGGTTCACGAAGTGGCCTGAGAGAGACAAATGACCAACTCGGGTGACCAGTGTTTAAAGTGATCGGCGGCCGAGAGGGAGAGCGAGAGCAAGAGAGGGCGAGAGGGAGAGAGTGCTCCAAGGGAAACACCATTTTGATGTACTCACTAGTTCAGTGTGTCCTTCTCGGCAGGCATTTTGAAATCGAATCTGTCTTTCCTGGAGTGGCCTGTCTCGAAAACCGGTGTATCGAACCTAGAGTTAGAACATTCGGTGAGTTCGAGGCCTCAAGGTCGAAGCGAGAGGGAAAGGGAGAGAGGGAGGAAGAGGGAAAAAGAGAGAGAGACACACACCTCACTCTCTCGACTGATGCGCCGAAAAAGTTCGTCCGACTCGAACTTGGACTTTTGATCCTGGACCACTTTGGGCATCTTGAAGAAGAACCGGGGCAGCTGTTCGAAGATGGTCGGGGCCTCGAAGGGCAACATGGTGAAGCAAGTGTCCAGTGCCACCGTTGCGAGCTTTGAGGTCACTTTGCTCCGAAACAAAAACACTGACGAAACTTGGGACTTAGTTGAGTTGCACACACACACACGGCCGACAGCTCAGGTATGGCCAGGTAAGTGAAGTGGTGGCAGCACGCTAGGAGTCGACAGGCTCACTGAGGTAAGTAAAGGAGAGAGAGGGAGAGAGGAGACGAGAGGGAGTGAGTGTAGAGAGGGAGCGAGGGGGAGAAAGAAGCAGCCAAGGCTCAGACCGGGTTCTGTCAGAAAGAAAGAAAATCCATGAGCTTGTGGCCCTAACTGTGGCCCGCAAGAAGTTGCCGCAGTGAGGAGAGCAAAGACACAGAGAGCGGAGGGAGAGAGGGAGAGAGCGAGAGGGAGAGGGGGAAGCAAAGTAAAGTGCGAGTCCTTGTTCTCGGCTTCCCATTGGACCAGTCAGTTCATCGACATGGCACTGGTTCAAGGGACAATCTTTGGATTGTACTTCGCGGAGAGGTAGGCAAGAGCGGGAGAGCGAGAGAGGGAGAGGGGGGAGAGAGAGAGCGAAAAGAGGGAACAGGATCACCGCTAAAACCAACTATAATTCCGCACTTTGGTCACCGCCTATTGGTGCCGCGGGAGTCAACTGGGCGGAGTTTGATCACAGCGCCGTCTCTCTCCCTCTCTCTCTCCGCTCTCTCGCTCTCCCTCTCTCACTCGAAGCCATACTGAGTGAGTAGAACATGTCCTCTCTTTCCAAGGCTCGAGTTCTCGAGCTATGTCTACTTGCACTATACAATTGATTGCCTCTTGTTTGACAAGAGCTCCATGTTTGCCAACCTCTCACATCGACACAGCCTAAGCGGGTGGCCAAGCTGAAAGGGATGAGAGGGAGAGAGGAGGAGAGGAGAGAGACAAGATAGAAGCTGGCTCCTTGCAACTCGATCCATTTGCATATTAAGATCAATTAGAAGCTACTTGGAAATTGAACTAATTGAACAGCGTAAGGAATGTATTTTGAGAAATGCAATGAGAACTGGAAACGAGTGTGACGTCATATCGATTGCAATTTACTGCCAGTTGACTTTAAACTTTTTTCCTGCCCTCGTTCGATTCACAATTTAGGCGTGAAATCACTGACTGGTTGACAGGGCTCTCCTTTTAGGCGCTAATAATTAATTAACTAGTAGGCAATGGCGTGGCTGTGAGCTGCAAGGCAACTTGTTCAGTGATACACTCGTGAACCGGATCATGGGAACTCCATTGTTGCCCTCATTCGATACGCCACTGGGTTGGACTGCTAGGCGCGTGCCCTCACGCTCTCTCTCTCCTCTCCCTCTCTTCGCTCTCTCGTTTACTCATGCTTGTTTGTGAGAAATGAGGGAGAGTCTACGTTCTTCATTCTCTTTCAATAAAGACGTTAATAATGTTGTTTAGAACTAATTCAGTTCTCAGTGACATCGAGAGAGCGAGAGAGAGAGAGAGAGAGAGAGAAATGCAATGTTCAGTCCAATGACTCTTTACTGTTCGGATGAATGAAGGCTGCCGTCCGTTGATGGATACAAAGAGGGAGAGGGAGAGAGAGAGAGAGACCCAGTGCAGTGGCAGCAATACTGATCTTGGGTCCCTTTTTGTCCCAAAGCCAGTTGCAACTGCTCGCTTTCCTTTCTATCTACACGATAAAGAGAGACGAGAGCTAGAAAGAGGGAGAGAGAGAGAAATACAGAGAAAGAGGAGGCAGAGAGAAGCGAAAGTCTCTCCCCGCTGTTCCTTTGCTGTCTCTCTCTCTCTCCCTCTCTTTCTCTCTCAATATGCCGACGCTTGTCACCCTATTGACCATCAAGTTTTACCCGTCTTTGAGATCACTTTGATTTGATCTCTCCAAACACACACCCTTGGCAGAGAGCTCGGAAAGGGAGACCGAGAGGGAGAGAGAGAGCAAGAAAAGGGAGAGCGAGAAACAGAAAGGGCGACACGAAGAAAAGAGCTGTTTTAAACAAAATGTCTCACTTCTCTCGGAGCCATTTTGACATGTTTATTCGAAATTGCATTCAGCTGTCAATCAAGACACATTACACTGAAGAAAGGGCGAAACATTTGCTCCCGAAGCTGGAAGGGACAAAAAAAGCCTTTCGGGGCAAATTCTTGCCGAATAAAACCCTGACCACAAAGCAAGGATCAGGTCTTGACCATTTACATCCTTGGGGACACTTGAGTCTCGGGGACTGTCTCAAGTACTTTCCATGAATACCTGATAGGTATTGCAAGTCTAAAAAAGGCGATAGAAAAGGGGGGAAACCAAGATGGCTGTTAGCGCATCTTGTTCACAAACTGGTATCATTATCATGTTGTTCCCTTTAATGATGGGCCTGAAAAGGAGATAGTTTCTCCCTTAGATCACAAGGTAAACTCCTAACTACGTTCAGTGACTCTAATGGTTTATCGGAGAGAGGGAGAGAGAGAGGGAGAGAGAAATTTAAACTATTCGCCGAAAGGCAAATTCATCGGCCACGCAAATTGCAATTGGTTTGGTTTGGGAGAAACAACCAAATTGATGGCGGTAAATTTGTTAGCGCTCTTTCAGAGTGATCAACTTTGATTGTAGCTAATGAAGTGGAATGACTTATTCCTGAGCATGGCCATTAAGGAATGATGTGATGTCACGAGATAAAAACTGATCGTTTTGATCTTGGCTTTCAAACATCTCCGACTCTGAACATCTAAATCTTTGTTATTCTCGCAATGTAGTCTTCAGTTGGTTTCTCTAATTAACTGCGTTGTCAGTCTTGGAATCGGATTTTAAACAAAGCCTGGTTTTGTGGTCAGTGTGTAAATTGGATAAAAGAAAACCTCGGGTTCAGGTTGGTTTCCTTGTGTTGAATGCCACGCAATGTTTCGGCGAGTAGAGAAGGGGAGAGGGAGAGAGAGATAAAGAGAAATTAGCCAAGTTAGCGTTGTGTAGTTTCGCAGTAATTATGAAAGCAAGCCCAGAGCATGTTTAAGTTCACATAACAAATTTAAGGTTATTAATGATGAATACATTAATTTTGAATTTGGTATTCAAGCAAGGACCTTTACCTGTTAAACAAGTAGAGGACCGAGAATAAGCTTAATTTCTTAATGATATATAAGAAACCATGATTTAGGCATAACCAGCAGCAGGAAGTGAATCATGTCTTGAATGCTAATTGTTCGTGAGAATAAAACCTTCGGGATACCGTAATTCGAACATTCGAATTCAAGCGACGGAACCGCTTCAGAGAGTAAACGGAAACACAGGAACAGGCATTGTACACCAGGCTTACTTCAATGCAAGTTTCATGTCATTCAACTCATAAAGTGTGTAATACAATATGGCTTCAATTCGTTTCCAGGAATAAAACTGTTCAATGTGATTTGAATCAGCGACACGGAGCGCCATCTGTTGAGGCAGTGTGTGAATGCTTGGCGTTACGTTTGTTTTCATGAGTCTCACGTGTCAAGATTCATGAGATAGTTTAATCATCTGTTTTGAAATGAGTGAATTATCAATTACAGTGGAATTCACTGGTGGCGCTGAATTGCTGTTCGACAATCAGAAATCACTCAGTGTCTCCTTGCCGAAGATATCTGGTGACGAGAGATGGACGCTGGAGAAGCTAATTAGTTGGTTAAAAGAAAATAAACTACAAGAAAGGCCAGAGCTCTTTGTCCAAGGAAACACTGTTCGTCCTGGAATTTTAGTGCTCGTTAACGACACCGATTGGGAATTACTGGGAGAATTAGAGTATGAAGTGAAACCAAATGACAAAGTACTATTCATCTCAACACTGCACGGTGGCTAACTGTTCAAACTGATGTTTTCCCTTTCATATTTAACCAGTGACGGATATTGAGCTGAAAAGTAAATATTAATTCGTATTGTCACCCTGATGCCATAACTCACAATAAAGGTTCACCAGCTTTGATGTACATTTCGGCTTACGGTCAAATAGAGATGACGGCGAGCCGTGGGTTGGGTGCACTTGATGAACGGTCCCTTTTTTGACAACAAACGAAGCCAGTTATTTGTGTTGGCAAACACTGGTAACAAAGATGACCGAATGTGCTATTTGTCTGCACAAATGTGTTCACCCCGCTAAATTGGAATGCAACCACATATTTTGCTTCCTTTGCATCAAAGGTGCCGCTTATTCGAGTGGTCGTTGTCCCATGTATGTATTGTTTAGTAGGTTGCAGGGAAAGCCTAATTTTTTTGCTACTTCCTGGACAATAGGTGTCGTCAAGCAATCCCTGAATCGTACTTCGAGTCACCGCAGTTGCTGGAAGAGATCACTGAAGACGAAGTGAAACAGTATGAAGAAGGCTATCAGTGGTTTTATGAAGGTCGCAATGGGTGGTGGCTCTATGACAAAAGGGACATCGATCAAATCGAAGACGCTTTTCAAAAGAAAGTGTCCAAGTGTGAGCTCTTGATTGCTGGTTTCGTCTATGTCATTGATTTCGAAAAGATGATGCAATATAGACGAAATGAACCTCAAAGACAGCGGAGGGTAAAAAGAGACCATCTTGACACAGAATCAACCAAAGGTATTGCCGGTCTTCGTCGCCAAATTGCAAATCATAGCAATGATGCCGCTCCTGTGAGCACTTGCCCAACACTTTCAGCGGACGAACAATCAAATGTAGAGAACGTACCTCCTCAATCAGAACAGATCTCGGCACCAGACCACATCGAAGGCGTAGCGGAGCCAACAAACCGACAGCGTTATCGTAGATTCTCAAATACTCGCGAAATTGTTACCCAAGTAAGGTCGCGTAGAAACCGAATTTTGAGTGATGAAGAACAGCAGCTAGTAGAGAACCTGCAGAGAGCCTCATTGCGAACAGGTTACAGAGAAACCTATCTGTGACTTCAAGTTGCCTACAAAGGGTAATTTATTCAAATCCTATAAAACTTCGGGTCAAAAATGAAAGATTGACATTTCAAAAACCGGAGAAAATGGGATTCGCACAAATACACTCTTGCGTAACTCCTTCATGTGTCCAGCGCACTAGCATGGACCAGCATCTTAGCTTTTTACAGTTTATAGCATGATTTTTTATGTACATTATAGAAATGTGATTGGTGGCTTCATTGTGTCCAAAATAAAATGTATCGATCAGTGTTGTAATTGAGGCACAACGGCAGTACTCGTTGGCCGTAAGCTAGTGTCTCTTCGAGCAGGGTTGTAGTTGACCAGCCTCTTTCCAACCAGATATTTGTCATTCTTAATATGTTCGTAGAGTTTTCGGAACTTGTTGATTTGCCAACGACACAATATGGTACCTCCGCCAAGGAAAAGCATGAGTGGATACGTTTTCCGCAAGACCGTTGCTAATTCCATGTCACTATAGCCATTCCAGTATGCGAGTGTGTGCACAAAAACGTATGGTACAGCAATTAGATGTCCAAGAACCAATATGGCAGGTATAGCAAATTTCTGTAGAATCAACTTCAGGTCCATGTTGAGTAAACCATTTTCATAGACCTAAATGCATGTCAGCTTTAGAATCAAGGCCGAAGTTTCAGACAGAAAACTTACCTCTACTAGGTCGTGTCGAAGCTGCCAATCGGCCATCAAAGCGATGCCGCAAATGACCTTCGTGTGTAGAACTCCGAAGGCCCAATCTTGCCACAGGTAAAAGATTGGAGTCTGGTGCTGAGGCACTCTGAGTGGCACAATGAAAACCAGATCGAACAGCAAGCCAATCATGAGAGGGATGACTCCCAGCAAGATAGTTCCAGCAATAGAGGCTTTGGCAGCAATGAGAAGACCTTCTTTCAACTTGTTGGCGATAACATTCCACCCGCGAGGGATCCAGCGACACAACAAAGTAACAAATCTAGTGGCAAGGAGACCAACGTATAATCCACAAGCAGCTGTGTTCAGTTCGTGGACCTTCACATTTCCCATCCACAGACCGATCAAACTTCTTCCGATGGAAACAGGCACCGTAATTAAGAATAAGACCGCTAGCCAGTAATGATAGTCCAGTCAGTACCAGTAAAGATATGATGCGAAATGTCAGGACTGTCGGGCATTTATAAGGCTGATTTGTTGCTTGATTCACAGGTTGCACAACATCTTCTTCCTCGTTAGGGATCGGTACGTCACCGAGTAAGTATGACCGTATGTTCAGCACGGACGACATCACAATACACCAGCCTTTGATTAGACTCTTCAGCCACTGTCGCAGATGTCCGTGATCCAAGAGAGCCGGAAGAACAAGTTGCAGTAGTAAAAATTCCAGAGATAGTTCACTCGTAGGTGATTCCGAGCCATTGCCACTGCGAAGAGAATGATATTATGTTAGAACACTCTGTCAGAACTACCTACTACTCACTTCGACAACGAAACGTTGTATGGTAGGAATCCTGGCATCAATTTTTGCACAATACGAACTGGAAACCACATCATAAGGAGAACGGTCGTACCAAAAATGACTAGTGAAGCTAGGAAACGCCGAAGATGACCAAAGATTGGCAAGTGTATCATTTCTTGAATTGGGTTGAATTCAGGATCGTTCAGGTTTTGTAAGAACCACAACACTCCAGGTCTCAGAACCTCTCTCAGAAGCAGAATGAACGAAGCAAAGTAGAAAACATATACCATTCCAGCCAACCAGTGAATGAACATGGAAGTTCCCGGTGCAGTGGCAAAACTTGCTTCGCGCTCTTCCAAAGTTGCTCCCAACAGTGGCTAAGCAAGAAATTTCGTCAGACTTTTTCACACCGCTTAATCACTTGAACTTACCAAAGAGCATATGTCTAGCCACCATCCACAGATCAAGGGAAAGACTCCAATTTCAAAGACAGATAGAAGAGATACCTTGACTACTACATAGCAGAGGCCAAGAAGTCTCTCTGTTCGCTTGAAACTCATCAATGATGTGCAAGCGTGCAAGAGTACGAGCCCAGTTCCGATGACCAGATATCCACATAGCGTCGTTACCAGGCCTTCAAATTGAGTTGCTTCCACCATACTGTACAGGTCTGATTTTACTAATAGGAAACACCCGATGTGGAACGGAACATAGGCGAATATTATGATGAACAAGGTGTTCAACGATATGACCCAGAAAACATGTTCTAAGAATACTAGGGAGCCATCCAGACCAAGTATCTAAAAGATATAACGGTTAGAAGCCTCCAATGTCAAGGCAAATACTCACCCTTTCCCAGGTTAGTTCATCAGCTCCTCGGTCCCATTCTACTGGATTCCAATTTATATCATCTTGAGCGACCAATGCATTATTTTCATTCGGCTCAAGATTTTCTAGAGGTTCGTTGACTTGGGCTACATCTTCAGCAACTGCCGGAGCTTCCTCTTCCATTATCACATCACCATCAGGATCTAGCTCGCCATTGTTGTTATTATTTATGTTGTTATTCTCATTGATACCCGGAGCCCCTTCTTCGGGTTCGGGCTCAACCACCACAGGAGCGACATTCTCCTCTTGTTGCTGGTCGAGCCATTCCGGACCACCGCCTCTTAGAATTTGTTCTCTCAACCATACAAGACATATGAATGCACACAATGTACATGTGACTACACAACACCCATAGAAACCGTCGGAGACCAAGTTCTCAGTGCTCAAAATGTCAAGCGGCAATGTTATGATAGACGTAAAGCTTCCACTAAACAGACAACGATATATGCGATCTGAAAAGCCAAAGATTTAGTTTCTTCAATCAATTTTTAAAACTTACAAGCTGTTAGAGGGACAATACCAAGCCAGGCCACAGCGACAAGAGTGTAATGGAACCAAAATCGAACTGCAGTGGCAAGGCTTCCAAAAAGCCCGTGCAAAATATCACGAAAAGGAAGTCTCTTGGGCATATCCGGCGAATATACTGACAGAACACATATGTTAGTTCATGTATACTGTTGAATATTGCTAGTCTTACTCGGTATGAAGGAGAACTTGTGATTGCAAAGTTCGCAAAAATCTTTCTCGCTGTATCTCAGCCATTGGACCAAACTGGAGGAGGCAAATTTACTAATCAGTCAAACCGATTCTAGACCTACCAGTCCTGGTGGATGAACTTTATGCTTCCAGTACAGATACATGGATGGAAGAGAGGCTTATCGGAAGCACCTTCCGATCGACAGACACGACAGATATCTAGGCACAAGGAAAAACAAAGCGTTCAAGTTGACCATTTTTCACCCAATCAACCATCAATCCAACTTGATTGTGATTGATCACTAGACAATAACAATCAAGGCTTACCTCCCTGCGAAGTATCATCCATAGCTGGCCTTCTATATCATCCAAACAAACAGATATATGCGTTTTCCCTCTTCGCTTTAAGGTTGCGTTGTGTTTGACGCCTAACAGTGAATAGGCACAGCTGCTGCCAAGGTGAGCGCAGCAATGGCGCCTTTTTCAAAAAGCATACCGTCAGCATAAGGGTCCATCATGGCGGCCAAAAAATGGCGTTTTCGTTTGAATAGCGCTTAGATTGATTTTATTCACATGCAGTAGATTTTTTAATAGCCATCATGCTCTAAAATCATTTTGAACAATCCAGCAGTTTTCAAATCTAATTTTGAATGATTAAAATTCGTTTGTGAATATGAACAGCGTTTTATTAACAGAACTGGATTTTCGCGTTTAATGCATTAGGACTTCTAATTGAATGATTTTAGCATTGGTATTTCCTGGCATCCTGTATGGAATCATACCAATGTATGTGATCAGAGTTCGGGCTTTTTCTTGTATTTCCGAACAGCGCTATAAAATGAAGAGAATCTAACTGAATCAACGTTGAAAAACAAGTGGAGACTAACCTGTTCCCGAAAAACCGATTCAGATGCCATTCCGAATTTGTTGACAGTTTGTGGAACTAAAGTCCTGAAAGAAACATCAGTAAATATATATTTGATTGAAGTTTAGAATATTCTTACTTTGTTTCTCTGTACTGAGCATATAGAATGTTCATGGTAGCTAACAAGATCTCGGACATGTTGTGTTTAACTTCTTCAGGAAGCTGTTGAAACTCATTAACTTTGAGCTCGATTTCCGACTTGCGCAGCGGAACAACGTTAACCCGCTCAATTGTCTATGGAGATGGAGTAAAACAGTTAACTAGTGAGCAAGACGTTTTTGTTCTTACGTCAAGTGCGTCATTGAAAGACTGCTTGTGGTAATAGCTGAAAAACGTCATCAAATCCAACAGGACATAGAACACGTTCACCAGGTCCTTCGAGCATCGGTGACCATGAGAGGCATAGCTGGAAATACAAAAAATATTGTTATATGATCTATCTCAATATTTGTTGTGAAATTACCGTTCGGCAAGGTTGAGAGCCAGCTTTTCAAATCTGTCGCGTTCAGAACCAGCTTCGTGTTTGATTGAAATAACATCTCTCAATAGTCGATTCATTATTTTGACAACTTTAGTGTGATTGTTTGCCAAGTCGTACAACCGAATGGCTTCTTCGAAGAATCCTTCCTCTTCACATTTGCGGGCAATTTTCTCAACTACTGCATCAGGATTTATCTGGTAACGATCTATCTCACCAGGCATTCTAGAACCACTGGGATTTATATAACCCAACAAGTGGTCGACACTTTTCTTCGATCTGATATCGCTCCAGATAGACTGAATAAATTTGTCTTCCTCTTGAGGGGTTTTGAAATCAGCGGAAGGCCCTGCCAGAGTTCGGCTTAATCCAGTGTCCCCTTGTCTATCCGATTCAGGCACAAGTGAGTTCAAAATGCGAAGTTTCTCCTCTTCCCAGTCATTGCCAATTCTCTCCCAGTACAGTTTCTCAACAGCGCCGATTGTGGCGTTCTTGACATCTTCAACTATTTTCAGGATGGCATTTTCACGTTCATTTTTGAGAAATCCTTGCGTATCAGCTTCGGTGACAGTTTCGATTTGAGCTGTCCTCTTCGAACTACTCAAGGTATCGAGTTGCTGAGTCACTTTCTGCAAGTCGTAACCTTTAGAACCAAGTAGCACAGATGCTCTGACATCTGCAGTTTGCTTGGGTGCATGAAGAGCTGTCCTCGACCACAACTGTTGACCAGCTTCGGCTAATTGTTTCAGATTCCGTTCCACTCTTGGAAACGTTGACTCGTCGCTGAACTCCGCGGTTAACTGCTCAGCCTGGTTAACCAGATCATCAAAGGGCGTAGCGTCCATGGTCTCCATTATGTCACAAATGCAAAATCGAAACCGAAACGAATAGCGACAACCAAAGATGAACTAATGCAACGACAGCCGGCACGTGTTTACCAATGAGAGGGCTCTTTCCCTCTTTTCCTCTCTCCCTCTCGGGCGCAGACTCGCCAGTTTGAAAGAGCGGGAGAGAGCCGAGCGTGAGAAAGAAAAAAGCAACAGCTTCCACGGAAAGTGTATCTGCATTCTGTTTATTTGGTTAATACTTGTCAAATTTGTGGCTACTGAACTGACTCCTCTTTACTAGCTACTGATCGGCGGTAAGTAGAGTCAAAGGCGCTCGGACGCCAATTTTGTTGTTCATACTGTAAATCCTGTGAATGTTTGAATTTCAAAAAAATGCTGAAATTTATGAAATTCCTTTTGTGTTGCCCTTCACAGGATGAAACTGCGAGTTATTCTTTGGAGGATTATTATTACTATCCCGTGGTAGACAAGTTAACTAGAAAGATGAATGGGTCATTCGTTGTCCAAGAACACTATCCGGCCGTGTATCGGATGCCAATGGAAAAACCTCATGAACTCGAAGATCTGTACAGAGATCTCTTGCAAGGGGTTCCAGTTAGTCGAGTTCATACGAAGCTAGCTGACTACGTTTCAGAAAATGTCGAACCGATTGGCTGGAAAGCTATCTGGAGGGCAACCGAGAAGTCGTCGTCCTTGAACATTCAGTGTGATTTTCAAGTTGATGTGGTCGACGTAGCCCACCATTCCCTCGAAGCAACGGTTATTGTGAGTCGCTTATTATCACCAACCCCTGAAACGATGACCACTCGTCAGTTCGATGATGTTCAAGCCCTGATGAAACAGAGCAAAATTTCAAATATACCGCTGACTGAACTATATGTCATAAGCGAGAACGATGCCGACGACCTGTTCTCAAAAACAGCCATCGTTGTAGAGCATATCCGGTTTTTCTTCAAGCATGTTTGGCGTTCTTGGGATGGTATTACTGGCTGTAAAGCGCCAACTAACGACATGTTCACTGAAGGCAGGCTTCAGCCTCGACTCAATTTATACTTCGACATGCAAAATAGATTGATACCTGAGGCCACCATTAACAGAATTAAGAAGTTGTTGCGAGAAAGCTGGAAAATAAGGGAGAGCTTGGACAACTTGGAGTCAGCATTGCAAACTCTTCCTGAAAGTGATCGGAATCTGGACGACTTGTCTGTGGATGAAGGGGACATATATGAAGGTATGAATCTTCGAGTGCAACTAGAGAACATTGAAAGGGAAATGAAAATGCTCGAAGATCCCTATCTCAGGGTATTAGCTCCAAACCTGAATCGCGCTCGTGTCACTGATGAAAGAGACAGTTTGGATGAAAGAAGCCGCTGTCACATCTTGTCGAAAAGCTATTCATGTAAAGAACTCGAACTCGTCACCAAGAAGCTTCGGGTATGTCGCCGACTTTCCTGTCTGATGACTCACTTAATTTTTTATTCAGGATTCCCAAAGCAATGACACACCGGTAGAGTTTCATAATACTCTAGAGAAAGCATTGCAATCATCTAGGAGTGGCGACAAGATCTACATCCTTCCTGGAACTTACATCTGTGAGTCATTGCCGTGGATTGAGTCGGATATTGAAATCACCGGCATATCTGGAAACAAAGACGATGTAATCTTGCAAGCATCGGATGCTGTGGGTGACATCTTTGTCAACTGCAGCTCGAGTGCCATCCTCATTTCGAACGTTACTCTGGTGACACCGGCAGAGACGCAGTGCATTCTCATGGTTCACACTGGATTGACTAGTTTGTCTAATTGTGTCCTTGATGGCGGCAAGTGCGCTCGCAACAGCATAATTGCATTATCGAAAGCTGAAGTAACCCTTGACAACTGTCAAATTATTCATGAAAAGAACAGTACCGGTATCTTGAAGAAGCCTGGAAGCAATGTGACGATCGATGGTACTGAACAAATGGAATTTGAGCCGAAAGAAAGAAACTGCGTCAGCCCTAAGCCTGGAGGCGATTCGTGTGAAGATAATGAGAAGGATGTTGCCTAGAGTGTTGTGTAACAGTATTTGTCCCGCTGTATTATTAACAAAGTGAATTGATTTTTTATAATCCAATTAAATGCATTTCAATCGAATCCTCACTATAGCCACAGTTAAGCATAAAAAAGATCAAACAATTTAACAATACTTTGATTTTGAAGACTAGTTAAAAGTATTTTTTGAGGAATGTCAATGAAAAACAGTTAGAGAACCTTACTAATTAGATTGAAAAGAAATCAAGGAAGCGCAACTCAAGCATAAAGCTCTATTGATAAAAAATCTCAATAATGAACACCAATGGAAGTTAAAAAGATCATTAGAACAATTAAATTGAGTTACTTGGCATCTCCGTTCTTTTCTTCCACTTTCTCGTCTTTAGCATCGCCATTAGCCTCGATTTCCTTCTCCTTTTTCTCAGGCTCCTTTTCTTTCTTATCCCCGTCGCCTTTATCCTTCGACTTGCTCTTCTTGCTCTTCACCGTCTCCTCTTCGACGGGCCGAGGCTTGGCCTCTTGAGCCGGATCAAGGACAATCTTGCCCACATTCTTGCGGTCGTGCATTTTTTGCATCGCTTCGGCAACGTCCTCGAAGGCCCAGCTAGAGTCAATGACGGGACTGATCTTGTTGTCACCGAACAGGACGAAGGCTTGTTCAACCAGCTTGCGGACATACTCGTGGCCATTTTGTTGGTAGAGGAGTCGACGCAAATTGAAGCCCGAAACTGTCTTGTTGTCGTCGAACAGCTTGATCGGGTTCACTTTGTCCACTTGCCACCACTGGAAGAGAGGGAACAGATATTAGGCAACTGACGTTTAAACTAAACACTTCTAAAAATATAAATCCATTAAAGAGGAATTCTAGATGCTTGAGCTGCCACAGACTTTGCCGTTTATAAACCCAAGGCTAGACTTACAAGCTTGGCATGTCCAAATAAACTTTTACTTTCTCCCGCGACTAATTTGGACCTTCCTATAAACCGAGACAAACAAAAAAAGAAGGAATAGGTTTAAAGATTTGTTCTTACTGATTTAGCGAAACTAAAGAAACTTTTAGTTTCTCCGGCAACAATGAAAGCAGTACCTAAGGAAAGGTTCATGGAACAACATGATGAAATTTCAAGCGTTACCACAGACAACCCATTGTGAGAGCACACAATCGATCTTAGGTTCTCGTATACTTACCATACAGAATGTATCGACCCATCGGCTTCAACAAGTTGAACCCTTTGTTTGCTTCATCGCCACAGAGACAGTCCAGAACAAGGTCCACGCCCTCTGGGCTGATTCTAGAAGGTCAGAGGTGAGAACATCTGGAATGCATCGTCAAGTGTGTCACTTACTTCTTTACTTCTTGGACATAGTCTACGCTGTTGTCGATCAAATGGTTGACAGATTCTTTAATTGAGTCATGCTTGCTTGCTGACGCCGTTCCGATAACGGTGACATTGGGAACTGTCTTGGCTAATTGTGCAACAGCTTGTCCCTATAGTAGACAAAACTTAAGTGGTTTGACAACACGAGAAGCTCATGACTTACAACACCGCCGCCGACAGATTGCAAGAGAACCGTTTGTCCTGATCTCAAGTTTCCGATGTCAAAGAGAAGCGCTTGAGCAACGACAGTTGTCAGAGTGACACCGATGGCATCTTTGTAATTCAAATTGTCAGGCAACTTGTAGACAAATTTTGAGGACACAGTCACCAGTTCAGCCCAGGCACCTACTTCGGCGAAGGCAAAAACACGGTCGCCGACGGCTAATTGGCCAACACCTTCGCCAGCAGCTTCAATTTCACCCGCGCACTCGAACCCCAGAATAAAAGGCGTCTTAGGCTGATTGTCGATAGCACCTTGGCGCATCATTAAGTCCAAGAAATTCAGGCCACTGTAGGAGTGAAAAGGCTTGTCATTAACAATGGATTATATTACAATTGATGACAGTATGATGTTTTCAGCTACAAGCTTATACGGGTCGCTGCCATATGCTTCAAAGGCTAGCACCATCTGTTACATTTAGAACTTACCATGCTTTGACTCTAATAAGAACTTCGCCATCCTTCACACTCGGTTCCGGTTTGTTCTGGATCTTGACCGACTTGAGGCCACCAAAGGCGGTCAGCACCACGGCCCTCATCTCCTTGACCGGCGGACTGGCTGGACTGTCGCCGGCACCAGTTTCAGCGGCAGCCTGTTGATCCTTGTCAGCGGTCTTGGTCTCCTCTTCGCCGTTCACTTTGGCTGATTCGTTCTTCACTTCCGATTCAGTCATGCTTGAAACACTAAACTACGGCTAGGCAGCGTTGACAATCGCTAAAAACTATGCAGAGGAAAAAGGGAAGGTAGACACGATATTTGAGTGAAGAATGTGTGAAGTTTAGTTTTCCAATTACTGTGAACGAGTGAAGCGAAAGAATGAGCGTCTCTTGCTGCAGTTGAAAGCAAGCTAGCAGTAGAGAGAGAGAGAGCGCGGAGAGAGGGGGAGAGAGCGACAGAGGGAGAGAGAGACAGCGATGGCCGCGCCCTCTTCAAGACCGCTTCTTTCTGGACACCTCGTAACGCCCGCGCGCTCTCCCTCCTCTCTCTCTCCCTCTCTCCTTTCTCCCTCTCTATCCCTCATCTTTTTTCCTCTTGTTTCGCTCTCTCAGTAACATACTTTCTTCGCGGTCGAGCAATTAAGCAAGGAAAAAAGACGAACATCATCATGGTTATGTTGTTGTATTTATTGTCTTCCGTAATGTTTCTTTGAACCTTGAAACAAACTACAACTGACAATGTTCATCATTACTTAGGAATTTCAATGAATTTATTGATTATTATTCTCTCTATCTCTCTCACTCACATACTTTACCGCAAAGTGCAATACGCACTCTATGATAATCGAAATACTGAGCGCATTCATTTGCCTTTCTAATCGGACTCAAATTACAATTAACGACAGAATGCAATGCCAGTGCTTGAGCAAGAGAAAAGGAATCGGAAAGAAAAATGGCGCAATGGTTGTCCCTTGATTCAGTTCGTGAGATGCTGCAAACATGCCAAAATTCATTGACATTCATTTATATGCTGCGAATGATTTATGGCACGTGTTGCAGTTTATGCACCTCATACAACTTTTATTAGAGGCCATATATTGTAATGCTCGTCAGTTTAGGTGTGCCGTCATTGAATTAAAAGCAGCTTGTAAGTGATTAACTTGGTTTGAACCTTCCAGCAAATTGACAGATTATCGATTGGACCTGATTTCTCTCTTTGAGTTCAGCTCAGTCATTTAGGTTAGAGAGGAAGAGGGAGAACTCTAATAGCTTACAGATGACTACTTAATTCAATTGCAACTAAATGAGAATTTCCCAGAGACGAGCCATCGGAATCGAACTAATCACCTAAATCCACTCGTAACCTAGATACTGTACGTTTCTTTCGAGCTTGTTACTGCGAGCGGTTCTTTTCCTTTGATAAGGATTACTGTTAAAGCTCTGCTTCCTCTTTCATCTTGAAAGGCAATGAATAGAATCATGTGCCTGATATATACATTCAAGTTTCTACATAATACATGTCGTAAGATTTGAACCGTTCACAAAATAATTCCATCAGCGCTCTTTCAGAGAAATCCCTGAGGAGCGAAATTAAATTTTCATGTTGCGTCTGCACTACACAAACGACCCCTCAGTGAGGCAAAGCATTTGAACATCACGTTGTTTGGAATTGTTTGTTTTTTAGAGCTTAATTGTCGACTGCAGGATGAACCAAAGTCATCGTTCATCATTTCTAAATGATACTGCATCCTCAGTTCGTTCGCTGATGTCCATAGATTCGCCGGCAGTCAGGGCATCGACGAGCCGGTATGTTAGACATGGCTTGGACGATACTAGACGGACGCAAGACATGTCACTTAGCAAGACTCAGCTTGAACTCTCTACGATCAGTGAGTTTGAGTCAACACTCAATTCTGATTTGAGTCAAACCTTGCTGGGAGATGACACAGTGGCCGATGATGGCAATGAATTCTCAGAGTCGTATGCCACGTTATTCTATCAGTTCGAAGAAGGTCTCCATAAATTCTTGAAAGCGGACGATCCTTTCGAGTTGTCGAAAGAGTTCGAAGAAATTTGTATCGATCACTTGAATGTATTTCAGTCGCTGAAGAAGAAAAGGTCTACTTTAAACAATGCTGGCAAAGAGAAAATGTTGTTCGACATCGAGAACATGCTCCGGCTGGAGAGGAATACTTGGCGACTGTCTAGAATACTGTGTGAAGATAGAATCAACAACCTCGGTGAGTATAATACTTTAACTAGAAAGTTTATCAATTTATATTTCTGTAGATGGTGTGGATGATTCTATGATGGTTGATGAAGGAATACTTAGTGATTCAGAGGTGATGCAGTCAGTGTTTGACAAGAACCACAATCTTCGTAGAATGCAACTCATCATCGACTGGTTGGAGCAAAATGAACAGAACGACATGCAGGATAAAGATGACCAGAACAACATCCAGTTTTATTCCGAAGGTAAACATTTTCTATTTCAGCTTTCTTTTTCTGACTAGGTACACTATGCAGGTCCTCATTATTGGGAGAATACACTTCACTTGGCTAAGAACAAGCGCAACAAGTTATCTCTCAAGACAGGTGAACGAGAATTGAATGTTGAAATGGACCCTGATGCGCCATTTCGAAGTCAGAAAGCACTTCATGATTTGGATAAAGAAGATGAGTCAAGAATGCTGCGCTATATATTTCGCTATCTCAGAGCCGGACAGTTGCATGTGGGCAAAGAACTAGCTCAAAAATTGGGCTTTTATTGGCTCACTGCCGCCCTTGATGGCTGGTTACTGCACCATGATCCAAAATTCAGTGGTAATGTGGAAGAACCCATCGACGGAAATCCTAGACGCGACCTCTGGAAGTACACTTGTTGGCAGTCGGCGAAAATCAGTGAAGTCTCTGCTTATGAGAAAGCGGTCTTTGGTTCTCTCAGTGGCAATGTAAATGCCATGTTGCCCGTGTGCCCTAAATGGTCAGATAAGCTGTGGGCACTCTTACGGGCTTCCATTGACACTCAGTTAGAAATGGAATTACGTAATGCCCAAGCGCCTAAACCTGAGACTGCACGAAATTCAGGCGTTTTAAAAAACTCGAAGCGCTTCTCTGTCTTTATGTACGAACTGCCTGATGAGTACTGGAATAGCAGGAAGTCTACGAGTGAAGTTTTCAGCGAAATAGACCACCTAGTGAGCGAACAACGATTTTCTGGTGAAGAGAAGTGTCATATGGAACTGCAAAAATTTGTTTCTGTCGGTGACACCTCTGCCCTCTTGGATAGTATGATCAAATGGATCGGAGAGAAGAAAGATGAGCCAAGTTATTATCAGATGCTTCGATTTTTCGCCCACTTGGTGCTTTTCTATCAAAGTATCAGTTTCATTCAAGACAATCAAGTAGAAAAGTTCGTTTCCATTCTTGAAGCCTACATTGAACACCTGGTTGACCGAAAGCTCATTCAATTGGTGGCCACCTATGTTGTTGCCTTGCCCAAGGACAGGCAGACAACAAATTACGCCAAATTGCTAGCCAAAATAATCAACAAAGACGAACGCAAACAATGTTTGAAGCTGGCTGAAGAATCCGGTTTGGATATTGAATCAATAACAAAAGCTGTTGTAGAAGCAGCCATACCGGTCAATGTCCAGCCAACGCAGTTGAATGATTCTCTATTGACTGCAACTTCGTCCGTCAAAACTACACCCGACGATCAGTTAATACTGAATTCAATGGAGTGGCTCTTGTTGAATCAGGTTCAGTACATTGAGCTGCTGAAACAAGGCAATGCCTTGATGCGATCATTTGCTTTACAAGGCAAGATTGAGGCATCAAAGGAAACTATCCGACGCCTTCCTTTGGACCTCATGGATGGCGTTTACCGGACTTGGTACCGACGAACAGGCCAAGAAGAACTGTCTCCTGAGCTGAACACTCTTGCCAGAGAATTTCTCTGTTTCAAAGCATTTTTCGAAGCTATGGATTCTTTCAACCACTGGGTGCGCTTCTATCAAACAGCAAAACCAACGAAGCCAGCAAAGCTGGCCTCGGCCAAGTTCACAGATAAAGTTCGCTATGAGCAATTAGTGAAAGGTTATGAGAATGACTTGCAGCAATGGAAACTGTTATTAGCATCTCAGGCTAAGTTGGTGGCCGAGAAGATTTTCAACGTCCTTCAATTCCCTGACGGTGGCTGGATGACGGACACGGAATCTCGAGTCGAGCACCCAGGGAACCGGTCGAGTCAGCTGGAAATGCTGCGGAAGCAATTTATCCCTCAACTGTCATTCATCCTCCATAGTGTACTAACGGCTTCAAACAATATCAAAGAGTCAATCCAGTTGGCCGACGTAATTGCTTCAGAGGACTATCAACTGTACAATGAATTCACACAGGAACAGCTCAAGGATCTGTTGAGACGCTTCAGAGAATCCAGTTTGACTGGTATGAGCGAAGCCATGGATTACCTTGGCTACACTATTGAATCATCATCATCCTCGTCCTGAATGGAGCATAGTTATTTGCTGCTTTACAATACACAATAAAAATGGTTTTTACGTTTCCACTGATATAACAGTCTAAATGTTATTAAATATGAAATGTATCAGAAAGTGTTTTCTGAAAAGAAGAAAGAAAAACTATGGTATATGCTGTACAAAGAAGCTGAAGGCCCACCACAACGGCCCTGATTCATACATAGCAGGTATTTATTGCAATTTTAAATGTTGACATAATCATGAAGAGAATAGTTGATATAGTATTAAAATTTTTGCGGATAAAATCTGAATTCGGCATGAAAACATTCAGCCAACTTATACAACTACCACTTGTGAACTCTGTTCGACAGTATCCATTCGGACACACGCGCCAGTGCCAGGGAAGATCTTCTCGAAGGAATTCTATGTAGTAACTGAGACGAATTAGACCTTTCCGCACAGCCTAACTCACCGAAGATATAAAAGATTTCGCATCCACGCTGAGGCCAGTTTCGACGTACTTGCCATTTATGATGTCCACCCGAGTGGCGTAATCGTGATTGGACTTGAATGGAGTTACTCCTTTCAACAACTCGTAGGCAACAACTCCAATCGACCAGTTGTCTACCCGGTAATCATACTTTTCACCGGCGATAATCTCAGGGGCAATATAGCTCGATGTGCCACAGAGAGTAAACCTGGAAAGGAAATAATATGAAATGTTTGTCTAAAGGAGAGATACTCACATTGAATCTCGTGGGTCAACGGATATGCCAAAATCAGCCAGCTTTACAATTCCAGCGCCACAAAGAAGAATGTTTGCCGGCTTGATATCCCGGTGCATGATACCTTTACTATGGCAGTATGAAGCTGCTTGCAGTATCTGGTCGATGAACTAGAATAAGGATGAAGTCAGAATCGTATTAAGGCTGGTCAACTTACCGGTGCAGCAACAGAGTCATTAAATGGTCCTTTTAACGTGAGCTCCCTTCGTAAATTTCCATAGGGTGCAAACTCCATAATGAGGTAATGAAAGGGGCCATGATCGAAATGACCATAAAGGGAAATTATCTTGGGATGCCTCAAGCTCCTGTGAATTTCATACTCTAGTGCTATTCGATCCTTATTTGTAGCATCTCGAGCAATTTCTTTCAGTGCCACTTTAAAATTGTATCTCGATTCTCTGGCGAGATAAACTTTGGCAAACTGACCTTCGCCGACGAATTGAATGTCTTGGAAATCGGAAATCGAGATCCTCTTGCGGGCTCCTACGGACCTTCCCACCGGCGTTGCTCCCGGTGAATATGCTTGGTCTCGAACTGGTGGTAGAGAGCCACTGGCTGGTACATTGCCATCTAGGCAATCATAATATTGCGTCTCGCTTCCGCCATCGGAGAGCTCATCTTGATGTCCGGATCGAGGTTGTGAAGCCATGGTAATGGACTGTTATTCAAAAACAAACTGTTGGTTAAAGTTCAATAAATTAGTTAATTGTATTCTCAACAACTTACATGGCAAAACAGGGCAAACCAATTGAGGGTACAAAGCAAACATCCAGAAGGAAGCAGCAGGAAAGCTGAAAACAAGAAGAGGAAGACGGTAAGTAAAACTTGAAATCTAGACATTGTTACTTTTGAAATGACAAAGAGACGGAGAAAAGAACGCTTAAATACTCGATCTATTCTAGGTGGCGCACGGATTTCAACCCCCTGCGGGACCTCTGAACTGAAGCAAGAGACGCTCGTTCTTTCGAAAAAGAAGAGGGACAGAGCCCTCTCATTGGTAAACACGTGCCGGCTGTCGTTGCATTAGTTCATCTTTGGTTGTCACTATTCGTTTCCGTTTCGATTTGCATCTGTGACACAGGAGACCATGGACGCCACGCTTTTGATCCGGTTAACCAGGCTGAGCAGTTGACTGCGGAGTTCATCGACGAGTCAACATTTCTAAGAGTGGAACGAAACCTAAAACAATTAGCCGAAGCTGGTCAACAGTTGTGGTCGAGGACAGCTTAACATGCACCCAAGCAAACTGCAGATGTCAGAGCATCTGTTCTACTTGTATCTAAAGGTTACGACTGCAGAAGGTCACTCAGCAACTCGACACGTTGAGCAGTTCTATTGAGAGATGTTATTTCAATCAAACACGAAGCTGGTTCTGAACGCGACAATTTGAAAAGCTGGCTCTCAACCTTGCCGAACGGTAATTTCACAAATATTGAGATAGATGATATGACAACATTTTTTGTATTTCCAGCTATGCCTCTCATGGTCACCGATGCTGGAAACGCTGCGGAAGCAATTAATCCAACTCATTCATCCTCCATAATGTACTGACGGCTTCAAACAATATCAAAGAGTCAATCCAGTTGGCCGACGTAATTGCTTCAGAGGACTATCAACTGTACAACGAATTCACACAGGAACAGCTCAAGGATCTGTTGAGACGCTTCAGAGAATCCAGTTTGACTGGTATGAGCGAAGCCATGGATTACCTACACTATTGAATCATCATCATCCTCGTCCTGAATGGAGCATAGTTATTTGCTGCTTAACAATACACAATAAAAATGGTTTTTACGTTTCCACTGATATAACAGTCTAAATGTTATTAAATATGAAATGTATCAGAAAGTGTTTTCTGAAAAGAAGAAAGAAAAACTATGGTATATGCTGTACAAAGAAGCTGAAGGCACTGCGTGAGATTCAAGATTTCATAACATGATTATAGGAGAGCTTAATTATAATTGTAATGGAGAAAAAACTTAGAAAACAAAATTAGAAGAGCGAATGAATGGTGACCAGATTGCACACAATGACCACAAAAGCAAACAAGGAGTAGGAAGCAACTTTAGCGGCCTCCGAGCTGCCATTAATGCCGGCCACCGACTCTGAGGACTTGCTGTCAGTTCTGACGATGTTACAGGTTGAGCCACAATCGTCACCGTCACAGGCATCACACATCAGGGCTTGCAGGGGTTCGTAGAATAGTCTAGCTGCCTGGTTTCGGTTGTAGTAGTCGTAGAGCGTGACCGGCACTGGCTTGTGATTTGCAACTTTGTAATTCCTATGCGCCGGCACTGTCAGGCAGAGTTCATCTCGAGTGATCTGAGGAGGAAAGCGGAGAGAGAGAGAGAGAAAAGGGAAGAGAAAAAAATTATATTGTCATGTGATCAAGTCATTGTCCTCTCTGCAGCTTTAGAGAGACTTGCGGCGAGAGACAAGGAGAGAGAAGGAAAGGAGCGATTATGGGAGTATCATAAACTCACTCTGTCAAAGTAAATGATGACATTAGTGTCACCGTCACTTGTATCAATGCGTTTGACCTCCTTGGCTCTGGATATACTAGGCAGAGCGTCCACGTCCGCCGTGTAGCCCGAGGGAAGAGCCACTTCCATCACTGCCATGTTAGTCGAGTTGCCAGCCTTATAACTAAGTGATACACGGTGATGGAGAGACGATGAACAGGAAATTAATTGCATTAATCTATATACTTGATCGCTCGCGAAGAGCGAGAGAGGGAGAGAGACTTACTATGTGCAGACATTGAGTTGCATGTAGTTGTCAGTTGACGTTTTACCGATCTGGGGGTTCAAGAAGAATGCTGGCTCTTCCGCGGAGACAGCCAAATTGTATTGCCAGGAAACGGAAGCCACTGCCGTTCCAAACCCGGAAGCCTCAAACTCAATGCTGCGTGTAGACGGTGGAGCTTCCGAGCGCTGCAATACCTGCGCATTGGCACCTGTGACACGGAAAGTTACTGGCTGTCGGCCAGTTTCTTCGTCAAATCTGATTGTGGCATCAACGGACACCGTCGTGGATGAAATACGACCAGCAATGGCAGACAGGGCCTGGATGCCGATAACAGTGTCCTGAGTGGACGAAAAGCCACCATTTTCACCTTGTTGCGTGATGAGCCATCGCATCACAGGCAGAGCGGCGTCCACTTCGTTGCGCATCTCCAGAGTGAGCAAAGCGTAAGCCGAAGCCTCAATGTCCGACGATTTGGGCAGATAGAAGTGAGAGGACTGCTTGTCGCCCAGCTCTTCCTTTTTGGTCTCTTCGGTCCACCATGTTAGCTCCTTTTCGCGCTTGGCAAAGTTGAGCAATTTCTGGTGGGCCGAGTCCTTGGCCGGACTGTCGACCAGGTGCAGGGCGTACGTAATGAGGGCAATTTCGTAGGAGCTCTGCGACGCTCTCAATTGTCGGACCAGATACTGTTCTCCCTTTGATATTTGAGCCGTATAGTTGCGCCTAGTGGTCACTCGGTCCTGGAGCAGAGCAATCATGACAAAGGCAGTCAGTGCAGCGGTTCCCTTGCCAGATCCGCCTTGCATGGCTTTGTGGTGCACTTCGCCCGGTTCGTCGAAGCTACCTTCATTGTTTTGCTTGCTAACCAGCCACTGAGTGCACGTCTCGATGACGCTCTCGTCAATGGTCATGTGCTGCTTGGCTTGCTGAAAGGATTTGAGGACAAAGGATGTCAGCCAGGTGCTGCCGCTCTTGTCATTGTTACCGAAGGCACTGAACGACCCGTCGTCCCGTTTATAGGTCAACTCGCGCTGGTAGCCGGCTTCCATGTTGGTTAGAGCCTTTGCCTTCATGGTGCCAGTCAACTTCTTCGTTCTACTCAGGTAGTCAAGCACCACGATGTTGGGCACAAAGTTGAGCATATTTTGTTCGCCGCAACCATAGGGCATGCGGAGCAGGTCTTCCAAATTGTTGACACTTGAGCCCATTATGTCACCGATGATGGACACAGTCACTT
This sequence comes from Halotydeus destructor, assembly GCA_022750525.1. Taxonomy (NCBI): domain Eukaryota; kingdom Metazoa; phylum Arthropoda; class Arachnida; order Trombidiformes; family Penthaleidae; genus Halotydeus; species Halotydeus destructor. Next base: position 820,481 of record JAIUWE010000111.1, on the reverse strand, counting down.
TCTCAGAGCCGGGCACCGCATTCTTGGGAAAGGCCAGTGACACCTTTTCCTTGACACTCGAGCGGGCCGACTCCCTTAAGTCGACCAGAATGGCCTTATTGAAGTATTGGGGTTGACCTTCGGCCTTGACGAGCAACTTGCGCTGGACACCATCGCCCGCCGTCGCGGTTGAAGCGGCCACCTTTATGTCTATGTAGCCCAGCTTTTTGGGCGTGATGAGGAACGAGACAGCTACGCCATCCTGGGCCGGAATGGAGATAAATTTTCGCTTCACATCCAGGCTCTGGCTTTCAATTGAATTGGCATCATTGGAAGCAATGACAAAGTCAAAGTCACCATCTTTATTTTCCATGCTAACTTCAGCTTCCTGTGCCTTGTTCATGTAGTTGAACACAATGGCCTGAATGGCAACCGTTTCCCCGCGAACAATTGAATATGGCAGGGCCAATTGGATGAAGAATGGTCGGAAGACGGTGACCTTGGCCGAGCTGGGTGCGATGCCAAGACCAGTGACAGGGTCCATGGCAAAGGCGCTGATGATCCACGAGGTGATGGTATCCGGTGCCTTGCTGGAGAACACAGCACTGCCTGATTGCCTATTTGTCAAGTCGAAGGGAAGAGGAGAGAGAGAACACAATGGCAATATATTAGAGTCTTGTTCAAACAAGGTTGACAGCTGTCATTGCAATTTGTCAAAGTATGGTTCGCTCAAACAATCTTTGCAAAGCCAAATATGTGAAGCCCGTCAAGTATACCCAGCGTCTTTGCTCGCCCAGAGCCAGGTTTCGGGAAAGTTCTTTCGAATGATCAACCGGTCAACGGGACCGCCGTCGACATTGAACAATAGGGGCTGGAGTCGATATTCGAGAACCTCGTCATTAACTGCAATTCCACTTCGCTCGAGTTCTGGATAGTAAGCCTTTCCGTATCCTATACACAGTACCCACAGAGATAAGAGGGACAGAGAGAAGGGAAAGGGGGACCTCGTTACACATTTGCTGCACGTACGCAATTATGGAAATTTCTCGTTAATTTGTTCAGTTAGCTAATTAGTTTCCCATGCTTCAGATTAGGCGCCACATTGGCCAACTGTTAGATAACAACTTTGCCAGTGCAGATTGTTTGAGCGAGTTACTTTGCATCACTAGTAAATTATTTGCAGAAAGTTAATTGGGCGGCAATTACCCAGCAAATGCAGTTTCCCAGAGCCAGGTCTCTGGGAAGTACTTGCGAACTCTGACCTTGGCCGAGCGGCCATTGTCACCCGAGTGACCCTTGAAGGCCCTTGCGGCAAAGGCGTCGGGCATTGCGGCCATGGGTGCCGGCATCGCGGCATACATCACTGGACTATTTCTGTAGTAGACTGTGGAAAAGTTATCTTTGCGGTTAGCAGGTTTTTAAAGAGGGTAGTTGATTATATAAGCAATTAGAAAGTGATTTAGTCACGCTGCAGAGGAGAAGAAGGTCACTACTACTCACTCAGCTGGAGATTTTGCGGAATCAAGCCGTTGGACAATAAAACTACGCCAGAGTCCTGGAAGATCTCGCCCGCTGATATGGATCCGGGCCACCAGAGGGACCGTCGCTTGCGCCTATACCAAGGGGCAAAGAAATCGTCCCGGCGACGGCCACCATCATACATGTCAAGCTCATTCATCACGTCATGTTGCGTGATGTCGTTTCCAGTCTTCAGCAATAGTATGCTTTGATCGAGGCCAAGTAGGCCCACATAGGCACCGGCCTTGGTGTCGACGCGAATGTCCACATTTGCACCTGGCTTGGTTTGACTTTCACTGGCGCTCACTGTGCACGGCGTTCGGAAGATGCCATCAATGTCAAAGTTAATTGCATCCGCCACCACCTCCTGGTTAACCGGGCGCACATAGTAGACCACCACTCGGGCCTTGGGCGCCATTCGGTGGGTGGCCGTGAACACAAATTCATGCGTCGTGCTGTCCTTGGAAACGGGGACACTTCGGGCCAAAACAATGTCACCGCGTCCCATCACTTCGTAGACAATGTTGTCAATGGGCTCAGTCGCGTTCACAAGTAGGCGCACTTCCTGTCCCACTTTAGGTGTAGAGTTGTCAGCCATTGTTATCTGAATGAAATTGTGCGACGGCGAGTGGGCCGCTTCAATGCTATTTATGTAATAAGACTGGCCCCTATATTCGGCTCTCATGCCAAGGACAAGCACATCATCTTGAGGTGGAAAGACGTCAAATGATAACATTCCTTTGCTCGGACGCCGGTAAGAGTGCTGGTCCAGTTTTCTTCGTTGTAACTATAACCGTAACGGAGAGACAACTGCGGCCCATTGTCAGGCACTGGAGTGTCATCCTGGTAGGCAACTTTGAGGAGAATGGTATATTTGAGACCTGGCTTGAATGTTTTTGACGTTTTTATCAGTTCCACTTTGACGTCTTTGTCGTACATTTTCAAAATGGAGGTTCGATTGTACTTGCGGCCAGTGTGGGTCTCTTCAACTAGAGCGAAGAATTCGATTTCACGCTCGAAGAAGTCAGTTTGAAGGCCAAGGTCCTTGACAACGTCCACGGGAATGTCAATGGATCCGTCAAATTCTTGTTTCACTTGGAACTGTTCTAGAGGTCTCACGGACAGTCGGTTATACCTGACCCGCGGCTGGACAGTCAAGGTGACTAAGCCTTTCACAGGCTTACCATATGTGTAGGTGGCTTTCACGGTAGATACTACTTCATTCGACTTATTGTACGTAGCGTAGGAAGGAAGGTTAACTTCAACATCAAATGTGGGCAAGATGTATTCGGCAACCGTAAATGACTTGGTGAATTTTTGCTCAAGGATTTGCACTTCGATTGTCCAATCGCCCAAAACTGGTTGACTGGAGAGCTGCAGTTCCTTGGATATGATTCCCTTGTTAGTTAATTCTCTGTTCCATTGCTTGATCCGGTTTCCTTTGGCATCCTTTAAGAGGTATCAAGTAAGGGACCGCGGAGAAGAGGGGAAGGGAAAGAGAGGGAAGGCAATGTGCCAAGATGAAGCGCAAAGCAAAGAGATGGGTGTGAGACATGGGTGAGAGCAACAAGTGGTTTTTCATTTTTGCATATCGTCCTTGAAATCGGATGTGTACACAGGCCAGCTACGGTGGAATTACTAAAAATGGCAGCACTCACCTTGATGTAGATGTCAATGGCGCCCGTGACCGAGGGAAGGAGCGACGGATTGACCACAATGGCCCTGAACTGCACGAGCTGGCCGGGCTTGTAGATGGCTTTGTCCGTTTGCACGAACACAGAGTAGCTTTTCTGTTCGAACTGAATGTTGGTCTCATTTCGAAACTGAAGGGCACCTCGGCCAATGGCGATCAACTTGTAACTGCCCGGACCCCAGGCGCCAATTTCAAAGTTGATGATTCTGGTCTCACCGTTGCCCAGTGAGATGGTCTTGGTCACCGTCTTGAACTCATCACTGCCCTGGTCCTTGCCGGCCACCGATATGTCCACGTCGGCATGGTCGCCAATGCCGTGCATCGAGCACGACACATGATAATCCGAATTGGGTCTCAACTTGGCCGGGGCAACTATGGTGTACGTGGGCTCGGCGTCCGCGGCGTACAAACTGACCCATTTGAGATTATGTAAGAGAGGCAGAAGGGGGAGAGGGAGAGAGAGAGAGAAACACAAAACAGCACCAGGTCAGCGTTACGCGATACGATTTGAAAAGGGATTTGTGTCTCAAAAAATTGCACTTACATTAAACTTGATATGACAACAACAAACAAACAAAACGCATTAGAATATTTGAAGCGATCCATGGTGAAACCATGAGAGTATAGAAATTTTATTCTATCGCTCTCTTGCTCTCCCCTTCTCGCTCTGTCTTGCTCTCTGCCTTCGCTCTCAATCTGCTGTGAGCCAAGTTAAAAACACGTTTGACACTCGGCTCCAACTTGACGCCAGCTTATATACGTAGACTCGAGCGCCACCTGGCGGCAGAGTAATTATTGCTTTTCATACAGGTAAAAAAGATTCTGTCTTGTTTTTTCCTGTGTGTTGCTATGAGCTATATATTATTATGGGCATGACGGACTGAAACAACAAGGAGGGGAACTTTCTGTCTATGGTTAACTAGTAAACTCCCCATAATTCCATGGCTAATATTTCAAAGATGAAAAAACAAAAAACAAGATGGCACGCTGAGCGAAAGGGAGAGAGCGAGAGGAGAGGGAGAGAGGGATAGGTAATTTGTTGGCCGAGCTGTGTGTGCGTGTAAATAGCTGTCATACATATTGCATACACTTTGTGGGAAGAGAGTTGCTCTTTTTTTGTGTGCTGCAAAGATGTGAATCACACATAGTTGCAGCCATACATATAACTGTAGAAAAAGTTTTATCGCACTCAAAATGTGCGACTCACTGGAAAATAGTAGGTATGAGCGTAATATCGGTCAGTGTCAGCAAACTTGCTCAGCTTGAAACCGTCTCTTAAAGCGTCTCTTTATGCAGAATAGATTAGTTGTGAAAATGATTCGTGACAGAGCTGAGTGCAAGTTGTAGCATCGCTCGGTACTTCGCAATGAGCACACAACGGCGGAGAGGGAGAGGGAGAGAGAGAGAGAGCGCGCCGGCTGTCTATGGTGGCCACTGAGTTGGGACCTCATACTGACCGGTTCGGTTCCGTTACATTGACCTCCGAGCCCATCTTTGCCTTCTCAATGGCCTCGGGCTATAAACTAGAATATGAGCCCAGAATGAACTCAACTGGCACCTATTGCTCTTCTCCACTTCCTCGCTCCCTCTCCCTCTCGTCTTTCTCTCTTTGCCTTTTCTCTCCCCATCTCTTCCTCTCTCCCAGCTCTCCCTCTGCGGCCTAATGCAAGCAACATGTTCCCATCATATGTCAGCCTCTCTCCCTCTCCCTCTCCACACATACTTCCACTTGTATTGAGTATTATATAACACCACTGGCCGTGAGAAGCTACCTGTGTGATCTTCCTAAACTCTCACCTTCCAACTTGATCAACTTTCTCAAGCGTGACTTTCTCTCCCTTTCTATTCCTCTCTCCCCTTCCTCTCCCTCCCTTTCTCTCTTCCCTCTCCCCTCTCGGCTCTCCCAAATAACAACAACATCCGAGAGACTCAAAAGCCATCCGTTGGTTGCATTCAACTGAGAAGTACTTTCGCGGTCAACGGTTCTAAACCGTTACAATTGACTTTGTTGAAAAGGCAAATGGAACTTTGATTGCTTTGCCGATTTAATGTTCCGATGCTCTGTAAAGGGAATGTCAAAGAGAGTGCTCTGAGCACATTTGTCTCTCTCCCTCTCCCCCTCTCCGCATACCTGGTTGCTTTGCATTTTGTCGGTGGTCAGGCTGGTCTTCCTTGTTGACCGCCATTACCATCATCATGACCAATTACATTCCGTGTGTCTTGACCATAACGGGAACATATGACGAACAATGGGTGAAACTTTTTAGTAACGCTCTCTTCTCCTCTCTCCCTCTCCATCCCTCTCTTTCCCATTTGCCGCCCTTGCCTTTCTTTTCTTACATTCTCCTCAAAGACGTAAGCGTCAGTTTTGTAAGTTGTTGTTAGTTAGCTGTTATCTAGTGTGAGTGTATAGTTGCTTTTCAGTGATGCAAGGAGAGAAAGAGAGGGAGAGGGGGAGAGGAGAGAGAGATTTTTACTCGTTGCCATTCTCTACAGCCAGCGAGCCATTTAAGGAATTACCGCCAAACTAAACTGGATTCCAGACAAGCAACTTTCTCTCCCTCCCTCTTCTTCTCCTCTCCCTCTCTCCTCTCGACGCCCGTTCCCTATCCCTCTCTCTCTCCTCTCCCTCTCCCTCTTCTTTCTCGCCAACTTGCAACCATCCTTGCCTTCCCTCTTCGCATTTCATCGTTGCCTTGTCCTTGTTTGCCCACAAAAAGCAAAGTCCGTGCAACATTCACTCACACTCACCACGGCGGGAACTTGATTTAATCTTTCGGGCGCCTTATCAAGTCACAGCTGTCAATTTAATTCTAACTTAACTCCGGTCGAATTAGAGGTTGCCCGATTACATAATGGGTCGTAGCGAGTAGACCAGTAAATGTATGTTCGGTGGAAAATCAGCAGCAATTAGTTCCCAAGTTAGCCCCCCACGGCCCGGTTGAGGGCGCCGGCAAAGTTGCCCACTTGACGGCCCAGCACGGCCACGGCATTCAGGCTGGAGTAGTCGTCGCCCACATTGCTCCGTTGGCCGGCCAAGCGGAACCCGGTGGCCCCTTGGGCCATCTTGGTCAAGGTTGACCCCAGAGCACCCAGGTTTCGGGTCAGCTCGGCGGTGGCCCGCTGCATGCCGGAAATGATGTCCTCCGACCTGGTTCCGCCGCTGATCGCATTGGCCACACCGGCAATACTTTCGGCCTGAAACTGGACGTTGGGCGTGCCGGTCAGAACTCGCATATTGCTGGACACCAGGATGTTAAACTGCTTGTTGACGTCTTCCAGCAAACTTTGCATGGACCGGATCTGGCTGGTCAACTGGTTCCAGGCATTGAGGACAAGGTGCAGGGGCGACGGGTCGGCTTCCTCGTAGAACAAGTTTCCGGTTCCGCCGATCATTCGAGTGCCCGTTTCGATCATGCGGTTAACTTGGCCAGAAATGGAGCGGGCTGCACTTTGGATTTCGTGAAACTGAAGTGTGACCCGTTGCATGTTGACAAGGATAGAATCGATTGGCGGAGGACTTCCGTTTCCGGTGACAAACTTGGAACTGGTGGCCACGATGCGCGACATGTGGCGACTCATTTCGGCCAGAGTTTGCTGGGCAACCAGGAATTGCTGGGTGGCCGTGTTGATGGCACTCAGGACTGATCCAGCTGGATCAGAGGTCTCGGGCTTTGTCTCTTCATCCAAACCACCGACAAGGTGACTCGGTGGGTGGAATGCGACGCGAAACTGGGTGTTCAGGCTGGTTAGGACATTGCTGATTTCGTTCATTTGAACAGTCAGGTCGGTCAATGAGTCCACCAAGGAGTGAGTGAAGCTGCTTCGCTGTTGCTGATCAGCAAAGTGTCTCAACCGTCCACCACCGCTGACCCGGTTGTTGCCAGGAATTCGGGTTCGGCCGGCAAACAGGGATCGCAAAGAGGTGGCAAAGTCGCCCAGAGTGTTGCGAAGGGCCACAAATCGGGCCCCGATGGCTTGAAGTGCGGCCACCACAGTGGTGACTGGGTCCGTCGGCCGAGGAGTTGGGGGTGGCGTTGATGGCGGACTTGGCGTTGCGGTGGTCGTAGACGGCTTTAGGCTGGTGGTCGTCGGCTCGGTGGTGGTCGTTGTAGATGGCTCAGGCCTCGTGGTCGTCGGCTCGGTGGTTGTTGATGTAATTGGCTCAGAGCTCGTGGTCGTTGGCTCGGTGGTGGTTGTTGTAGATGGCTCAGGACTCGTGGTCGTCGGCTCGGTGGTTGTTGATGTAATTGGCTCAGGGCTAGTGGTTGTTGGCTCGGTGGTGGTCATTGTAGATGGCTCAGGGCTGGCGGTCGCCAGCTCGGTGGTGGTGGTCGTGACAGCTTCCGGGCTGGCTGTAGGCTCTTCAGGACTGGCAGTTGTCGGCTCAGCTGTGGTGCTTGTAGTCGCCTCGGGACTGGTAACCGGCGCCTCGGTGGTGGCGGTGGCTTCCCCTTCATTGGATTCCTCTTGAAGCCCAGTGACAAGACGAGTAGAGGTGGCCAACAAAGTTTGAAATTGACTAGACAGCTGAGTAAGAGCCCCTTGAATGCCGGCAAATTGTCGGGTCAGCGAACCTATCGAACTGAGCACATCGCCCGGAATGTCCACTCCAGGGTTCTGCCCATAAGCCGAGCAAATCAATGAAACCACAGTGATAGCTGATATGATGTTCATTGTCTCATACGCATATCAACAGCAAGATGGTTCGTCATGTTAAATCATGTCACTTTATACCCTTCGTGCAGTACCATGATGATTTAGATGCTGGTATCAATTGAAATTGCGAGCCCAAGGCTGTCTCTCGTCATCAGGGCCTTATTAAGTGCAAAGGTTCATCGTTCTGTGATTTCCTTTGCTGTACAAATCAGAACTCTGTGGAGACAATTCGAGACAGGGAGAGTTAATTGCTAGACGGTTGGCACTGATTGCTTATTCATGAAAACAGAAATGACGCTCGCTCAGGTTCAGTTGCATGGCTGAAGGTTAACTAGCTAACAGCTTAGCGATCAGTGTTTACGAATAATAATTCCCAGAAAAGGCAGGTAAATCCGATGAAAAACTTCACTTATCTCAATTACGTGCTAGACTTTCTCTGTCGAGACAGGACAAGGAAAGATAGATGGATGGCAGAGAGCGAGAGCAAGAGCTAGAGAGGGAACTGAAGGAGTGCTCTTTCTTTGAGTGCAAGCCAAGGTGACCAAGTACTGAATTTATAGTAATTCGCATCATTTGACAAACTTGGGTAGAAAAGTTGTCACATTTCCTCCTAGAGTTTCAAATTTGTCTCTCTCTCTCTCTCGCTTTTTCTTGATTAAGCTGTGCATAATTTTGTTAGTATATCCTTGCAAGTTTAACGCAATCGATATGAAAAGAATAAGCGTGACACTAATTCGTCGATCCGAATGACGTATCCAGAATATTACAAGTATGAAAGAATTTCGAAGTTTCAGCAAATTCAGTTTACATCGCCATCTAGTGGTTTGGGTTGCATACAACAATTGTTGCGGAGGATCAAGTTGATTTGGAGTGGTTTTCGAATATGGAAGAGACATGAAGGCATAGGTGAAGAGTACACTTAGGTCTCGGCATTTCAAATCAAGCCGATCGAAAATGTGCTCTGGCAGATAGATTTCTCATGCTTAACCTTGAACATGTGCGGCTCGGTTTCACAGAATGCCTGTTCCTGTTGCTGATCAACTTTGAAACTGTTTAGTTAATTGCAGATCACAGGAAGCATAATGTCTGGAATAATATTATAGTTCTTCCGTCCATATTGCAAACGGAGTCGTTTCGAGCGACAGAAATCCAAACCAGATCAGAACCGACGGCAAAACATGTCACACAGGCTGACAAGTTCTTGACCACAGTCCCCATTTAGCAGCAATTAATAGCTATAACCAGTACCCGTTAGAGCTGGAAAAAGAGAATTTAGTAATTGCCACTGACCGACAGATTGAGTAACTCACACTGAAATGTCCGCCATTCTGGTTAGAACATCGTCGAGTGCGTCCACCACAGGACGGACTTGTTTTGCATACACTGCCAGAAAAGATAAGCACCCAAGTTCACATGAGTAATAAAGGGTTCAAGTATTTATGCACGTCCACGATAAAGTGAGTCATAAACAATTAAGTCTAATATTACTGCGCTGTCGCAATTGAGAAGCGAGTGTCTTTCTAGTCGACAGAGGCGTAGTGAGAGCACGGAGAACTGTCATGGCACTCACCCGCCGTTCCATTGTGAGCAATTGACTCAGTCGTGCCTTTGAATTTATTTGAGTTACCCCATTATTCACAATCGTCAACAGAAATTCATATTTCTAAATTGAAGTCAAGTTGGTCTAAATCACCATTTTAGTGGACGAACAGCGAGAGAGGAGAGAAAATCCAGCCCGAGGGCAGCTTGTGTTGGCTTTCCTTCTTGAGCTGCGATCAGCTGACTGGAAAACACCTAATGTTGCGCTGCGTTGTGTTTTTGTGAAACACTCTGCAATGTTATTTTTACATTCTCTGTGAACCTCGTGTATTTGTTCCAAATTTTTCCCATTTTTGCTAAATTACTCAACATCGACAACAAGAAATCAAACGTGCTAGAAAAAAGCTAAATTGTGATGGGAGGCCGACAGAGTACACCAGGCTCAGCGGCCCAGAGCCCCTTGGGTCGCAGCAGCATGAGCAATGGCCACCATTCGGCCCCTGGCACGAATGCCCTTTCAGGCCCGGGCTCGTCGAGGGACAATTCGACGTCTAGAAGTTCGAGGCAACTGATGGTTCAAAGTGATTGGAGGACGAGGGCTCGCAGCATGGGCAACTTTGTCGGTGGCCACCCGGAGCCCAGTGGCCGTGCCATAGTGAACCTCAATGGAATGGGCTTCTCGTTCGGCGTCCCGGGCTCTCCCGACAGTGATACCAGTACTGAGGACATTTCGTCCGTTGGCCGAGTATTCTCACCTCATTCTCTGCCTCTACACTTCATGTCATTTAGTGGTGAGCCTGAGCAATTTCCTTGTTTCCACTCTTAACCAAAGTTCGCTTAATTGTCTAAATAGGAATCAAGTGCCCCGTTTGCTCTAAACCTGTGCCGTCGGATGACGTTGAATGCCATCTTGTCATGTGTCTTACAAAGCCTAGGATCAGCTACAACGGTAATTAGCCAAACTTCATGCCCAACTGAGTCGCAGGAAAACAAACCCGAATCTTTCTAATTGCAGAGGACATACTAACGGACGATAAAGGTGACGAGTGTGTCATATGCCTAGAAGATTTATCTCAAGGTGATACCATTGCTCGCCTCCCCTGTCTTTGTATATACCATAAAAAGTAGGTGCTCTACAGTGTCTTGACAGTTCCCTTAATGCTCGTCTCTCTTTCTCACAGCTGTATCGATTCATGGTTCGAAGTAAACCGGTCTTGCCCCGAACATCCAGCTGACTGAAAGGTCGGACATGTAAAGAGATATATTTTATGCTGTTGGAGAAATAACTTGAGCTACTTCACACAAAATGAACGAAGACTGACGATGGAGAGGAAGCATTTTGCTGACAATGAGTTGTGGCAAGTTTTGTACCAATTTATAAGCTGACATTGATTGGCAACTGCGATTGTTTGACAACGAATTTGAAGATGGTCTCGAAGGAAGAGTGCACCGTCAGTCTTTTCAGAACGGAATTGGAAGCTGGTAATGTCAAATGCCTGTGATTTATCTTGTGAAGCAAACACTACTTGAGTCAACAATTAGCCGTTGATTTGATTCTGATATACCACGAGTCATTGAATTTCCAATGACTGGTATAAATGAGTTGAAGAGACAGATCTTGGCGTTCGTTAGCTTTTCTTTCGCAAGTGCAACTAAATTGTAACTGAATTCATATTTTAACCTTAGTTAAGTGCACCTGCTCTGCTCGCTTCAAGTCCACTAACAGAATGCCGATGATAATTCGGAAAGAAGAAAAGTTATATTACAATATGTACAAATACAAAATCATACTCAAATAGTCAAGGTTAACTTTGATCCAATTAAGGCGAGACACGTTTTTCTTGAGAGAAAGGACAAAAGCTGCTCTCTTTCTCAAATACAATACACAATGTCCGCTTGATTAGACGATTGAAGAGTGTTTCACACAAACTGTTATTCATGCCACATAGAATTTAATACTCTAGTAAAACAATGCTGTAGAGACAATGACCAGTGAAAATGTCTCGAAGTTCTTTCAAAGAGTACGGAGTAATGGCTGCTCCACGTGGTCTTGGGTCGTTAGTCTCTTTGTGGTTTCGAGAACTATTCTCAGAGTTCGATTTAATCATAACATTATGAAAGGCGTGACTAATATGACCAGCCAAGTGGAAGAGCAACTAGTGATTTCAAACTAGTTTTGTCTCTCTCTCTCTCTCCTCTCTTCCTACATAAATCATCTCATGTCTCTTGCATTCAGTTTGCTGTGAAGGGTTAAATATAGCATAGTTCACCAACGTCGAGATGAAATATCTAAATAGTTGCAACTTTAGCAGTAGCCTATAATCAGATTTAAGGGCGAACTTGGCCTGGCTTCCAGTATTTTCCCGACATCAGCGCCACCAAGCGGCCAACTATTGCATCGAGAATGGGCTTCCGTTCTATTTCTCAGAATGAGTTCTGCATTAGCTACGTAGTCATGACGACTTCAGATGTCGTATACGACATAAATGACAAACTGATCTGAAAAGATGAGACTGTGAGATGAGGGAAACAAGATGTCTGGAAAAGTTTTCCCAGAGCATCTTCAAATGCGATAGCGGAAAAACCACCATATCTAATTAATAATCTGTAGGTAGCTCTCTCTCTCTCTCCCTCTCCCTCTCTTTTCTGCACGCCTAGAGGTCTTTGAAGGGGACAGGAAGGAATAAAAAGGCTATCCGTAGCAAACAAATTAGGCTTCTCTCTCACTCTCTTTCCCTCTCTCGCTCTCTCGTCTTATCTGCTCTAGCCATTCATCTTTATCTCCCTTCCTGAGTTATTCTATATGTGAAGAAAGCCAGATAATGTGGAGTCACGCAGACATATTTCTTCCTTTTTTTGCCCGTTGCGTGATTCTAGTTAATCCAGTTTGCATTGGCTTTGTGTCTTTCTTTTTTTCTGCCCTCTCTCTCTCCTCTCTTCCTTTCTCTTTCTCTCATTAATAGCTGCTGATGTGGCGCTAATTTCTCCAACATATTTCCAGGTAATTGTCTTCGGTGACAAGTTTGAAGGCTAAGAGATGAAGTGCGTGACCAATGGACTACTCAGAAAGTATTCCAATGTGATGAGAGGGATGAGAGGAAGGGAGACGGCTAGAAGAGGAAAGGAGAGTTTGTTGACACTAATACCTTTGCGAGATGATGGCTTCGAAAAACCTTTGAACCAAAAATAAACACAGCTGAGAAAAGTTCTTGATCCAATTTGAAGAGATTACAAGCTTCACATACAATGTCAAAATATATATATAATATAGATATAAAAGTTGATAGTTGACAATCTCTTCCCTTCTATTGACACAAAATTGGTCTAGATTTTCGCAGTTTCGAGTGAGTAACGACGTAATTGCGTCGACGATTGTCGACAATTTACCTTTACACTTGACAAAGGTATTCCCATGGTTAGCTTTTTCTCCCATAAAAAGTATGACATATACACACCAAGGCCTGGATATCATCATTTATGTCTAGAAGTCATTTCTCGCTTCGCCAATTCTCAGCATACTTCATGTCATACAAAGGAAAGGAGAGGAGGAGGGGGAGAGAGAGAAAGTAGTGAAAAGGTCTCGGTCGGTAGACTCTTCTTCATTTACTTAGTTTACGTAATAGTTTGCTGTTCAAGTGTGGTTAGATAAGCGGAGACTACTACGTGAGAGACGACTCGAAGGAAATTCAATGAAATGGCTTGTGGAGAGACTTTACTCTACACTTACCAGTGGGTTCGTGAACCTTCGAGCCAACTTTCTGAGACGCTCGGAGAGGAGAGGAAAGGAGAGAGAGGAGAGAAAGAGATAGCTCTGGAAAGGTAGCCAAGGCTACTATGAGAGGGCTTTTTTGCATATGCCTGTGATATAGAAACTGGATCTGACGGGATTCCATTGAAGGGAAACATTGGATTAGATAGGATTCTTCTAGACCTATAAGAGTTGGAGAAGATGAGTAATACTGAGAGGGAGAGACAAGAGGGAGAGCAAGAGAGACAAGAGGGAGAGAGGGACTGCAATTGAAAAACACCCATTGCAATTTTGGTTTCAAGTCTTGTTTGCAAGCGAAACATTACAGTGAGACCAACATGGTTGCCAATTAAACTGCAATCTGAAATGGATGACTTGGTTCCCATCACGAGAGAGGGAGAGCGGAGAGGAAGAGAGGAGAGAGAGAGACAAGATATAGCAATGACAGAGAGGCTGAGAAACATTGAATTGGAAATTAAATATAGCGGTGCAAACATTTATGGTGATTAATTGTTGCTCAACATCCTCTCGTGGCCTTGGAAGCAAAAAAAGAACAAACCGAGAGAAATCATGTCATCCGCAAATTGTTTAACTTGATTGCTGAACTTGAAACTGTTATTTAATGGCATACTTTGCTTAGCTGCACAATGGGCTCCACTGAAACCAGTGCCCATCCCTGGTCCACCTGAGCTCATAAATTGACTACCTACGCAAATATGATGATGATATTATTTTTAGCCTCTCCTTAACCATCTTAACCCAACTTTTCACGGTCACAGCAATCAATGCAATTCAATCTCTGCAACTCGAGTGATCAAAGTTAATTGTTAATTTAATTCCTCTCTCCCTCTCTCTCTCCCTCCCTCTGAGTGTCACGTTTCATGTCCGGACTCAATTTCAAGTCTTATATAACACTTTAATTTTATTCTCTGGGAAGCAAAGATATAAATATTGATGCTAAAACTCAAACTTTTCCCACTGAAACCTGATATGTTTTTTATATATTATTATTATTTTTCTCTGTCGATAATGAAATGTAGAAGAGTAATATTTCGGTAATATTTATATTATATCACAGCCAACGGCACGAAAAGTTTGTTGGTTGCGTTCTGACGTTTAATTGCGTAATTAAACTCGCTCTTCTCATCGGCGGTTCCTCTTCTTTTTCTGCTCAGAGAAAGAGGAGAGGAGAGGAGAGATGAGAGAGAGAGGGAAGGGAGAGAGGGATTTGCTTGAAAAACAGCTTTAAAGCAGGAAGTCTGAAGGTAAAGTCAAAAACTCGTACTCTGGTCATCGCTAATGAACTTAAAACATTAGAAGACATTAAGGAGAGACCTTTTAGTGGCTTTAATCCAGTTGCTGATGAAGAATATGGTTATTAGGTTGGAGTGGATTTAAGTTAACCAGTGCTTTTATTTAAGAATATTATATGCAAAAATTAATAATTTAGACAACATCAGGGATTCTCAACAGCAAAGCGGGAAGAGAGAGAGGGAATAGAGTGAAAGACACAGAGAAGAGGGAGAGATGGAGAGGAGTCTCTTGTCTCTGCCGTTCATGAAATATCATTTTTGTCGGTTTACTTTAAAGGAGAGATGAGAAGAGTTGGAGGAGAAGAATAACAAACCAGTTCGCGTGTCTTGCATAGCAAATTTATCGGCCAGTGGCCAACTTTGTGGGCGAGAGAGGAAGGGGAGAGGGAGAGAGAGAGAAGATTGGTAAAGAGAGATGGAGAAAGAAGGTACAAGGGTACACTTTGTGTTGTAATAAAAAAACATGACTTGTCATATTCGTGTATATCTGAAGCGGTATTTACAGTATGAGAAAAAGAGAGGAAGAGAGACAGACAGAGAGGAGGAGAGAGATAGAGGAGAGAATCTTATAACAATGGCCAACTCTTTGAATGTAAGATTGGAAAAAGAATGATGGATGAAATGCAATGGCTATTTAACCAGTGTACGTATATGAATATGATCCAGTGAATGGGGATGAAGATGATGATGATGAAACGAAAGGGATGAGGGAGAGGATAGGTTTTCTTTACAGTAAATAAGGCGGCTCTCATGCTTTAGCTTGTTGACCATGAAAGACCAATGGCGGCCATGATGGATAATGTATGCCGCACACAAATTTGAATTGATGGCCGTTCTCTCGGGAGATGGAGAGGGAGAGAGGAAAAGAGAGGAAATGTACAGAGACAATGGCCATCTTGACGCCTTTCAAAGTCTCATTCAATCTTTCACTCGAGAGCCATTTTCGCAAAGTGACCAAAGAGTTAGGCATTCTCTTCCCTGATAGGCGTAAAATGCGACGTGTAAAAGTCGGTCTAGAGGGAGAGGGGAGAGGAGAGAAAAGAGATAGCTGGTCAGTGACGCCAAGGGAGAGCAAGAGGGAGGGGAGAGCGAGGGAAAGAGGAGAGAGAGAGAGTTCATTTTGACCACTGGCTTTCTCGGTGGTCAAGCTGCGGAAAGTAATTAGGTTTTGTGCTGCGAAAGTCACTCACCGTCACGGCCTCCGTTGGCGTCGTTAATTCAGTTCGGCCCAGAGACGTGGCTGCATTGCTGTTAATTTGGTTCATGGCCAGCTGATTGCCGGACACCAGGCTGTGGTTACTGTGGTGCCGTTTACTCCTTTGATGGGCTTCAGCTATTGCTAGGGTTGCTTGGTGCACTTTGCGGTAGATTTGTTCGCCAACCAAGGTATGGAAGATGAACATTCCTTCGCCGGTAGCACAATGTCTAACGGAAATTGAGATGGGAAGAGAGCGAGAGGGAGAGAGCGAGAGAGAGAGGAAAGAGATTGTAGTAGACACGAAAGGTTGTCATTAACTGTCATTTTGTTTTCTAATAGCGGCCTGATGATGCCGAGAGTGAAAACTCAACTACCAAATAGACACGGAAAGCAGCCAAGGGTGGAAAACCGATTACTCTTTCCCTCTCTCGCTCTCTTTCTCTCCCTCTCTCAATCACTTCCTCTCTTTCCCCTAGCAAAGAGGGGATTTCTTGCTGCTACTAAAAAAGAAGAGCAACACAATCCCATTTGTTAAAAGTCTCTCCCGAGAGAGAACTCACCTTCCGGCTTCAAAGGTGAACTTGGTCGGGTCACTGCCATACCTGCGCAGGGCAGTCAAGGGCCACGCCACTAATTTGAGCTTAGAATTTGCAACGTCCCACAGGTAGATGTTCTCGTGGGTCACTTGGAGTAAGCATTCGCCGAACACCTCGAGCTTGGGCGTCGGTAGAAGGTACACGTGGAACTGTTCTTGCAGTTCTTTCTGGATGCCCGGACTCAGGACATCGGGCTCACCCGTGGCCAGGCCTGGTTGCGGGAGTAGACATTCTTGGATGAGCAGTTTGACCCATGAGTCCGCTTCCAGGTCTGTGTTTGAGGAAGAGAGGGAGAAAGGGAGAGGAGAGAGTGAGCAATTGAGATCAACGGCGATGGCGGTCGATTCAGAACCATCAACAATGGCGCTGGCGAGGAAATTGGTCTTACCTGAGTCACAGGCAAACCATTTGCAGGTTCTGGAGTCAAAGTTAATGGCAAAGGCATGCGGCTTAATTGTCAGCGAGAGTCTACAGGCATTCACCACCGAACTAAGTATGATTGTTTTGTGGCACGAAACACTGGACCTTGCACTCCGTTCGTCCAAGTACTTCTCGAGGCGACACGGACCTTTCGAGGATGCCCTTCTCAGCACCAGCCATCTTTTCTGCCACAGGGCCACTCTTTTTGACCGAACTCGCACGTATCCTTGCTTGACAACGTCCATACTGATGATGGTCTCGGGCTGCTTTCTAATCACAACACACAACAACAATGGCGGCAGCACTTGTTAATTAGCGAAGGGAGCGAGAGAGGGAGAGAGAACAACAACACTGGTCACTACATAATTCACAGAGTCAGTGGACATGCTGTGGCCACTTGCGTGAAACCCAGAGCGGCCATCAAGGGCAAGAGGGAGAGAGCTGGAGGCAGAGGCAGAGGGAGAGGAGAGAGGAAAAGAGTCCCGGGCTGGCCGGAGGAAGAATGGCCAAAGTCTTCTCTCTTGGGTGTGGGCAGCTCTCTTTTCGGGCCTTTCAAGGGCCACAGGGGCCAAAGTCCAAAGAGGGCCAAAGTCCAGCTAGGGGCGAGTAAACAGACCTATTGGTTGCCACGTCCATCTTTCTCCATCCTTACAGAGAGGGAGAGGGAAGAGAGAGAGAGGGAGCAAAAACACGCGTACACAGAGAAGTTCCTCTTCTCTCGTCTCTTTTCTGGCACTTTTCTTTCACTCAAGCAACCGAGGAATGAGAGGGGGAGCACTGCATACAGAAAAGAGAGCGAGAGAGGGAGAGGGAGAGAGAGAGAGAAAGACGAGTCTTCTTAGGCACTTCTTTGTCTGTCTGGTAGCAGAGCAGCTTCTTCCACTTCTCTTGAAAGAACCTCTCTCTCTCTCTTCTCTCTCGCTCTTTCTCACTCGCAACTTGGCTTCCTAGCGTATTCCTCTCTCGCTCTCTCCCTCTCCCTCCTTATTTCTTTCTTGCTGCTGCTGGTGGCTCGCATTACAGTCCTGGTGCACCGGCTCCAAGTCCCGGGGCTACTTCACTTGAGTCCCTCTCTCCCTCTCCCTCTCGCGCTGGTCTAAGCCATCCCTCTAATTAAGGCTGAGGCCAGGGAACAGGTTCGTCTCTCTCCGCTCTCCCTCTCCCTCTCTCGCTCTCCACAACACTGCCCCCAAGAATTTCAAGGACTGGCCCGCCCTTTTTAGAAGCCAAAGCAAGTAGAAGAGAGTGAGGGGAGAGAGAGAGCCAGAGAGAGAGAGAGAGGTAGGGAGAGACGCGGGAGAGAAACTCTGACTGAGGGAGAGAGGAGGGAGAGAGGGAGAAGAAAAGAGACACACAGTACTGTAATAGTGGTGTTGGTGCTAAATTGTACCATATATTTTCACTGGTCACACTTGTTGCTGTTACTTTGGGAAGGTGCACTTTGATGCCATTAGCCACTGGACTCGGTTCAAAGTATCCATTGGTCCCTCGCCCTCTCTCTCCTCTCTCGCTCTCCCTCTTTCCGAAAGTGTCATTATATCCTGCTCTGGATCCTCTGAAGGCAAGGAGCTTAAGTATCTTCTAGTTATTATAAAAACGTTGCCTCTCTCTCTCCCTCTCTTCTCTCCTCGGAGGCATCGACTTTGATATAATGTTTTTCACCCTATGGCTATGTCATGAACATGCACCTGAGTTTCCGGCCGAGCAATTATGATGGAGGGGAGAGAGAGAAGGAGAGGAGAGGGAGACAAGCCGCACAAAGGGAGTGCAATTTTTTTAGAAAATTGCCTATACATGATCGGTCAATATTCATTGTACACATTTTTTATCATACATTACATTATATGAAAAAGTGAACGGCAAGTTTTCAGTATGGTAAACTTTAAAGGCAACAAATTTTCTGCTCAAGTTTATCTCTCTCCCTCTCCCTCTCTCCCTTTTCATTCTTTGCGCAAACAAAATGAATTGCCATCGCTTCTTGAATTGACACGATCACGAACTAGGTCGTGGTTTCATCGTATATACCTCTCTCTCTCTCTCCCTCTCCTCCCTTCCTCTCTCCCTCGCCATTCATTCTTGCATTTTAAAACGGACATACTTTTCCGAATTGTATTCAGTAGTGTAATTCATTCTTTACTTTGAGGTCCGAAAGGCTGCCTTAGCCACGAAAAGAAAGAAGAAACCCCCAGCGGGAAGAGGGATGACGAGGGAGAGGGAGAGAGAAGAGGGAGAGGAGAGGGGAGAGAGCGAGAAAAAAGCGCCAGAATTTGCATTCACTCCGCTCCTGGGTAATTTATTTTCACGCACTTACCTATCATGATGCTCGGCATATCAGTTGCTCTCCTCTCTTCCCTTTTTATCTCTCTCTCTCAAACTGATACATATGCAAGTTGAGAGAAATGGATGTATCTAATTTATGTGCTGTCGTCTATAGACATGAAAGAAAAACGGGCCAACTTTGGTATAAAAGTAAACTTTGCATACAAGTTCAGCTTTACTTTTCTCTCTCTCTCTCTCTCTCTCCTCCCTCTCTGCCTCATTTTTCAGGAAATACGAAACTTTACTTTTTTCTAACTTGAGAAACGCCATGACCGGTAAATCTGCTCCTCTTAACACCTGTTTTCTTCTATTCAGGCCAAAGACGTCTCTCGCTTTCTCACATGCAAATAAAATATATTATAGGATATTTATATAACTTGTACTGACGTTTCAAATATACCGCTGTGCTTGCGCTTGCGTGCACTAATGAAACGGTCCCCGGCTTTCTAACGCACGTGTCTGTCGTTCTGTAAACTTGCGAAGATCAGTTCAAGTTGGTCAAAATGCCGAAGAATAAAGAGGAACCCAGTGCAAGTGAAGATGAGCACGAGGAGGAAAGTTCTGAAGATGGTTCTGATGATGGTGAAGTAGAGGCTGACAGCACTGACAGTGAAGATGACGCTGGTGGTGATTTTGATCTTGCGGTGAGTTTTATCTTGGTTTGTGGTTCCACGAACATTCATGACATGATATTCTAGAAAGGAATTACCGAAAACTCTTCTGACGAAGAAGTAGATGAAGAGGAAGAGGCTTCGGAGGATGATGATGATGACGAAGAGATCGAGGACGATGAGGACATTAAATTGCCTGAAACAAAAATATCTGAGATAGTGACCCATGATATGAAGCCGAAGAAATCGAGCTCTAATGTCGCTGAAGTGGATGAATATGCAAATGACTCTTCGGACGAGGAAGATTTACGCAATACCATAGGCAACGTTCCCATTGAGTGGTATAACGATTATCCTCATATCGGATATGACTGGACAGGATCCAAGATAATGAAACCTAAAAAAGACAATGAAGTCGATGACTTTTTGAAACGTGTTGACGATCCTAATTATTGGCGAACCGTAAAAGACAGGTTAACTGGCGAAAATGTAGTGCTTACCGATGAAGATGTGGATTTGATGAAACGTCTCAAAAAAGGTCACTACCCTGATCCGAATTTTAACCCCTACGCTGATTTCATTGACATTTATACGTACGAGAAAATGATCCACCCAATGACAAATAGGCCGATGACAAAAGCACAGTTTACACCTTCCATCGGTGAAAAGCGAGCTGTCAGTAAATTGGTTAGTAGAATCAAACGATCATGGCAGAAACCGAAGGTGGAGAAGAAGAAAGATGAAAAGTTCCAGTTTGATTACGATCTTTGGGAAAAAGAAGATCCCAACAGTAAGCGAATCCTGCGGCACATTTCTGCGCCAAAGATGGCCTTGCCGGGTCACTCTGAATCGTATAATCCGCCACCGGAATACCTATTGAATGCCGAGGAAGAAGCTAAATGGAATGAACAAGAGCCCGAAGTGCGGAAACTGAACTTCTTGCCTAAAAAGTACGAGGCTCTCCGACGGGTGCCCGCTTATTCGGACTTTGTCAAAGAGCGCTTTGAGCGTTGTCTCGACTTGTACCTTTGCCCTCGGGCCAGGAAGTTGCGGGCGAATGTCGACCCTGAAGACTTGATACCCAAGTTGCCGAAGCCAAAGGACTTGCAGCCATTTCCTTGTATTGAATCGATTATATACAATGGTCATGAAGACGTTGTTCGATCAATCAGCATTGAACCTAAGGGTCAGTTTTTCGTTTCCGGTTCTGATGATAAAACCGTGAAGATCTGGGAGATTATGACCGGAAGGTGCATGAAGACATTCGAGTTTGATGAAGAAGTTCAGTGCGTAGCTTGGTGTCCAGATGAAAGCAAGTGCTTAGTGGCAGTTGCTGCTAAAAAGACTCTTTACATAATCAACCCCAGTGTTGGTGACAAGCTGGTGGTGTCAAACTCGGACTCTCTGTTCAAGAATAGTTTGTCGGACCAGCATAACAAGGAATCGAGTGCTGTTGATTGGGAAGTAGTTGATGAAGAAGAGGGCTCAAATGTTGAGTGGATCAGAGGAATTCGAAGTGTAATCAAGCATCATTTTGACATAAGCATGGTCACGTGGCATAAAAAGGGAGATTACTTTGCTTCCGTTTTGCCTGGCGGTGGAAACAAGTCGGTAGTAATCCATCAGTTGACCAAGAGGCGATCACAAGTTCCGTTCAGCAAATCGAAGGGTCTAATTCAAAGTGTCTTGTTCCATCCGACAAGACCTTACTTTTTCGTCGCGACGCAGAGATATGTTCGAATATATAATCTCATGAAGCAACAGCTGAGCAAAAAGCTGATGACCAATTGTAAGCACGTTTCGAGCATGGCTATACATCCAGGAGGTGAGTTGTACATTAGCCTTGTTTCCGTATTAACTCTTTTTGATTTTAAGGCGATAACGTCATCATCGGGAGTTTCGACCTTCGGCTTACTTGGTTCGACCTTGACTTGTCGAACAAACCGTACAAAACTCTGAGATACCACAAGAAAGCAATTAGGAATGTGGCATGTCATGACAAATATCCGCTCTTTGCATCAGCTTCCGATGACGGAACAGTCATAGTTTCGCATGGCATGGTCTACAGGTAACACATCGATTATCCTTGTTATATATACTTTACAATGTTCTTCGATTCTTCTAGTGACTTGATGCAAAATCCTCTGATCGTGCCAGTCAAAGTGTTGAGGGGACATAAAACGGTAGAAAGCCTTGGTGTTCTGGATTGCTGCTTCCACCCCAATCAGCCTTGGATACTTTCAGCTGGTGCTGACAAGACAATCAGGCTATTCACGTAGATGTTTTATTGAACAAGTTCAAGTTTCTCTGGAAAACCTGTTTTTGGATCTATTTTGATTCCATTCTCAATAAAGAATTGTCGCTTAAGATTCGCGAAAAGGAGATCAGTGGCCAAGAAGATCTAAAACAAGCAGTTTAGTCTCAGACAGAAACGCCCCATGTTTTCTTACCTGAGCAACATTATAAGCTAGCGTTACGGCAAAATAAAAATTGGAATTAGCGGTTCCAGTCATGATCCACATATGCCACATGATCGGCGCCAGAATACTAGTGGTCACAAATACGCTGCCAATGACTAGTCCTTGTTTCGTAACTAGACATGATGAATCGAATGAAGAAGCTTAGATATGACCGATAGTTGCCGCTGATGGACTTACAGGTAGTTAGATGGCTCCAGACTGGAAGTAATGCCAGATAAAGTGTAAAGTCACTTATCGACGGATATGGTTTGACGAGTGAAACCAGGATGAGTAGAACGTAGAACAAGAAATATGGAGTTTTTCTGAAAGAGAAACAAGTTTAGTCAGTGATGGATTGCAACGGGAAACTTTTTAGATACCTTAAAGCTATGCCTAGAGGAATGGCAAAAATAAAAGCATTGATCTGGAATGTCCACAGGAAGAAGCTTCTAAAGTGGTCAAACATTTCGGTGAAGAAATACCAATACACGCCGATGTTTGGAGTGAGATCTGGAACTGTCAGTCTAGAAGAGGGATGAGCAATGAGTGAATTTAAGTTTTAGCGATCAACTTACAGAAATCCAAAAGTCGAGTCGACGAAGTCCCATTTATCGCCATTGAAATTAGCTGATAAACCAATGATGACAGAAAAACTTGTTATGAATAGCATGATAGTAACAATTGACGAAAACCAGAATCTAGTCTTGAACTCGATTTCAGTTTCGGAACTTGAATGATTCCGATGCTCAATTATGAGTAGAACTGGAACCAGCAACACCACTGGGTAAAGGTCTCGTATAGTGAGTAAAGCCACTAGAGAACATGCAGTCAAACGTCCACCAACTGTAGCCGACAACAGAACGACGGAAACCAATAGATTGGAAAAGATCGAAGTTGCTTGAGCTGTGCATGACAATATCGAATATGGTGATAGCAGGTAAATTGTTGCCACTTTCACACTGACTTCTACTGCTTTGCCTGCATCAATTCCCAGAACTTCTCTGTCACTTTCCTGCAAAACTGAAATTTTGTGCTCTTCTCTAGATGCTATGTTTCTCACTACAAAGTAACTTGAGAAGGCAAGACAAATGGCAGTCAGAACATCAGCGGTAATGAAGATGTAGGGTGACGATGTGCCGACATTTTCAACGAGATACTTGTAGAAATGTAACGATAATGGATCTCCATGGAATGTATCTCCACTATACGGTGATATGCTATTGTTCAACAAATAGACACCTTCAGTGGCTAAAGAGACTAGATTAACAAATTTTCCAAAACAGAAAGCTCACACTTACCTCTTTTCCATGCATTCACGGGCGTTGATATCTCGACACGATTCGCTATATCCACCTGGTACGAGCTGGACATCAAAAACAGCCTCAAGAGACTGCCAATTACAGCTGCGGTTCCGATCGAAATTAAACCCTCGACAGTATTCATTGTTGAATCAGTACAGTAAACTAATTCAGGTTCAAATAAACACAGGCGAGAAATGCGAAGCCGGTGAAAAGTAGAAACTCAGGAAACGGTCCCTCAAGCATTGGTCTGTTTTATTTTTGCATGCAGTGATGAATTCTGTGAAACTGATCAAGCTAACTGCAATCAAAAACCTGGGTGTCCAGCAAACCAGAAATGTATGGATATTACGAAGACGTGTACAACCACCATTAGCTCATGATATGCGCTCACCGTACATTGTGGGAGATTACATCAAAGATATAAAGAGTCGCCCTCGACCATTGTTGGAGAAGGAGCAATTGCTGGAAGTGGTTGAACAGACCGATTGCAGAAAGAAACCGGATATAAAAGTTATACTTTTAGACGCAGTTGAAGATCTTGGCGTAGCTGGGGATGTGCTCTTTGTAAACTTCAGTATCGCTAGACATGAGTTAATTCTTTCCGGTCGGGCTGTCTATGCGTCTCCCTTTAACCTAGAATACTATAAAAACTTAATTGATGGCAAAGTGAAGACAACTGGACCTTCCTCTGCAGTGTCTAGAACAACACAGAAAATGTTGACCGAGAATTTGTTCCCCATCATAATGAACCATCAAAATCCGTGGACCATTGAGAAGTGGCACATTCGACAATCAATGAGATACAATGATTGCATCGTTCCTGACGATGCCATTGAGTTGCCGCAAAAACCAATCTGTGGTCCTGATCCTGGAAACGTAGGAAAAGCTTTCCTGGTTCATGTAACCATCAACAATCAAGAGCGAGCAGCAACTAGATTTGTTCTGCATCATTCAAATCTGCCTCTGCCAGCATACTGGCACTGCGGTCAGAAACAAGCTATATTTGAGGATGAAGCGGAAACCATTAAATCAATGAAAGTTCATGATAGGCCACCTGAAGACGTGGTAGAGGATTTTGATGATTAGTGCTCGACTTGTACCATTCATCGCTTAAATAAAAAAATTAAGTATTGCTATGCATAGTTAGCCCACTGAGTTGACTTCGTTTCTTTTGAGTTTCCGAATCACGCTAGCAAACATATAGGCAAACTCTGTTTCACATTCAACGGCTTTAGCTAACGTAAGGTTTCATGTCAGAATGAGCCTTGAAATTACAAACTGTTCATTCTAATCCGAACTGTCCATGACTCGACAGTTTCAAAAAAGTCATGAAAAAGTTAAAAAACAGATATTCTCAGACCCTCGAGACTCGTTATCGGGCTTAAAGTTTCATGTCAATTCCTATTCTCCTTTCGAACAAAAACAGCTGACGTTAGCTGTTGCCTCCCACAGAGCTCTCGGTGTTCCATTTCGAGTCAACATGTCGTTGTGAGTTAATTTGTCCTCTCATTTTGCATGGACATTACAATTATTTGCTTTTTAATTCCGACAGCTTCGAGCGTGGTGAACACACCTTAACAGTTTCGACCGAGCTTCATAAACTGAACAGAGAAAGGCTGATAAAGGAGCTACGCAAAGTAGAGGCCGTGAATGGCAAACACTGTGTCGTCATTCTACAAGGTGGTCAAGCCGAGACACGCCACTGCACTGACCATGAGCCGATGTTTCGACAGGAATCGTACTTCCATTGGGCGTTCGGTGTCGAGGAGCCCGATTTTTACGGTGCTATTGACGTTAAGACTGGAAAATCAATTCTGTTCCCTCCCAAGCTTCCCGACGAATATGCAATTTGGATGGGGAAACTTCATTCCACTAATGATTTCCAGCTCCGTTATGGCGTAGATGAAGTTCAGTGGAACACTGACGTAAGTATGCAATGACCGGAAGCACATGCTTAATTGAGCGCTCGTGTTTCAGATTGTCAAAGTTCTGCAAGATCTCAAACCAGACTTGTTGCTCACCAATAGCGGCAAAAACAGTGACTCTGGCAATACTACGAAAGAAGCCGTCTTCGAAGGCATCGGCAAGTTCAAAGTATCGAACAGTATCCTGCATCGAGTTATCAGCGAATGCCGAGTTTTCAAAACTTCCCTAGAACTGGACGTTCTGCGGTACACGAATAAGATAAGCAGCGAAGCTCACAAGGAAGTGATGCGAAAAATTCGCCCCGGAATGAAAGAATACCAGTTGGAGAGCATTTTCCGACACCATTGCTATTTCATGGGTGGTGCGAGGTTCATGTCGTACACTTGCATCTGTGCCGGTGGTCACAATGGCGCAGTTCTGCACTATGGACACTCAGGTGCACCGAACAATAAGACTATCGAAAATGGCGACATTTGTCTCTTTGACATGGGCTGCGAGTACAACTGCTATGCATCCGACATCACTTGCTCGTTTCCGGCCAACGGCAAGTTCACGGCTGACCAGAAAATTGTCTATAACGCCGTTCTCAAGTCGAGTCGAGCTGTGATGGCCGCTGTGAAGCCTGGTGTTTCTTGGCTGGACATGCACTTGCTTGCAGATCGCGTTCACCTGGAAGAACTGAAGAAGCATGGCCTGCTTGTAGGTGATGTTGACGAGATGATGGAACAACGTCTAGGGGCAGTTTTTATGCCGCACGGGCTTGGTCACTTTTTGGGCATTGACACCCACGACGTTGGCGGCTATTTGGACCACTGTCCTGCTAGGAGTGAGCTTCCTGGCTTGAAGAGCTTGAGGACGGCTCGCATTTTGGCCAAAGACATGTTTCTCACTATCGAGCCAGGTGTTTACTTTGTGGACGCCTTGCTTGACAAGGCACTCGCTGATCCTAAACAGTCGAAATTTCTGGTGAAGCAGGAAATAGAACGTTTCAGAACATTTGGTGGCGTAAGTTGTCTAATCATATTG
This sequence comes from Halotydeus destructor, assembly GCA_022750525.1. Taxonomy (NCBI): domain Eukaryota; kingdom Metazoa; phylum Arthropoda; class Arachnida; order Trombidiformes; family Penthaleidae; genus Halotydeus; species Halotydeus destructor. The sequence continues at coordinate 794,176 of JAIUWE010000111.1, read as the reverse complement.
AACAGCGTTTGTATACTTGACTCTTTTCAGGTCCGTATCGAGGATAACATTGTGGTGACTGCCGATGGAATGGAACTTTACACGGAAGTTCCGAGAACTGTCGAAGAGATTGAGCAGCTGATGGCTGAAGGGCAGAAAATTAAAGTTGAACTTCCTCAAGAAAAGGTCAAAGCAAAAACATCCTAATCGTTGCTTTAATGAATTACAAAATCCTAGACGTTTATTTCTATTTGGTGGATTCCTGGTATACTTTTAGATTTACTTATCCAAACTTGCAAAGGAATGAAATGGGCTGTGCTAGATTTTTAAGCTTTCTTCTTGTACCATTGTATACAGTGTACAGTTTTGCAAGCTATTTAAACGTTAAATTGAAAAAGACACTTCTCTCGAAGACTTGTATTAATGACTGGCACATTGAACACCAGGGCCGTGACCTTGTTGTTGTTCATCGTCAGAGTCGTACTCAGCTCGTCCTCCTTGCCTACCGTTTGATCGCTGTTGCGATGCATCGTAGTCATGAAGGTTGACTTCGGTCACATTTTCATCCTGCAGATTGACGACCGGGGCACTTGGTCGCGGAGGCAACAGTTTCTCTAGACTTTCAAGTTGTTCCTTTGTCGCAAATTGATTCTCCGGGAATTCGACATCAAATTTGATGTACAGATTTCCCTTCTCAAACGGATTCCTATACATTGGCATTCCTTCACCAGTCACGCCTTTCACACTGCCTGGAGTCACAATTTCTCCGGGTATGCTCTTGATAACTAGTTCACGGCCATCGAGGTGCTTCTGGACAATCATGAATCCACAAAGAGCTTCAGTGAGAGATACTTTATGTGTCATATACAAGTCTTGGTCGTGTCGTTCAAATCGTTCGTGAGGTTTCAATTGTAAGACGATGACGACATCTCCTGGCTCAACACCAGGCTGTTGATCACCTTCACCTCGAAAAGTAATCTTTTCACTATCTCGCATACCCTTGTCCACGTGAACTTCTAGTATCTTATTTTCAACAGTTACTTTTTTGCCATTGCACTTTTTGCATCTATCGGCGTCACTGCAAGTTTCTCCTTCACCATGACAATCTGAGCAAACACTTTGAAGTTGTTGCATCATTCCAGGCCCAAGTTGTCGGTAAGTGAGCTTCATTCCGGAGCCTTTGCAACCAGTGCATTTGCGAACAGAGTCACTCTTTCCTCCAACGCTGCAATAATTTCACTATATTACGACCATTAACGATGCATCAGATTAACTTACCCATTACAAGTCTTGCATATGATATTCCTAGACAACTGAAGCTTCGCTGTTTTGCCATTGTATAGATCTTCGAGAGTGACTCTGGAATGGATCGAGATGTAAATATCAGAAAAAATGCATCAATGATGCTTACTTTAGAGGGTGAACAGTGTCCTCTCCGCGACGTGGTCTTTGTCTTCCACCACCCATTCTTCCGCCCATACCACCGAAAAGTCCGCCTCCAAATAATTGCGAGAAAATGTCTCCACTGTGGTCATGTCCATCAGCTCCTTCCTGAATTCCTTTCATTCCGTATCTATCGTACACTTCACGCTTCTTTGTGTCCGACAAAACGTCGTAAGCGAATGAAATCTCTTTGAACTGTAACAAATCAAAAAATTTGAACCAGTTCATTATTATGACCACTAACCTTATCACCAGCATCAGGGTTCTTGTCGGGATGGTATTCTTTGGCAAGTTTTCTGTAAGCCTAGATGTACACAAATGATAGATGTCAAACACTTCAGGGTTACAAAGCAAGTCTCACCTTTTTCAGATCAGATTCACTTGAACCTTTAGGTACTCCTAGTATATCGTACAACTTTGTGTCGGCCATTTCTAATCAGCTACTGAACACAAAGTAATTAGGTTTCAAAAATAGACAAGGAAACGAAATGATGCACAAAATGAAGCGAAGATCAACGCGTGTTTGCGAAAGAAAGGAAAGAGAAGACCTTAAAGCTGACTCTCACTCTGCCGTAAAATGTGCAATGTTCTAAAAGGCGCCATCTAGCGGCTCACGTGACCACTTTGTTGCATCATGGTTTAAGTGCGACTAAACTTTTGGCGCAAAATATGCTTGATGAAGTCGGTTTAACTAAACTCATGCTAAACTGAATCAGTTAATTACTTGAGAGCCGACAACATGGCATCGACAGCCTTTGATCCATCCGTCTAATCAACGAATCTACTTTCAATGGATTAAAATTAATCAAGCTGAAGTGTGTTTGCCACCAAACGAAATGTTTAACTGCATGGATGTTCACGTCAGAGTTTATTATTCTAAACAGCTGGCATTTCAATAGCAACTCAGTGACAATTAAAACAGCGACATCCAAGCCGGTTGGTATTCGATTGCTCACATAATGGTGGCCGAGACATGATCGAATTGTTGATGGCATTTAAGAAACGAGTAAAAAGCCAATGAAGAAGCCCTTGATTCAGTTGCGTAACAGAATGAAGTGAGCCCTTCGCGGACAGGAGGAGAAGGCCGCCTTCCTCGAATTACCTGAGATCCTAGAACCTGTGTGCTGCCCTTCAGAACTATGCCAGCAACTGGGAAAGAGTGAGAGACGAGATCGATCGGTACACAATGCCATGTACAGTGTACTAGGCAATGTACAGCGTGCGAGAGGGAGAGACGCCATGGACGCCCATGGCTGGAGCAGTTCTAACCGTTGCTGGCAAAAGCAACCATCATTGCCATCCTCGTCATAGTCATTCGCACACCGCTCTCTTTGGCTCTCTCTCCCTCCCTCTCTCTCTCTCTTTCGCTCTCGCCGTCTCTCTGGCGCTGCCTCAACAAACACACAATTCGTCGCTCACTCGCTACAAGCACATTGCTGGCAATGGTTACCGCTGCTCCAGTCGCTGCAAGTCACCTCTTGTCCTCTCGCCAAGACAACCTCTAAGAGGACATTTTTGACTCACGCAACGGCAACTGGAAGAGAAACCTTCGACTTCCAGTCTACTACTATTTTTTCACCAGGTAAGCAGTTCTTTTCTCTAATATCTCAGGTTTAGATCTAATTGACAGAAAGGTGACAATTCGGCTTTTGATCATGTGCCGCAGCTGTGTACCTGCGAGTGGCCGCATTATTTCCCTTTCCTGTGATACATTTGTGTACGTTCTTATCGGCAAGGGTGAAAGCCAGTGTCAATTCAGTATTGCCATCAGCTAGTCTATTAGCCAAGGGTAGAGGGAGGGAGAGGAGAGGGAGAGGAGAAAATAAATCGACACACTTTCCGAGGTCGGCTACGGTGATCTCTATGCGACACGATCGATCGCTGGTCTGCTTCCATGGTTCGACCTCCTTTGCTACGCGTTGCCATTGCAGTCGCGAAGTTATAGCCAGCAAGGAAGACGAGGGCGAGAGAGGGAGAGCAAGAGAGACATTGCCAACTTGTGCTGGTGGTAACCAACAACGACGCTCTCGCTCTCTCTCTCCCTCCCTCTCTCGCTGTGTCTAGAAAAGCGTTCCCTCGCTTTTGTCCTGTCCGATTCCCTGGCTAGTTGTCCGCTTGTCAGCGCTGCAGCAGCGGTGACTCTGTCTCTCTGTGTCTCGTTCCCTCTCACGGTTGCGCTCACGTCTCTCCCTCTCCCTCTCTTCCCCTCTCTCCTTACCATCTGCTCCAGTCACCGTGGGCTCGCCTTTCCTGTGACCTGCTTGTCCTGCCCGTGGTCACCCGGTCACAAGCTAGTCTTTGAACTCTCACGGAAAGGCCAAATGCTGCGCAATGGCCACCGGCCCGTGTCTCATTTCCTGCCACTTAGCGTCCGCCGTTCTCTCTGCAGCTCTCTTTGAACCTTCGGCGTCTCTTTCTCTCCTCTTTTGAATCGTAGTTTTTCGCGGCAAATTTTACCCTTTCTTGCCACACCACTTGCTCGTGCACAATTTAAATGTTAATCTTGTCACAGTGAAGCCACTTGTCGGACAATTTGTGGTCTCCAGCCTCTGGTCTCTGCGAAGATGATTGATCCAAGCATGTTTCTTGAGGACTCATTTCGAGAAGACGACGAGGACAGTGAGTTCATGGACTGGAAGGAAGGTTTCATGGAAACTTCCGTCAACATGTTGCCCATCGGCGACTATTACTCTGATGACATTGTAGAACCTACTCCGAAGAAGAAGAGAATCAGGAAGTCGAAGCCAAAGGTGAACAACGAGCCTGATGAAAGCGTTCCGTTAAATACGCCAACCTCGTCCAGGCCAACATCACCTAGCGATGGTCAAGCGAATACAACTGGGGATTCCGAGTTAGCACCAACTCGAATCAGACGTCAGTACACATGTGAACACTGTTCTTTCAGGACAATTAATCCTCGAGAATTTCTGTACCACCGGCGAGATGCTCATGGCGAAAAGGTCAAGATTGTTGAGTGCCAGTACTGTATTTACGGTTAGTTGCTCAAATATTTCCGTTCCACCCAATTAATATATGTTCTTGTAGCTTGTCAATACATGCAGAAACTACAGCGTCATATACTCCTTGTTCACAAAATTGATACAACTTCGGCAACTAAAAAGAAGAAGGAAGAAGATAAACCTAAGTCATTACTAGAAACTTCACTGCAGCGAGGCAGTGACGAAGCCAAGAAAAAGGTTAACTGTGCCATGGGTAACCTAGTTGCAAGTATCAAGATACCATCTAGTCTCATCCAAGGATCTCAGGAAGAAGTTTATACCAAGAAGGAAAGCTCTTCCAATGGCTTCAGCGTGGAGTTTGAAAATCAACTAGTCATAGACGAAAGTGTTCAAGATGAAGGACAAAGTGAAGATAGTCCCAAAGAACAAAGCAACGGAGTCACCACGAACGACTCGAAAACGTTCAAATGTGCCGAATGTGGCTACTCAACAAATACTCAATATTTATACAAGAAACACGTCAAGTACCATACGGCTCCTAAAATTAAGTGCGAAATGTGCGACTTTGAGTCGCCATATTCGTGGAACGTTGAGCGCCATGCACGCAGCCACACCATGAACGGGGCATTTAGTTGCAGCAAATGTACATTTTCGTGTGAAACTCAACAGGCCTTGACGGTGCATGTCACGAAACATCACCGAGATGGCGACGATTCGATGCAGTCGCCGACGCCGTCCATGATCAATGAACACTCAAATGAAGATATCATCATTACTCCGGACATTGGCTTTACCATGAGCTTAGGTCAAGGCAGTAATTCGAGCCAGTATGATGACACCAGTGACACTTATTACAACCAGCCCGGCCTTCAACCCAATGTTCCTTATTTCTCGTCGGTGACGGAAATGTCTAAACCCAAAAGCAGCCCGGAAAGTATACCAGTAACGCCTGAAAAGGAAGTGAAGTTGTTGCACTGCGCCTACTGTTCCTTTACTCACAAGGAGAGCAAATCGATGGTCAGTCACATGAGTGTTCACACTGGCAAGAAACCGTATCGATGTAAACCTTGTGGCTTCTCGAGCAACTGGAAGGAAGTAGTTGCCCGTCACGCAAAGTCGCGCCATGACGGTTCTAATGCCGACGTGGAGCAGCTTTTCAAGTATACAGTGAACAAGTTCATTTGTCGAGTCATTGACGAGACTGGAGAGCTCAATTTGGGGCCCGAAGTGACGCAAGCTGAGGACGTGATTCGCTTGCGGCAGGCATCGTTGGCAAGCAACCAATCCCTAGCCAAGAAGACAACTAACAATGCCCTGATAGATCATGAGAGCATGATCTGTCCAATTCCACCGACTGAAGATCTCCTAGATAATCGTCTACTTGACGGTGACGGCAATGAAGTTGCCTCTCGTCTCTCAGGGCTCCGGGGCAACTTCAAGTGTGAACATTGCCCTTTCCGAGGCGAGAAGCCTTTTCACATTGATTTTCACATCAAACGTCACAAACAACAACCCGGAGCTGACTTCAAGTGTCCATTTTGTCCCTATTGGGTGAACGCCAAGAAGAGTTTGGTGCGTCACATCTATCTGCATGAGTATGAGAAAGGCAACCTTACCATGGAAGTTGGCAGCGAACTTTTTGCTGACCAGAATGAATTTTCTGATCCAGGAGAGAGACAAAACCCGGAAATGAGTAGTTTGAAGCAACTTCTACAAAATCCAAAGAAAAGCCCAAGCCGCTCGGCGGCACCTTCAAAGAACCGCTGTGATAGTTGTCCCTTCACTGCTGGCACCAAGACTCAGCTACTGTATCATAAACAATTTCATCGACCGAACCGAGCTGCTCCTTACAAGTGCAGCCTGTGCAGCTATTCGGTATCACATCAACATCTACTTAATCAGCACTTCAAAGTGCACAACAGAGACAGTCCTCCGGTTCTGCAGTTGAATTCGGCAGACAAGGTTGGAATCAGTGACGAAGTTGCCGCAACTGGCGAACAGGACGAAATTGCCTTTTCGCTCGTCGCTAATGGCGGTGGCTCACCTCAAAAGATCTATCACTGTCGACACTGTCCAACTTCGAGTAAACGTCGCACTTATATTGTAGTCCATGAGCAAATGCATACAATGAATTCAGCGGAAAGCTTCAAGTGCTCCTCTTGTGATTATACAACGCAGAACAGTACATTATTTATGAATCATTTGACTTCGCATACGCTGAACAAGAAAAACGGTGGACAGAACAGCTCAGCAAGACTCTACTCAGATGTAGACAATGCAGATAATCATTCTAACCAATCTAGTCACTCGGGTTCACTGGGAGAAATTGTGGACGAAGACATATCTGAGTTTGATCCAAACCATTATGAAACGGAAGTTGCTAAAACCGGCAAAAGGCGAATGTTTTCTTATGTTTGCAAAGACTGTCCGGCAGCCTTCAAGAGTCCTGGCGACCTGAAGATACATGTTGTATTTCACGCTGACTTCAAGTTTCCTTTCGAATGCTCATACTGCAGCTACAAAGCCAAGAATCGGCCTCAGCTGCAAAAGCACTGCTTTGTCCACACAGTGGATTACATTCGAAAAAGAGCCGATTCCTATCCTGAAGGCACGATGTTGACTACCGTTCGAAGGCAAACTCTGGAAGGATCACAAATGTGAATTACTAATTTATTGATGAAAACTAATTGCTGATGGAAATTTGTGTATGTAACTTAAATACTCAGCTCAAAAGTTACTGAGCGAAAAACTAAAAGGTCACCCGAATTAAATAAAAGTTCTAACTTTTGAGAATTGACGAACCTTGACCGCGCATGTCTAATGAGCAGTGCAGAGAAGCCAACCCTTTTCTTAAGATTTTGGACAACATGGCTTCTGTAGTGAGTCCTAAAGATAGTGCTGAGCTAATTGCTAAGCTTTCTACTCATGTCAAGTTGAACGTGAATGGAATCCACTCACTTGCTGAGAAGGTAGATTGTTTCCTTCGAGATCTAGAACTGTTCTAATATCTTTCGAGTTTGTGTAACTAGCTAGCCACAGAGTTGCCCGCTTGCCAACAGGTCAAGTGGAATGCGCATGAACTGAATCCGCGAATTGCTGACGAAAGTGCTGTTAACTGGATATTTCTGGTTGACTCGCTCAACTTCTCTTTCTGGACCGATGACGACCGATCGGCCAAATATTCGGTAACATGCAAGAGCAAGAGTTACACCGGATATTGGGCTCTGTGTGCCGCCGTGAACCGAGCCATTGATGAAGGGTATCCGGTGACCAGTGCTGATTTCTATGCTAATGTAACCGAATCAACGGCATCGCATATCTTCCGGGCCGACAATGCTGACGTCCAGATTCCACTGCTGAAGCAACGAGTTCAAGTGATGCAAGAGTCAGGAAACAATCTGATTCAGGTAATCTTTTCTGAATCAGGTTACATTGGTGGCTCCGATAGCTCAATCCTTTCTTTTTCTGTTTGCATCTCTCCAACGAAAGCACTTCAACGGATCCTTTGTTAATTGCATAAAGCAAGCAGGCCATAGTGCTCAGAAACTACTCCATTTGATTGTGCAAAATTTCCCCTCGTACAGAGACGTCTCCAACTACAAGGGACACGAAGGTTCGTATTTCACAAGCTCCACCATGACGAGAGCGACTTCGGCGATGTCGTAACCGTGACAAACTGGCTTTATAAATAACCCTTTTCCACAATATCGATCCTCTTCACAGTCTCCTTTTTGAAGCGTGCCCAGATACTGGTGGCTGACATATGGGCTTGTTACGAAGGCAAAGGCTTGGGCCAGTTTGATGACATCGACACGCTCACCATGTTTGCGGATTACAGGTAATCAGTGAGCCTCATATGTCAGATTATGAAAATTAGTAAAATTAAACCTCTAATTATAGAGTTCCCCAGGTGCTTGTTTACTTCAATGCACTGGAATATTCGGACGAACTCAAGCAGGTGCTGGGAGAGAAGAGACTAATGACAAATGGCGACGAAATGGAATGTGAGATTCGAGGCCTTTCTATTGTCGCCGTCGAACGAATCAGAAGTCACGTTGGCTGTTTACTCAAGGAACGCAATTCGAAAATTGCAATTAACTCCAGCTTAATTGATTTCTATTTGTGGGAATATAGACGAGACAACAGTGAACCTATTGACAAAGCTGTGCCATTCCACAGAGTGCGCAGCATTTTTTATTAAACAACTACAACAAAGTTTTCTCTACTTTCTTTTTAAAATGTATGCGATTGTAAGTGAGAGTCGATTATACGATAATACAGTTGATACAATACAGCTTTTACCGAAGAATATAGATTTTGAGGGGGTTATATAATATAGAGTATAGCGAGCCTGTGCATGTAAAAATCTGTCCCATATCGACCCTTTGTTCAACAAAGACATTCATTCGAACTTCAAAAAACAAGTCTCTTGTAGCTAAATTTTGACGTAGAAATAAGTAGACAACAATGTACACAAATGCTTCTTTCTTGTGGCAGTCAACTACTGGGTAGTTAGCGAGTTTCCCAGGTATTTCTGTTTCAAGGGATCAAGGGTTAGTCGATGTATGTTTTCCTAGGCTACATTTTTGTTAAATCAGCGATTTAATTTCATACATTATTGACTCCATTTGAACTGTTCTTGGGTGCACTGAGCATGGACTCAACGTCCAGGTCGAAGTCACCAACAGAGTCCTTTGCACTGTTAGGGTCGTCTTCGTTCACCATGGCTGCAAAGTCGATGTCCGACAGGACACTGGAGTCGCCGACATCCGCCGATGGCTGAAACTTGGTCATCTCGTTGCCAAGGATGGCATTAGAAGTGGATGGAACCATATTGCTATTGCCCATATTCTCCATTGTGAACAGCTGGAGATAGAGGATACGTTTAAAATTAGTTCAATTGAAAAACTAGAAGAGTATTAAGTGGCTGCCGAACCAAAAATCTGATAGCTTCTTCATTGCGGCCAAGATAGTCGTCATTCTTTAAAATATGTTAATTTCATGAAACTAGATAACTAAGCGATCTAACCTGAGAAATGGTGTCCTTAAAACCTACCCCCGACAGAGCATTTTGTTCCAGGTTGAGCCCGCCGAAGGAGAGCTGATCTTGAAGCCAATTCAGTTGCGTCTCGATACCATCCAACTGTTCACAGAAGGTATCTCTGGAAAATGATCTCTCTTGAGCCCTTCGAGAGAAACATGTGTCAGTATGCAGAATAACATCTGCGATTAGGTGAACTTACTTTGTGAGGTTGGGCAACAGGTTGCCGCTGACCAGAGACGAAGTCAGTTCTGAGTTGCTTGTCAAGCCTGACGCATTCAACAGTTGGGATATTTGACTGTTCGTCACTTCTTGCTTCAGTGCAGCAACTAAAGGAACAATCGCTGCCGAGTCTGGTACCGCTGCAACTGAAGGCAAATTGTTGATGTTCGCTTCAGTCAGTCCATTTTCGGCAACCAGTGTCTCCAGCGGATCCAGTATGCTCAGCGATTCATTCGTATCGTTCGAAAATATCAGGGGGTTCACTTCCGTCCCTAATGGGTCGAATGGACTAGTCTCCTGGCTACTACTGTCGTCCAAGTTTACTGGACTACCATCACCTGCATTCATATTCGTGATGATAGGCGATTCGTTGGCACCTTCTTCAAGGTCTTCCTCAAGGACATCGTCAGTCACATCGTGAATTACAGGTCCAGTAACTGAATTACCACTGACTGAATTGATGCGAGGGCGTTTAGCAGTCTCTGGTTCACCATCATTCTCAATCATGAGCGGCACTTTACGTTTGAGAAACCCATTTCTATTCGAAACCAACGTCACCAAAAAGTGAATCAACTTGTCGACAATTTGCTGTTGCTTTTGATGCTTCTGCCTCAAAATGGCGATTTCTCGCCAGAGGGCTTCATTTTCTCGCTGCATGTTGATTAGTGCAGAGTCCGTAGTGTCCTGCCTGTCTCTGATCGCCTTCATGTCCGACAGCATATCCTTCACATCTTCGCGTTCCAAGCGTGAATTCGATCCGGATTCAGGTGCCTTGGCCACCGCTGAAACCTGCAACGACGCCTTTAGCAGAGAGCTCTGCTTTATCTATGTGATTGATAGAGGCAGAAATATATACTGCCACTTAGTACAACATCGAACTGGACAATGCGTTACCGCAAAGTTCCAGTAAACAACAGGGAACTGAATACGAACAAGTGCAAACTAAAATTTTGTCTATACATGTCCAGAAAGTCGTGCATTTTAAAGAAATAGAGATTTGCTTACCTTGCGCTTGATGAATTCCAGCAATCCTTCCTGATCTTTGATAAAGCACTGATGATAAAATTCCATTTCATCTTTGTCTGTTTTGAGACCACTATTTTCAATGTTGGTCAGTTTCCGGAATCCGTCTAAGTGAGGAAAGCATAAAATTTGATTGGTTTGTGTCCGGAGCACAATTGCAATGAGAAAACTTACACATATTGAGCTGTCTGATAAAGCTGGCCATGTTGTTGTGCTTGAAGTACAATGGCAGTAATTCTTTCGAAAACCTCGACTGGTTCTTGATGACGAAACTTCTTCCATTCTAGTCGTAGAGAGAAAAGGGAATTATAGTAGGACATTAAAGTCATTGCCGAAATCGGCTTGACCATTCAACTGTACTGACTAGCTAAGTACATGTCCTCTAAGTAGACCAAAAATTCTACAAGCAGCTCAGTCGCGATTTAGGTAAGACTCGTGTAGAGGAAAGTGAAAAAGTGAAAGCAAATGCTTCGGACAACACTTACCGGGCTCCAGCTAATGAGGTCATTATACACTGGATCCTCTACGAGTTTCCACAATTTAGTCAAAAAGGCCGGAACGTTGGCCGTACCGAGTTCAGTTGTATGCATTGTCACCGTCAACGTAATACACTATGATTGCAAGTAACAAAGTCAAATTGGAACCTCTGAGCCGACAGTGGGAATATAGTGAGCAGTAGGAGCAAAACAATAATGTTATGCTACAATAGTAGTGTTGAGCCTAACTCTGAAGGCAATACGCAGCAGCATCGGCGTTGCATCACTGACAACTGGTTTGTACTAGTGGTTCTGGTATGGCAACGCCGACGGCTTGAGCCGACATACATTTTCGGGGGAAAAGCAGCGCTTCCTTCCCTTTTCGCCAGTCGCAGGTGGCGCCATCTGCTCGGCTGTTCCTGTGCAGCTGCAAAAGTTGCCGCCCCTTTTCTGGGCGGCGCTCAGTTTTCGGCTATAATGTGTTCGCCTGAAGGGCTAGTGCCAGTTAACGTGTTTCCTATAGGCGTCACGTGAGTAGGCACGTGAACAGAGTTCCTCTTGAACAAGGAAATGTCACATGACACCGTACCATGTGACCAGCTTTTAGGTGGAGAGAAGACTGGTCACGTGTCACGTAAAGCCGCACACCCGACTCTCGTAATCGAACAGGGAGGGCAACTGTACACAAGTCCTCACTGGTGTTTGCGATTGTCAAACAGCGACGAGACAGATTAAGACTGCGTCTAAGACACAATTGACAATCAAGTTATGTCCACTTTTCTCTGGAGAGGGCAGTACTTGAAGGACTAGTTGGAAAGCGCCGACTGGACTGGAAGTTATTGACTCCAGTGATTGAAAAGCCCTGGAACTGGTTTCAGCAATTGGAAACTCTTACTGATTAGCAACTCTGATTTAAGACAAACATGCATTGGTTAAAGCTGTGGCGCAGTATGCAACTGACGTTTCACGTTTCAATTTATTTAGCGTATACATATATTAATCTATGGTTAACTCATCGCCACCACTTTCTGATCCAATGGGGCCTCATGATTGAGAACAGTTAAAAAAATCAAAAATGTGGTAACGGCATCGGCGGGTTTGACATTGTTTGCTGGGTTCGAGCAGCATTCGCAATGTCGGCGTGACTAACCATCGGCGGTCTCGAAGAACACCAATCACCGCATGTCGCTGCGACTTGGCCATTGGCTCTATACAGAGAATTTCTTGAGTGTCTACTATTCTGAACGCTGCCATTCTGGTTCGCTATATTTTTACTTTGATTATACATTTCTTCTTTTGCTTCAGTTATAATCTGAGTGGCTGAGTCAACATCACAGATGAATTTTCGGCGAACAGCGTGAATTTCTTGAAACGAAGCTTCTATGCAATTGATGTTTACGCGTTCCGATATTTTAAGCATCGTTTGACATTCAACATAGGCAAGTAGACAATCAAAGGCAACTTTGGTAAGCTTGCCTGGATCAGCGGGTATTTCAGTAAAGCGTAGAGTATGATCTTCCTCCATGCGATATCCCATGTAGCTTAAAATTTGTTCAAAGTGTCGCAGTTGGCGAGCAACTTTAAATTTGTATAATCCGCTGTAGCATCGAAGTATAAGGTATTCTTTACGCCAGGGATAATTTAGCAAGTTAGTTGCCAACTTTTCGAGCGTCTCAAATGCCAGTCCTGCATCATATGCACTGAAGCTGTCCATTTGCGCGATGCTCCGATTTAGACATTCGGACACTTCGAGCGTTTCAAATTTTCTTTTATGAGGAACCATAGATAAAAGCTCATTGACCAACTCTTCCAGTTTCACTCTTCGTTCAAACTTGGCCGGACAGTCGTCCATGTTCAAGTAGGCAAGATGGTTCTGTCTGGTCATCCACCGAATTTCATCGTAAGTATTCGGCGTCGAAGGCTCGTACACGGCATCGTAGACACAAGGTGTCTCGTCTTTCCAGCTAAGGGACATCTTGAATGTTTGTGACTATTGGTGAACACTGTTTTCAACGAGTCAAGCTAATGGAAATAAACAAGAACAGAGATTGACACGTACATCGAGACAACAATAACATGATATTTCGATGAACCTTGAATTACGTAGTTTAGTTAACAGTGATACTGCCAAATAAAGACCTGAGTCACTTGTTTACTTCGCTGCTCTCATCCCAAGATAATACGTACCTTTTATGGTTAGGCTACCTCTAAGCCAAAAAATGAAACGACGACAAGCTTGATAACTACATTGATTTCAGTCGAAAAACACAAACTTAAATTGCAAAAATGAACAGCTGGACACGGCTTGACACTAGTGACCCAAAAAAGGAGGGAGAAGAGATTTACAGCATCCAGCAACAAACAGGGCCTTAGTGATTAACTATTCTCTCTACTTCCGCTCCTTTGTCGCTAGATGGCACTGGCTTCGATGCGGTCCACTTGCCATTAAGTTGCTTTTTGAAATTTTCTTTTTTAAACAAAAAGTTAATGAACTTTTTTAATTTCTTTATTATGCTGCCAAGTTTTGGAGAATGATAAGTCAAGGAAGTGTCTTGTCTCTGGCCTTGATTTGTCGCTCAGATTCTCCGTCTACAGCTGTCAATATACCATAAACAATACCAAGGACAGTTGCTGCCAAAGTTTACGGCTCAGGCGACAAGTCTCCGTTTTACACAACATGTCAAACATTTAACGACAACTAGATTATGATGAATGACGTAAATTGGCCAGATTTGTGACTTGATTTATATAAGTAAAATGAATGGAATTACCTAACGATACCCCCATGTTAGTCGTTGCATAATGTGAGTAAATCACGGAAGGCGACAGAGGGCGCTGCTGGGCGGCGAGAGGCAGCAGTAGCAGCGCTTCCTCAGCTGGCCTCAGAAAGAGGAGAACGAAGCAGGCTTGATAAGACTTGCATCGGTGTGAGTCTGTGCCAGTCTTTCTCTCTTTTCGTTCCCTCTCTCCCTCTCTATCCCTCTCTAGCTCTCGTCCTCTCGGTTCTAGTATGACAATACAACACACACTTTTGAACAGTTCCTTTTTGTATAGTGTTTTCAGTTCTGAGAAGAACTCTCAGGGACCAGCGAGAAGGAGTGTGCTTTGAATCTGGAATTGTCTCAAAGGCAACAACAAGCTCAGTTACCTTTGTGATGTTGCATAAAACAAAGTGATCTTCATTTTGTTTGCTTATGTTTGTGCAACAACACTGAATTCAAGATGATGCTCTGTCTCATTAGGCAAGCAAATTCAGTTGTGCTCGAGGTTGAAATCGAACAGAAAGCCAAGGGCCAAGAATGTCTCGACAAGGTAATGTACAGTTCGAAAAAACCTGACAGTTGTCTCTGATATGTACAGCTAGAAGTTTCATTGAACTAAGTCTATATTTACATTTTAAATAACATCCTGTGTGTGACGATAACTGTCAGATCACAGTATTTGTTTACCACCAGCGTTATCGCTTACGTAACACTGTTTAAAAAAGTACGAAGCTGATAGAAAAGAGAAGTCATGTCGTGAAAGGAAAGTTTCTCACTGAAAGCAAAGGTTAGAGGAAACAATTCATTAGCTCTCACAAGAAAAAATGTTGGTCAACAGCAATCCGGGCCCTGATTTCCCTGAACTCAATTTCACTGAACAATCGGAGTACACATACTGTATCTCGTGAACAGTTAGACTTCTCACTTCCTTATGACTCACACTTGTGGTTTCCTTTGAAACCAAAGCACTGAAGCGTTAAATGAAAAGAAGCCATGTCACAGTCTTGCCGTCACTGGTCCTCGCTAGCAAATTAACTAACTGGCTTTGTCTTCTCCCCCTCTCTAACCAGGTGTGTCAAATGCTGGGCATCATAGAAGTAGACTACTTTGGCCTCCAGTATTCTGGTCACCATGGTGAACTGCTCTGGTTAAACCTGAGAAACCCGGTCAAGCAACAGCTTGCCGGTGCCCCGCCTTACAGGCTCCATTTGAAAGTCAAGTTTTGTGTGCCGCCGCATTTGCTGTTACAAGAAACTACCAGGTATGAGAGAATCTCTCTTCTTTTCTCAAGATACCTATTACGATTTAGACAAGAAAGCATTGTTGCAAAAAAAGGTTGCACTCCCATAGCAACAGTTTTTCAACTTGTATACTTGTTGGCCTTGCATTACCTAATAGGCAAAGCTTCACTCAGAAAGTGTAACGCCGTTCTCTGCCTTCGGTTTCGTCCGAAACTAATTGGAAATTGCTTGAAAAACTAATTACGTTTACCATTTTATATGCAAAATAGACACCAGTTCTTTCTCAACCTTATGAAGGACTTCCAGGATGGAAAATTACGAGTCAACGACAGGGGTACCACATGCCGCCTCTTGGCGCTAATTGCACAATCCGAGCTTGGGAATTTGGATATTTCGGGCGAAGCTCCTTCTTCGCTGTTGGTACACTATGCAAAATGGCTTCCTGGGTGTCTAAGTGATCACGGCAATGCCAATCAAGTCAGCTCTCCTCTCCTAGCTCGCAAAGAGAAGCGAAGGAAGCACCACAGTGGGGCCTCTGAACCGGAGACATCCTCGTCAGAAAGCGAAGACATGGCTTCGTCCCCGCCTTGTGAACACGGGTTCGGACAGAGAAGAATTGCAGTTCAGTCACCCCAGAGCTTGCCGTGCACATCTTGCTTGCTGGAAGACGAATTTCCACAGATGACTAGCGAAATAATGCAAAATCACAGAGAACTCAGAGACCTGAAACCCACCAATGCTCGTTACTTGTTTCTGAAAGATATATCCGACCTGGAAGACTATGGTGTCGAATACTACCTTGTGAGGTCAAATTCTAGCCCTGAAGAGCTTTTCTACTTTGGTGTCGGTCCAAAGGGAGTCAACATTGTAGCTTATGATGACCCCACAATCGTTAAATATAGGTATGTTGAAGCTTCCTTTGCTTTTCAGAATGCTTTTATCGTTTATCGCGGAAACGGATCTACCTTGAAGCATTCTGTCACGTACTCACAAAACTACGTCATGTGACACTTTTAATCATTCATTACCTAATTGGTTGTCATTTGTGTGCTCTTCGTGCTGCCTTAGAGTGAAATGCATAATTAACCTGGGCAATTTAGACAAACTTCATGAAGGTCTTACGCTACTCGGGAAATTCATGCCATGAATTATTGCTATTTTCTTGGTTTCATGTGGCTTGTGCGTGAACAGAGAAAAGTTGTAGCCTTGTCGCACTCCACGTATATGAATACATAAATTACCTAGCGATTTAGATTGCTTTTAATATAGCTGAATCACAGTTAGTGTCAAATTGAAAGTAGTGGCTAAGCATGGCGCTAACTGCGCTTTTACCTTAATGTCTATTGACGTAATCAGCTTTGAGTACTTTTTGTGGCTTTTTCACAGAGTGTAAGATTTTTTTTACATTGTTAGAACTTCTAGTGTTATATTTAGTAGCTAAGTTATTGTTCCATTTGTATTCTAATAGTTTTTATGGAGTTCTTGAATAGCCTTCTCGAAGTCTACAACAAAACTCTGACCTTGGACAAAACCATAGTCATTAATGTTGTCCTTGCTCTTTCTCTTTTCTTTTTTCGTTTCCTCTAGCATTTCCTATTCAAGCATCCACATAGCAACTCACTCTGGGAGATGTCTCTTCCTAACATTCATTGAGAGCAATGGCGACACTCAGTCTCTTGGTTTTAAGTGCGACAGTGGTCTGGCCGCTAACGCCATCTACCGGGCCGTCACCGAGAAGCATGCCTTCTACTCGTGTGAAACGGTTCGAAATGCAGTCACTTCGCAGTTTATCCGCGACCTAAAAGGAACCATTGTCTCCCTGTTCAATGAAAACTCGGCACTGGGAAAGAATTATGTCTTTGACATTCGAAGAACTTGCAGAGAAGTTTATGACCACACTAGACGCACTCTGTACCAGCTGGACAACGAAACGCCTAGTGTTGATGATGATACCAATCAAGACAATGTCAAGGCCGGCATGAGCAGTCCCAGGGACGGCTTTACTTTCCCTTGTGGGGCTGGTGACGGATGCACCAAGATGTCGTGCAATGTAACGTTACCCTTTCCTCTGTTACACAAAACTAAACGTTGTTCCCTTTTCTCTTTTTTAGAACACGAGAGAAAAGTTGGCCAGCTTACAAGACTCAATGCTCTGTCGAATTTGCATGGATGCAGACGTTTGCACGGCATTCTTTCCATGTAGACACGTTGTTTGCTGCAGCAAATGTTCACCGCTTTGTGATATATGCCCATTATGTCGAACCGTCGTCCAAACGTCTCAGCATATCTATCTACCTGTAGCTGGACAGCCATTTAGAGACTGTGATGATCAAGTCCAACTGTAGACGCACGATAGCCTTTCCCCTTCTTTGCTTTTGTCCCTTCTCTCTCCCCGTATGAGACACTCACGAACGTGGTCTACGCCTTTACGGTTGTTTCTCTTCATCTAGGTCCACACGAATAGCTCGAGAAAAACATATACATACTGTACGTTCTGTATTATCAATCTGTATTAGTCTACAGTCATCATGATCCGAATGATCACTGGAATCACGCACACTGACGTGCTTGTTATTATTTTTTGTGAGTTACAAAGGTACACGAAAAAATCACAATTATAGATAATAATCCGCCTTACATGTCAGTCAGAGAAGATGTAGTCTATAAAAAATTGTAAGAAAAAAATGATATATATATTTTTGCTTATATCATATAAGTTATATATGCAATTGTTGACATAAAATATTAGCTCCCCTTCTATCTCGCCCCCTCTAATCCTTATTTCTCATGATCACATGAATTAATTCAGCTCTCTACATTTGGGTCGGCGAGTCCGTTTCCGGTGACGTGACCTGCAAGACTTTCTGCAACAAATGAGTCACCGGTTGACCAAGATTAGCGTCTAGCAGCGCCTTGAGCAAATAGTAGACGGGCACGCCCGAAAAGAGGAAGACCATGCCTCCGAGGGCGCCCCAGGGGTCACTGTAAATGGCCACCATGGTCAAGAGGACGCAGCCCACCGTGAACGTGGCCGGCAGGGCCAGGGAGAACTTTATGGGCCTGTACAGCTGAGGCTTCTTGATTCGCAGCTGAATCAGTGCCGCCGTCACTACGCCAGTCCACAGCCACAAGGTGACGCTGAAGTAGTTGATTAGCGTGTACACGTCCACCGTGACCAGCATCAGGAGGGACAAGGTGCACGACACAATTAGCGAAGGCACCGGCGTCGAGCGGCGCAATGAGATCATTCCCAGCAACACTGGAACCTGCTTTTCCTGAGATCCGACGTAGAATAATCTGACGGAAAAAAAGTAGTCGCAATTTAGTTCACTCAAGCTGAAGCAATTGTCAATCCTGTTACCTGGCCGTCGTGAACAGCGTTCCATTCAGTCCTCCGAATGTTGAAACTGCCACTGCCAGTGGCATGAACCAAACAGCTGCCTGATTTATGGCTTTCTGGGCGAACACCTGGCAAAGTGGATTCCGTTAATTGTGCTCCTGGGTATCATTATCGAGTCGATGGCTAATTACCGTCGCAATGGCGGGCGATGTCATTATTTCTTCCGATGTCAACAATGAGAAGTAAGATATATTGGCCAGGACGTAGAAGACAGTGACGGTTAAAATGCCAACAATGGCGGCCCGAGGAAGGTTCCTGTTGTTTTCGTAGTTCAACAAATTACGTTCAATTAGACTTAACAATGACATACTGCCAATTCAAATGTGGCCATTTGCTTACTTGTACGGATTCTTGAGTTCCTCAGTCACGAAGTTCACATAGTTCCTGGAATCAGAGAGGAGGAAAAGAGGGAGAGAGGGCCCGAAACTTGAGCTGCTTGACGATTTTTAATGAGCATTAACTAACCAGCCGCCATATGCAAATAGGCCCGAATAGAAGGCCAGCACAATCTTGCCAGCTTCGATGTCAGTCTTGTTGACTTGCACAGTATCGCCTTTCCCGCCACTTAAGTCAGCTTTTCCTGCGATATCACACGCCATAAATAAGGAGAGAAGGAAAGGGGGGAAAGAGGAGAGCAAGAGGGAGAGAGGCAGAGAAGGCTTCATAAATAAAGTTCGTGCGCGCCAAGATAAGAGTTTGGCGCCACCGATGACTGACGCGCGAACCAGATTAGCGGCGGCCATTTTAATAATTCAATGTGTGCCTCATTCATATCACACACACACACACGCTTTCTCATGTGACTTCGTTTTTCTGGTTGCCCGTGAAACCTGTTAACTGACTGAAACTTACCACTGAATAAGTGATATAAGCCAGAGACGATGATGACGAACAGAGCCAGACATTTGGCTAGTGTGAAGGCTCCTTGCAAATTCATTGCCCATCGAACACTGCGACAATTTATGTAGGCGAGAAAACCTAGGGAACAAGAAGGCAAGAGCAAGAAAGAGCAAGAGAAGAGATACGCGTGAGAAAGAAGGCAAAAAGGGAGGGAGAGGGAGAGAGAGAGAGAAATAGAATTCCAGAACTGAACACTTGAGTGGGTTCGTTTAGAAAAGTTTCGGCAAAGTTTGCTTCTTCGTTCGATCGAAACGGGAGAAGAAGAAGCACGAACGAAGCAAAGGGAAAGGCGAACAAGTGGGCAACAAAGTGGTTGCTCTGGGTGACAGTTTGGCCAGTTCTAGAACTTATCAGCAACTCACAGAGACAGGTTGCCGAGGTGAGCCTGAGCAGTGACACGGGTGGCGGACAATCTGGATACAGGGGTGCCAGGATGTAGACGGAAAAGGTCAGGGCGGAAATGGCCATCATGGCCGGTCGAACCATGGCCAGAGTGATCCAAAGGTTCAAAAATGCCGGCAACGGGCCAAAGGCTTCCATGATGTAAGCGTAATCGCCGCCAGACCTGGTGATGGTGGTTCCGAGTTCGGCGAAGCAAATGGAACCCAGCATGGAGAACAGTCCGCACAATGTCCAGATCACCAGGGACACCACGATCGACTGGCCAGAATTTTCGAACACTCCTTTGGGACTGACAAAGATTCCGGCGCCAATGATGGAGCCAACAATTAGCGTGATTCCGTTGAGCAGGGTGATTTCTCTCTTGAGTTTCACTTTGTTGTCAACTTCCGGTGACACAGTCATCTCTTGGCCCTCTTTCATGATGAGTTGCAGTGATAGAGACGAAGAAGAGGCTAAATACCTTCCCACTAAGTCTAATCTGTTCTGAGGCAAAGTCTCTATAGACTTCTAAAAATGACTCTCTTACTCCTCTCTCTCTTCCTCTCGCTCTCTCGTTCCAAATACGAGTCACAGGATGAGCGAAAGTGGAAGCTGAACAATGATGATATAACTATGCAGTATATCCGCGTTGATATCCGCACTGATGAAAGCCAATAGGTGTATTGCAAGTTGCAATTGAAGAGCAGCGCACGTGGAAATGAAACTTCAGTGTCGAAGTGTCAAATCGAACTGTCTCTCCTCTTTCCCTTTCCCTCTAAACATCCTTGTTTCTCTCTTTTTCCCTCTCCCTCTCTCGCTGCCTGTCGAAACCAACTCAAACTAGACACTCTGGTTACCATGGGTGACTGCAGCGTTAGAGGATACTGCGTCTAGCATCATCTCTCCCTCTCTCTCCCTCTCTCGCCTCTCTATCAGCTTCTTTCGCTCCCTTTTCTTCTTCTCTTCTCTATATGGTTGTTCGTCTATGGTCATGATGAGCCCCTCTTCGTTAAGGCGTTTTTATGAATGAGTCACACTCACACACACACTCACTGGAAGTTGCATCACAAGTCCTGACTAGCAGTGATAGTAAGAGTACAACCTTCGCTCTGGAGAAACCAGAATGAAGGTGACGGCGAGGATGATGGTGATGATGATGATGGTCGCCTCTGCGTGTCCTTCGTCCACTCGTTCACCTCTCGAGAGAATGCTAATGAGCCACCTTCATCTTATCTTCCTCGGCAACGAACTACATCCATCAGAGGGCGTCCTCAAGCCCAGTTGTATCTGACTTGCAAAATGGAACTTTTTCTCAGAAACCAAGATTCACTCACACTTGTCTTGCACTCGCTTATCCCAAACCCACGGCCCACTTTATGTTGACTGCCTTTGCAACGCACTTTCACTAGACTTGGAATGGGAATGAGTAGTAAATTTTCATTCTCTTTTCGGGCAGAGATGTGGTGTGAGTGTGTGTTTGTATTTTCAACGGCGGCAGCACTGTGCAAGTCAACGGCCGACAAACCCTAAGAACGCCCATATGTTCGAGCACGAGTTCATTTGCGAACTCGGACCTTCGACTCAGTGTCGCTAGAGGGCGCCGCTTGTACTTGTTCTATTCATTGTCACCGCTGAAACTGTCGGAATTGCAGTTTATTCGAGCGCTCGAAAAGCGATTGACAGATATTTTTGTTGGTTATTTAGGCTAATTATTCTATCTTTCAAATGAAGAGTTCGTTGAACGCTCATTTGCATGAAGCAATTGCATCGTTTCATTTTCATGTCCGGCTTTGCAGACAACACAATCGAAGGAGAACATGTAAATAAGGAATATATCAATTTCTAATGCCGAATGAAAACAAATGCACTCATAACCAGCTTTACTTGCGATTCTCAAATTACAGATTAGCATAGCCGACGTGGTTTGACTTTACACTTACATTTTCATTCTATATTGTTGGCTAGCAAGATGGAACTGGCCGCAGAATCTTTCAGAACCGCAGATTCAGTGTTAAGCTAACTAAACACTTTTCTAACTGTTAAAACAACTTCGCTGTTGATTTATTCTTTCCAACGGTTGTTTTCGTAGTCCCATTTCGAAGAGACACCATCGATAGGGTCGATACGAAGTGCAATCATGTATTCCAGTTGCTTTTGCTTCCATTCGGGCGAGAAGGATTCGTCAAGTGGTTGGTATACTAAAAGAAATATCTAGATTAGCAACTGAACCAACCGGCATGGGGTATTTACTAACCGAACTTCTTCATGAGGATGAACAACCACAATGCAATGGAGGTTAATATAAGAGTACTTCCTAAAACTGACTTCCATTCTCCCGATGGTGCTTGACATTCAGCAAATGTCCTACAGAAGCTTGTTCGATATACTAGAACACAAAAAGAATAAAAACAGAGTTAGCTCTACCACGTTAGACAACCTGAAAATGTCACACTCACACTGTTTCTTCTCGGCATCGGTCAATTTCTTCCAGTCTCCCTTTTCCTTCTCTCTCAGCTGAGCAAGTTCACCTTTAACCTCCTTGAACCTGATTGCAGGACACGGGAAGTCCATTCGGTCAGCGTAACTGTATTCTCCATTGATGCCAAAGCCTACAACTTCACGTTCACCAATCTTCCCTCGGCCATAGTAGCTGTTCTTGAGACAAACCACCACACCTCGTCCTTGGAGGAAGTGTACCTTGCTCACAGAACTGTTCAAAGTACGAACCAACTGGTGGGCCATGGTTAAGTTGACTACTGAAAACAATTCAGTTTTCTAACCTTTAGGCAACCTTAGCTAGAAAATATGGCGAAGTCTGACGGAAGCGCCATCTGTTGTCGACTAGTTTTTAAGCTCAGATTGCATTTGTGTTTACTAGTCTTGTTGGAATACAACATTTACTTTCGATTGTCATTTTCGCCCGTTTGCTTCTTTAGCGATGAAAAACTGGATATAGACAAGCTTCAGCTAAATCACAAAAAAATTGTTTGTCAACAGTAAAATCGAACAAAATGACTGGACAATTCCGCTACACTGTCTGGGATCCACTATTGACAGCCTCTCAAGTGGTCACAATGCAATCATTTTACTACACTTCCTTAGGAATTCTAATTTTTGTGGCCGACTGTTTGTACGGTCAATCACCATCATTAAGTCATATCTTCAGCTATCAAGACGTCAGTGCCAAGACAGGCTTTGGTCGCTTCATAATCATTTGCTATCTGATCAACAGTCTCTGTGGGTGAGTTGTAAAGCTGCGTCTTGTTTTTCTCCAAACAATCGAACCCAGTCTCAAACATCCTGCCACATGAGCAATTAAAAACTAATTCTTGTTTATGTTTATTGCCAGGTCGTTCTACCTGTGGAACATAGTGAAGCGAGCCAAACCTTGTCTGGATTTCTCAGCTACTGTCCATATTGTACATTTGGTTCTCTCCTGTCTCTACAATGGTTCCTTTCCGACGGCAATCTCCTGGTGGATACTCAACATCATTTGCGTCACAATAATGTGTGTTTGCGGCGAATTTTTGTGCATGAAGCGCGAAATGAAGGACATTCCTTTGCTGGGCGCAAAAGCTGATGTCTAGTCAAAGTATAATCTAAATGCTAATTTATTTTAAGAATATTAGTTTTTTCACATTGCTTCTTCGTTTTTGTGATCCACCTCAGAGATAAAAAGGACGAATGACTAGCTCTTGGAGTATGTTAGGTGAACAATCAGTTAGATTAGATGACCATGTCGTCCGGCTCCTCTTCAATTACTTCTACGGCCTGATCTTCAAGGTATTCTAGCCGCTCTTGCTGTAAACGCTTCAGAACCTGTTCATATGTACATATTGTCATTGCAAGAAGTTAATTTATGCTACTTCAGATTCAAGACGAATTAAAAACTAGATTACTTAGTTCGAAAAGAACTTGAAAGTTAAACCAAAATGCAGGTAAGAATAGGAGAAGGAGTTCATGCAAGTAGGAGGCCAACGACTACCAAGGATTCAAAGAAGGGTGAAGGAATTCATGCAGCGTAAAGAATATTGAATAGTCTCTGCTTTACCTCATCGGTGAGAATGATAATTCGATTTTCAACCTTTGGCTCTAAGCGGCACTGTTCAAATTCTATTTCGTCGACAGATATCTTTCTGCCGCTCGCCTTTCGGACAGAATCTACATAGTTGTTCTTCCTCGCGCCAAAATTCGGGCTCTTAGGTATCACAGTCGAAGGCATTGTTGCGTCCATCATGGATTCCACCTGAGAATTGCCACCCATGTCGTGCATCTTGGCCACGGATGTTCGCCGAGAGACGGCCAGCAGACTCTGTCGGTGCCTAGTGTGATGGGAAGTGTTGCTAGTTAAAATTCGAATTGCTTCAAAATGGTTCTGAATGGATGTGCATAGTTCGGGACACTCCTCTTCGCGGACAAGGACTTCGCAGTCTTTGAAGACATTGTAGCCATCCTTTCCTTGGCCAAGGTATGCCTTTGTGACTAAGCGATACTTTTGATGGAGATCAAGATACTCGTCTCCTATCTTAATGTAAGCGGGATCAATGCGTTGCTTCTGAGGTTTAGTGGGATCAAAGGCAAACTTCAGGCCAGCCACTTGAGGGAAGCGTCCTTCCAGCTTGGGCCACTGCGACACACCATTTTCTAGCGCTTTCCAAATTTGTTCTCCGGTTGCAGAGAGAACAATCATGGAATCCATCATGGGCATAATGGTTACGAGATCTCGAAGTTTGAAGTCACCTTTCACGTGAATGCGGTCACTTCGCAGTGTACCAGAATTCAGTATTGCGCAGTCCGAATGCGTTGAAGCTAAACGATATGACGATTAGTGAATAATATATGAGCGAAAGGAATCAATATACCCAACATGATATCGCAGACAAAGTTTCCTAAATTCGTTTCGCGGGTTCGAATGCTGGCAAAGCGTCCGTCCAAGTCACAGCCAAATTGTCCTAGAAGAGTGTCCATCTTGCCTTCGATTATGCCAGAGTATTTGTTCAGTTCATTCTTCAAGTTTTCATCCTCTTCAAAGTCCGTTGAATTGACGTTCATTTCTTTAATTTCTATATCGAACGTCTTATCGCTCTTGAAAATTATGTCAATTTTCGAGAACTGTCGGAAGTCTGTTCCACTCTTAATGATAAACTTCCCATTGACTTTTTTGACTTCGTAATCATGATCATGGCCGCCTAGAATTAAGTCAATCTCGTCCACGTTTTCAGCGAGCCGACAATCATTCGGAGTCCTCATGTGAGTCAATGCTATCACAAAGTCTACTCTCTCCTACAATGAGTATATGAAATATTGCGTAAGATCAGTCAAGTGCCGCCAATCGCGTCTACAAACTAATCTCAAGTGGCAACTTGCCTTCTCTTTCAACTGCTTCGCCAATTTGCGGCCTTCAGACACGAAGTCAAAGTAAATGACATCTTCTTGGTCGAGTGTAGACAGGGTAGCCAGCCACTCCTCTTCAACTAATCCTATTAAGCCGAACTAGACAAAAAGAAGAATTACAACTTGTTAAGCACTGGAATTCAAGATAAAAGT
Organism: Halotydeus destructor; assembly: GCA_022750525.1. Classification (NCBI taxonomy): domain Eukaryota; kingdom Metazoa; phylum Arthropoda; class Arachnida; order Trombidiformes; family Penthaleidae; genus Halotydeus; species Halotydeus destructor. The sequence goes on along the minus strand of JAIUWE010000111.1, from coordinate 768,801 downwards.
CAAGCGCACTTACTCTCTTGCCGTTCTTTTCCATTATGTGCACTAGCTTCCCTTCGGCCAAAGGTCTATTTGTGAGGACATCTTGGACATTGCTCATCAACCACGGGAAATTGGTTTGCTTCGTGACAGACACCAAGTTATCCAGACCGTAATCTGTGAACGGAATATGTGAATCAGCTTTCTTTTTACTGTAGACAGGATGTTGATCACTCACCGAAATCGTGATTGCCATACACTGCACAATGTGTCCCGAATGAATTTAGCACACAAATCATTTGTTCTCCTTTGGTAAACGTACTCACTGAATAGAACAATGAGGTAATTTGCAGCTATACCGACAACAATCCAAGCATTCTATTGATTCAACTTACTGATAGAAGGACCCAAGATATCACCGCTGAACAGTACGAGCGGCTTTTCGTGCGAAAAACTTTCAAGGGCCGTTTTGAATCGAGCGGCACCACCAGCTGGTTCTATGGCTCGAGGCTCCACATTGTAGCAGTCATTGAAGTGCAGAATGGTCGTCTTCGATGGGTGTCCATTTTGAATGTAAGCGTCCATCTCGGTGGCCACATCTTGAACCATTGCTTCGGCCGAAGGCATGACTACAATTTGTTAACAGCAGAGTGTAAGTCGGTTCTCCTTCGAATACTGTGATTTCTTTCTTGACTTTGTCAAGGAATGTTTCACAACTGAAAAGTTTCACTTGCAATTGCACCTGTTCTTATAGTCGCCGTCGATTCGATGTAACCAGTGTCGCTTCAAATATACATCACCGGGTGGGTTTATGACTGGACCTTATCTTATCTCAGATATTGTTCAAGTTGCCAGTGCTCGTTCTATGGTGAGAGGAAAAACACACAAGGAGTATGTTAATCTAATGAAAGGCACAGAGCAAAAAAGCGGACGAAAAAATACAGGCAGTCATCGACTAAACATGAAGCGAAGAAAAAGAGAACGAGAGAGGGAGAGAGAGAGGAGAGATGTCACCTTAATTAGTTGACAAAGGCAATGTCAAATTACTTGGTGAGCACAGAGAGAAATGCTTACACAACTACATGACTTTCAAGGGCGCCTTTCACGGAGGGGAGCGCCAGAGGAAGAAGGGGAGAGAGGGGAGAGGAGAGAGAAGAATACAACAGGGGAGGGCGGCTCACCTTCGTTTTCATAACAGGCTTGTTTATTGTGATGATGATGCTCCTTTTTGCTGATGACAATAAATCAACTTCGCACTTGCGAGAAGAACCCGGAAACGGAGCGTAAACCAGTTCGCACAAGCGAAGCGACACCAGTGCACTCGAACCGAATTAGAACTTTCCGTTTTCTCTCTCTTGTTTGCTTTTCTGTTCGTTCCTTTTTCGTTTTAGAGAGAGAGCTCTGTAAAGGCACTGCTTGGAACACTTACAAAACTCGAGCACAGATTGCCATTAAACTAAAAGGCACGCAATTTGCACGGTTCTCTGGGCTGGCACATACACAATGCAAAGTCAAATGTTTATAGTTCTATTCTTCCAAGTCATCGCTGAAATTATGTATAAGAAGAGAATCAAGAGCGTAGTGTCTAAAAAATTCGATTCATTCACCAACTGGACTTCCCCTTTATTCATATCATTAGTTTTTCATTCTTCAAACATCTCCTTATCTGTTCACCTATTTGCTCTCTCCCTTTTCCCTCTCTCCTCTCTCCTCCCTCTCACCGTGACCTTGGCTGACCGTTTATATATTCCGGCTCCTCATTAAATATTGGCCAGGCTTTCTGCAACAAGAGCGCTTGATCTCAATTCAAAGTCACTCTGTCTGCAAAGCAAGAAGGGATGAAAATGAAAGAGGAAGAGAAATAAAAACGGACAGCTGTAAGCCGGCTAAGGAAGGGGGAGAGAGGAAGAGGGAGAGGGGAGAGAGAGAGAGAGCGATGCAAACTCGTCTCGCGCACCAGCTGCACCTTTGGCCGCCGCTGGCTCACTTGGCGCTAGTGTCGCCCCAACGGACGCTGCTTTCTTCTGCAACTGCAGCCAAGTCTGAATGTTGTTGCTTTTGTTTGCTGTTGTCGTTTGAACCACTGTTTTTGTATTTTTTGGAAAAGGCCGTCGGCCTCCACGTCTCTCCCCTCTCCCTCTTTCTCTCTCTTTCTGTCTCCCCCTAAATTGGTTCCGCATCGTCTTAGTCATCCCTTTGTCTCATTATTGTCAAGTAGTGGCCCGTCGTCTCTCTCTCCTATGTCCAAGATGCCCATTTGTACTTCATTCGCCGATGCTTCCTTTGCTTGGACTGACAAGGAAAATAGAAAAAACCCGGCCAGTTTAGGTTCGTGTAGTTCGAGCAACTACTCGGCCGAAGATAACAGTATGGATGATTTAGTTGCCACTCTGAATCGCAAGCTGCAACTCAAATCACCGTCTTGTTTCGCTAAGTGCAAGCAATACCGTTCAACGGCCGCTCCATATTCGCTGAAACGGAGCCAGAGCAAGTCACTAATTTACCGGTCAACTTCATTTGATTCAGACCCGAATCAGCGAGTCACAAGAAGTAATTTTCGGGAAGAGCTTACCGGCGATCTCTTAAAGGAGGGAAAACTCATCAGAGAAGCCGTCAAGAGGCTACACCTTAGAACGAAAAGTGTTAGTGACATTCCAGATAATTCCAATTACTTTAACTGTGATAAGAAAAGTCTTGAATACGAATACAAGGAATGACTCGTTATGCGCTGACTTCGTTTTCACGTATTTATTATTATCCGTTGCTGTGATCTCCATGTCAATGATCTTCTCAAGAAACTTGCTGTAAACCATTATCAATTGCTCTGACAGTTCAGTAGTGAGGAATTCTCATAATTTTCACTCTAATAATTTGGTGAAAGGTTCAGTATGGTCAACAACTTTGTATTTTCTATTAGTGATGACATGTAATAAAAAATACCAAATTAATTCGATGGAACGTTTTCATTGTTGGTTGATGACGACTTCTTTTCGAGAAAAGAAATCTCTTTTTCAATGTCCAGACAAGCTTGCTCAATCTCATAGTTTTTGCTAACTAAGTTCACCCAGTTATTCTCAAGGCTCTTGAGTTTTTCGGCAGCGTTTAACTGATCAGACTTCCTTTGCCAGTTAATCTCTTGAATTGTCTTTTTCAGCTGCTGAGCTTCTTTCTGATGCTTCTCTAGACTCTGAGCTAATACAGTATTGTAAGTCTTCCACGCCTCAGCCCCGAATTTATTCATTATTGTCAGATTGGCTAATCGTATATTTTGATGTTCCAGCTGAGCCATCGAATTATCCACTGATTCCGTCCAAGCCTGAATGTCCGTCATTTTCCCCGGCGCTGGGCCAGGCAATTCGTATCGCTTCATGCTTAATTGTTCCATTGGTGTACGGCTCGAGATCCTTTCCATCTCATTCTTCATTGTGTCTGTCTACAAAGACAACAGCGGTTAGTCATGACTCTAACACAGGGACACAGGTAATGTCACTCACCTCGAACTCGTGTAACCTGATTTCGGGCAAATGTTCCAAATAGTTTTTCGTGGGTTTGTACCTTTTTGTCTCATCATCGATCATGGCAAAAACCTAAAAGGATTACCTTGAATAACAAGTACAAGGCGTCACAAAGCTTACCGCTTCCCGGACTCCAGGTTCGTCATATCCTTGGTCAATGTAAGGAAGAGCATCGACCAGATAATCCTGAGAGGACATGATTTGTTGACAATTGACTCTACGACAGAAATTCAAAATGACAACACGAGATTAAGTGAGAAGAGATGACGAGCAGCAGCGCCCTCTAGTGTTTGCCGGCGCTTCGTTTTCATCATAACAAAAGGCTGATGGTGAAGTCGCAGCTCCTTGTCATTATTGCCATAATTAGTGGTTTTCTCCTTACTTTGCAGCTAATTACTTTACAGATTATAGTACGACAGGTAGGTCGCCCTTGTGCAATCAGATTTGTGACGTTCCGTTTTTTGCAGTCCGAACCAGCAGCCAACCCAATCTGGGTATGTTCGTTTTCATGATGTCCATTTTCACATGCAATGCGCTCATTACACTCTTTTCATGTTGAATAGAAAATTCTGTACGCTGTGACCACAACTGCATCCGGAAATGATATCAATCTGTTCTTAGTTGATCCAACTATCTTGCCATTTGTGGCCAATGGAACTACATCGTATCCGGACACTTATTGCAAAATATTGTGTCATGAGCGAAAGGTTACTCATCTTGCCACTCTCAGCCAATATGCAACTCAGGCTCGCATCGAAAAGTTCACCGATACTCTCAGAGAGCGTGGTTATACAGTCATCGAACTCAGAGACTTCGACCAAAACAATGTCCATTATGGAATGCACTTGATGATAACTTTACATCTATTGGTATTCAACGAGGCATCGTCAAGAGAAGACGGGCATGTTGTCCATATAATTGTTTTTCACGATAAAATGGATAAGCACTGGTGGAGCGGTGGTTTAGATATGTCAGAAAACCAACTTCGTTTAGTTCACCGCCAAGGCGTCCGTGGCTTTGAATTCAAAATGATGCATCACGACTCCATTTATGCAAAGTGAGTATTCCAGAGCAAAATCTGAATTGTCTCAAGACTCACACTTTGTTTAGAGTTGAGCTGCGTCCGCACATTGTGGATGGTTTAGTTTTAGCTCTGCCAACCGATAAGAGCTCGTTTTTAGGTTCACAAGATTTGCATCATTATATTGAATGTAACTTGAGTCGCAGCCAAGAATTCTATGCGACACATCATCAAACGGAACAAGAAGTAGAAGAAAGTACAATATTCCGCACAAAGGTGAAGAATCTGATGGTCAAAGTGATTTACTTGCTGGATAAATTGCGTGTTCCGTTCTGGCTCAGTAGTGGTACTTGTCTGGGCTATTATCGTCAATGTGACGTCATTCCGTATAGTCTGGATGTAGACATTGGCATCTGGATCAAAGATTACAATCCCAAAATTATAGACCTCTTTTCGACTAATGACTTGCCGCTGCTGCATGTATTTGGAAAGCCTGAAGATAGCTTTGAATTATCCTTCCGTGATGGAGATTTGAAATTAGATGTGTTCTTCTTCTACGAAGACAAAGACCATGTTTGGAATGGAGGAACTCAAGCAAGAACTGGTCTCAAGTTCAAATACACCTTTCCTAAGTTTACTCTTTGTTGGACTAATTTTCTCAGTTTGAAAGTGCGAGTCCCCTGCCAAACCCAATCATACATTGAAGCAAATTACGGCAAGAACTGGCTCGAGCCAGTCAAGACGTGGGACTGGAAGGCAAGTCCTCCCAATGTGAAGCCGAACGGCCAGTGGCCTGTGGAAGAATGGCCGAAAGTTATTCAACTGCTACCTGTGCCAGAGTGGAGCTGAGAGGGAGAGAGAGCGGGATGAATCCGTAACTAATGGGAAAGATAAATGGCGATATTTCCCATTATCGATGCAGAGAAGGAGAGACCACCTAATATGGCATGGATGGCATTGAATATATAAATGCACTTTTCAATGTGGAACAAAAAAGCATTCATGAATGATGAATGGTAAAGAAGGGTACCATTCGTTTCCTAGTCAAGTGTAAATTAAAAAGCCTGATAACGCCTTTATGGTACAGAGAAGTTATAGATCAAGGCTACAGAGTACATTTACATAAATAACCCAAATACGAAGGAACCTCAAATATTTGTGGCACCTCCTATAGAACTTTAATTGAAGCTATCTGAAGAATGATCATCATCATTTTTCAGCTAGGTGATGCGCATCTCTCTCCCTCTCTCTCCCTCTTTCCCTCTCTTCGAGCAAACTTCGTTTCCAGACAGCCAATCATGGTTCCGGTAATTAGGGCTTGAAAAGTTTTCCTCAACAGTTCATTTAGATCATTATGCATAATTGGTTCTCTTTGCTGAACTGATTTACTTTGAGCACGCAATGGCGTCTCACAAAATCAAACCACGGCTCGAAAGCCTGTTGATGGGACATCGAGAGTGCGATAGAGGGAGGGAGAGGGAGAGAGAGAGACGGAAAATGCTTCTCATCTCCTTTAAGGATGAAGTAATAAATTATAGTGAACATGGCCGAAAAACAAGTCTCATGTATGTAGACAGAGAGCAATTACGTCAGTTGCGTGCGTTAAGCTATGAAACACGAACTAGCCGTAAATGGTCTTTTTTGGCAATTATCTTTGTTGGCCCGTTCGTTTCATCAGTGCCATCGGTGGTACCTGAGAATACAGGAAGTACGGGTTGACTTTTTGTCGAACATTACTCGATCGAATATTCATATTTCGGGCTCAAGTTTGCGAATCTAGTTAACCTTTGTTTCCACTCTGGACGCTTGTGCACTCGAGCACGAATTATGTTAATTTGGATGCAAATTAGTGTCTTGGGCAATCTTTTTCAGCTAGGCATCCCGTTTCGACCGACTTGCTTTCGACCGAAGGGTAAATAAGAGTGGCCCTGGCTAGTTGCGAGGTAGCCCTTGATTGTTGGTGCTGAAGTTTCACTCCATCAGGCTCACAGATTGCTCGCCATATACCGGAGAGGCATCCTGAGAAAGGCTTCCTCTCCCCCTCTTTTCCCTCTCGCTCTCTCCCTCTCTTCATTGCTTACGATGTGAACCAGAGTTTTCTTGTAGGAGTTGTTTCCGGCAGGCTTGCAAAACTAGTGGAAAAAGAAAATAGAGAGAAGAAAGGGACTGGTAGGTGGGTAGCAGTATTCGACAACAGGTTGAGAATGAGAAAAAGAGAGGGAGAGAGGCAGAGAGGGAGAGCGAGAGAGAAAAGAGCGAGAGGAGGAGGAGAGAGGAGAATCTAAAGGCCGCGGGTCATTGACATTAACGCGCTTCTTAGTTCGACAAGTTTGAAAGCTGATGGTGGTGGATGCCTGAAAAGAGACTCTCTATCCTACTGTCTCCCTCTCTTTCGCTCTCTTCCTCTCCCTCTCTCCGTGCCTCTCTTCGTTCGCCTTTACCAAGTCGAGCAGCTAGCTGTGTTTGAGAGACGAAATGACAGGATCCCTTTCGGAAACAAGTCACAACAAGTTGCCGAGAGCGACAATGTCTGCAGTTCCATTTTTGCGTGAACAGTTTGTTCTCTTACTTTAATTGTGATCCTTATCTCCATTTAGTTGATTCAGTTTAAGACAAGACTAATGCAAACGGAGAGCAAGTTTGTCACCGTTGACGAGACTTATCATCTAATTTTGGACTCGGATGCTCTTCTTCGTGCCGTTTATGTCTTTTCTGATGTAACATCTCTTGTCACTGTCTGCAAAGAGTGCTCTTGTTTTGGGGAGAGAAGTTAAACTAGTTCATTAAGTGATTACGATCTGGATTGCGCACTAATTTAAGACGGTCATCGTTTTCAATTTCGGAACTACAAACAAGGAATTAGAAAGTTTAGAGCGCGATAGAGGAGAGAGGCGAGAGGAAGAGAGGGAATGCCGTCAGTGCCTTTCGATGCAGGCAGTGGCAGCTCTCACCGGAGCCGCTATTCCAAGGCAACCACCCCGGTGCCCCTGCTGACCATGTCGGGCCACAATGGCCACCAGCCCAGGCAGGCCCAGTCCCAGTCCAGTGGCATGAGGACACCGGGTGCCTGGCACCTGCGGGACGTCAACCTGGCCCGCCCGGGGCAAAGTGTCCGCCCAGTGCCCCAGTACACTTCGGCGCCCAGTCACCATCATCAGCGGTACCCACCAGCTGGTCACAATGGACATCAGCAGCAAAGGCCATCATCACCATCGGCCACAACCACGGAAGGCGGTAAGTGACCATCAATTTGTCGATTGGGATTTCCTATTGTTGATTCTTGATCCGGTGACCTGAACTAGATTCGGACGACCGGGAAGAGGTGCCCATGGTGAGGACTTCGCGCAGAGCTAACAGGTAAACAGTGGACTCTTTCAGTTTTGGTCTATAAATAGACGGACTAACCACTGTGATTTGTCACAATTAACAATGGCCATTTCTTGCTATTCAGTCATGTTCGAGGACACTCCGCTGACCGGCGCTCGGTGATGAGCCGAGGAAGCCGCCTCAACTACCATGGCCACCAGGTGCCGATAAACATGGCGCCCTATGACCTGGTGTCTTACGGGCCATCAGCTTACCATCACCACCACGGCCTGACCAACGGGACCCTGAGGTCGTCCCGCAGTGTCCCTGCCCTGAACGTGGCCGCGGGCTACGACACGGCTGACTGCCCGATGCACGGCCAAGGGACGCCCGGGGCCTTTCATTCCATGGGCCCGGTGTACAATGGTGGCCACGAGGCGGCCTTCCGGCGATTCGGTTCAATGGTGGACATGCGGTCACTACCTCAAACTGGCCCAGCTGGTCAACCGTTCAACTATTCCATGGTCAACTACATGCCGGACAAGAAGTTCAATCAGTACTCGAATTATCCGGGCATCATGACGTTGCCCCGGCAACCGGTCTTCCATCGACCCATGGCCCAGTATGTGGACATGTCCGGCCACCGGGAAGCCTACAAGATGATGGCCACTCAGGCCGGCCACAGCAAGCTGCTGAACAAGCAGCACTTCATGTACGAGGAGACAAATTGCTGCCGTGGCCACCTAATTGTTCTCTGGATCATACTGGCCGTAGTGCTGGTAGGTGTTGTGTCCGGCATTGTCCTGGCCGTCACAATGAGCTGAACATACACATCAATATGATAGAAGGGGGCAAACTCGGTATGTATGTGCATGCAATGTGCTGCTCTAATGTATTCACGGCATGAAAGGATTGCCCTGTCAGCTTAAAGCTCATTTAAAAGTTATATAAAAGAAGAAGGAAGACTATTTTATATGTTGTGTACAATTCGTGTACATGTATCTTATACAATGCGCTTCATCATTGTCATACCCTTTAAAGAGAGACCCCATAATCTTAGTGTTCATATAAATTTCCCCTCCAAAGCGAGCACTTCGATATAATATTGTTGAATAACATGCATATATTTTAATGACAATCACCGTCACTGAAAGCACTGAGCTACGTCAAGATTTGCGTAATACAGGCATAAAGTGATCCCCTAGCTGTGTGCTGGCTGCTAATTTGACGTCAAATTACGCTTTGGAAGGCAAAGGTTGAACCTTGGGTGCCTTTGGTGTGTGGAGAAGTCATTAGGGAAGTCGAGACACACAATGGCTGCCATAGTCAGAGTGCTACACTTCAATTGAAGGGTGATATTATACCTGTCTTTTCCAAATCCATTATGAAATCTTCGTCTACTCGGTATGAAGAGTGAACCCACCGGTTCGGTGGATTTTCTTTCTCTCTTTCCTCTTCTCCCTCCCTCTCACCCTCTCTTCCTCTCTTGCTCTCTCACAAATTTCGTCATGGTCCACAGGCTTTCCTCCATCGGTAATGTCTACCCATTGTTAAATATATACCTGAATTCTTCTTCAATGTAATACAGTGTCCCATCACAATTGGCGCCTTGTAAAGGAAAAGAGTAGCCTATAGTGTCTTAATGAAACTTTCTCTCGGGTTCTCTTTGGCGTCTCTAGTTCTGGTCAACGACACCAGGTGGCGCTGCTAGTGGCGCTGGAAGTCACACGTGTTTCTGTGAGCGCTGTTATTTTCACGATTTGCAGTTGAATTTGCACTTAAATTTTATCACCATGTATTTAATGTTCTATTTGGCCGATGATGGTAAACGAGTTTATACTCTAGCGAAGGTTGACCCCACTGGACGGCCGACTATATCTGCTCATCCAGGTATGTTTTGTACATCTTGTCCGCTTGGCTGGATTTATGGAATTTCTGTTTGCCTTCTAGCTCGATTTTCACCCGAAGACAAGTATTCGAAGCAACGCCTTGCGATCAAGAAACGATTTGGTTTATTGTTGACACAGCAACCGAAAGAAATATTCTGATTATAATAATGGTATCACTCCTATTTTTCGATTAAATATCTGATCCCACAAGTGGGAAACGAACAGTGAAGGCAGATCTGATTAAGTCACTAATTGAGGCAACTGTCTTTGTCAAGCCAGCTTCCGATGTCCGTGTACACGTGTTGTCTGGACTTGTCGCCAATTATTTCGCACAGTTGACAGCCATCGAGCTTTTCTTTGGTCAGTTCGAATTGCCGCTTCCAGTTGAAGAATTTTTTGTACTGATTGAAGTCGCTGCCGACAAAGTTCAGATAATCAGCTAAGTCACGTGCTGACTTGAAGTCACTAGCGGCAATCATCGAATCCGGTGGACAAGTAAGGCTCGATTTTGTCTTGTTTAGTACAATGGGAATTGTCAAAGAGGAATCTAGTGCGTTGACGACATTCTGTGTGAGCGGAGAACAGCTTTCGCTTGTCAAGTCCAGAGCGAACAGGTGTTTCTTAGCAACCACTGGGTAACAGTTGATATGATTGTCGTGTCCTTGACACAGTGGTTTTCCGCATTCGCCGTAAATTGCTACATCGGTCAAGGCTTTTAACTGTTCAATCAGTTCATTTGGTTCACACTTGTTCTGAGTGATCATGAGCATCAAACTCTTGTAGCGCCATTTGTCGAACAGGCTGTTGTCCAGTAGATTCTGTTCAAGTCCAATGCGATGAGTTGATTCGATAAAATAAGCAGCACTTGATATTATATCAGAGTCTTGTCTATATGTCCAAGTCAAGTTAAATTGGTGACTACGAACCAGATCTGGATACGACTTTGTACTATCTGGCCTGTCAATGTACAGAACCCACAACTGGTTCTGGGCCCGCTTCTCTGGATAAACTGTCTCCGAGATGTGAATTATGATTGCGTCAGCATCGGCTAACTGTGATCTGTCACGCGTAACGAAACAATCGCTCTTCTTGCAGTTCGACAACTTGAACGGTTCTTGGCCACTCGCCAGGACACTGTCCTCAAAGAGTGACCACAACAGGACAATGTTAAAGCCATTTTGCTTTAGCTGGACAACCGAGTCTCCCTCCCGGGCCAAGGGCGTAATGGCGTCCGGCACCTGGAAAAGTTGAGCAGGTAACTCTTCCTGTTCAACAACTAGGTGAGGGTCGGGGTTGCCCTTGGGCGGCTCGGTGGCGGGCATGAGGGCAGGGCTCTGGAAAGGAACCTGTCCAAAGGGCAAGTCTCTGATTTCATTGACATCGTAATCATCGGCAAACTGGTTACTCGCTTCTTGCGGTTCTATCATTATGTCAAGGTTATTACCGGTGTCCGGTGTAGTCACTTCCGGTTTCTCTGTGGTTCCTTCAGCTTCTGGAGTCGCTTCCGTAGGGACTGCTAGAACTTTCCGGCGATGACTCTCTGCCTGGAAAATAAATGAGAGGTTACTCTTCGATTATGTAAGGAATCAAACTAACCATGGGCCGCGAATCCGAGCAGGTCATCGTAATCCGGTACATCATACTTGGCCGTGGCCGTCGGTTTCCGGCGACCCTTGAGCAGGTTGGCAATATTCTCACTGCCATACCCTTCAGTAGGTAACTGACCACCACCACCAGCTGCCCCCAGGCCCGGAAGTCCACTGAATCCGGCCGCCTTCAGGGCGGACATGTCGATATTGCTGTTGGACGAACTGGAATTGAATTTCTTGTGACTGGTCATCATGACAATTAGCGACGGAACCATTAGCAAAGCGAAGCCAAGTTTCATTTTTTGCTGGCCCGACATGCCGGGCAATATTCCGCCACTAGGGGGCGCCTTCATGGACATGCCGTCCATGGGAATGCCTTGGACCGGATATTGGTACTGCTGGAGGCCCGAGTAGTCGACATAGGGCTCTTCCGGTTCCGCAAACTGGTCAAAGTCATAGCTGTAGAAGTCCTGACTCAATGGCACTTGCTCGCTGGGTGGACCTTTCAGGCTGAGCGGCTTCCGGGTTCGAGTTTGAACCATGTCCTCGTTCTCATAGTTGACCCAGTTTGACTTTTTCTTCTTGCTGACGCAAGACCTGGCGATGGCCTTGTGCTTGACCGGAAGTCGCAGACCTACCTTCCGCTGAACCTCGGCCTTGGCCTTCAAGGCTGGGCCCACTTGTAACCCCTGTTCTCTCGGGTTCAAGAACTGTTCTTGAGCGTCGAAGTTGTCGAACTGGTCACTGGGCATAAAGTTGAAGTCGGAATAGGTGGACGGATATTGCGAACCAGGCTGGTTGGTGTCCTTCTTTGCGCGCCTTTTTCGAACTTGGTTCACGTTCTCCTTGCTGAAGTTAGCGTTTCTTGGATACCTGACATATGGGTCCTGCATGAGTGGTCATATAGAACTGTTCCTGAAGCAATCAAAATGGCGACTTGGTCAAGAGCAGCTGCACTCTCGGAGGCGTTGGAATTTCCAGTCAACTGCTAATCGAATTGGAAGTTGTTTAAACAGCCCTTTAGTGGGCTTTGTTTATTGACAGTTGAAACAAAGGAAAGCAAACTGATTAAGCTAATTGGTGCAGAGGTGTTCGAGTTCAAGTGTATCGGTTGCAGTCACGCAACAAGTAACTCGACTCAAATGTCCTCTAAGCGCCGAGACAAGGTTAGGACAAGAATGGTCACGCTGGAAAAGATTCGAAGCAAATGAAGCAAATAGTAGGAGCAAGTTGTCAATCAATAAAAATTTGTACACATTTGCAATTTGTTTTGAACACTCAACTATATTAGAATTGCCTAGGAAACCAGGGACGTGCATTGTTGCACCAAAGTTCTAGAACTGTTTTGGAAACACCTCTGTCAAATGCGAGAGGGAGAGAGAAAGGGAGAGAGGGAACGGCAAGTCAACACTGACTAACAATATGTAGAGCAATGGACAAAATTGCTTATCGATCCAAATGAATGCATGTTTTGTGCCTTTGGCAATGGAAATGAGAAGAGAACACGAATTGTAGAATGTTCTAGAACACTTCAAGATTTGCCAGCTGCTTGGAGACGAAAAAATGTACACGAGAAATTACATGAATACGTAATATACGGGTATGATAAACTTAATGAGACTTGACATGTTACCGTGGGAACTTGTGTGTGCACTAGTCACGCAAGGATGATGCACTGGCAAGGCGATGCCGAGAGTCACGATTAGTCGACGACATGACAATCCAATCACGTTTTACTCTGTAAAGAGTTGAAGCCACAGTATTTCGGAGGCCCGGTGCAAGGCGACATTGTGGCCCGAAAAGGCAAGAGCAATGCCGTGGTGCGCACTCTCCGCTTTCGGGCTGGTCCGAGACCCGAGGCCGACGAGCGCAATTTGGCCGTGAAGGTCGCCTCTTTGTCGGCCACGCACTGGCCTTTGCTCTAATCATAGGGTGTTGGCGCAAAAGCTCAATCAGCTCTGAATTATTGATGATTGTTATACTTTGATTTGCGTGAACAAGATGATATGTCACAGACAAGTCTAAATATAGACACTGTCACGGATGGAAAGATTTACATCAGGTCTCAAAGATTCTCCTATCGGCAACTTTGGGAAAGATGTAACTTTTACGCAAATCCGACACCGCTGATAAGTGTTCAATTTATTAATTCGGATGATGGCAAGCCCAGTTGACAGATTGATGTTATGAGCGGATGTTTAGTTTTGACATTCGCTGACTTTTCGACAGAAAAAATTCCAAACCAACTTCCGGCTTTGATTTCATGTACCTAGAAAATACTGAAATATTCCATTTTTGCCATTTGTTGAGTTGAAGCTTTTGAAACTTAATTTTTGATGAATTAGTTTGTGCGTTTACTTAATCATGTCCAAACCAAGTGAACCATGGCGCTCAATGTCCGTCCGGTCGGCCATGAAGAGCCCGTCAGTGGTCACCATTCAGCGGTCGCCCTCACTTCCGGCCAGTCGGAACCGAGCCGAACACTGCCCTGGGCCCAAGTTACCGCCACTGCCCCGGGGCAGCTCTTCGGGAAGCACTTCCGGTCCCAGTAACCCAAACACGGGCGTTCGCTTCTCCATCACGGACGCCGAGGCCGGTCACGAGGAGAGTGCCACCAGTAGCTCGGCCTATCATGGCGTCATTCTAGTCATCATCATGTTGTCCACCTTCATTGCATTCCTGTCATCCAAGATCAACGATCCGTGCAACGAGACCGAATTCAAAATCAGTAAATTGGCCTCCGAGGGCAAAGTTTGCTCCGGGCTGGCCAGTGCCCTCTTCTCCATATCCAACATTCTATTGTGCGTTTTTTGCTTCGTCACCTACTTCCTGCATCTCATTGGCCAGTGTGACTATGTCCTGTCCACGGCCTGGCGGCGCCTCGTCACCGAAGTGGCCGGCATCGTGGCCATGATGGCCCTGGTGGCCTGGAGCTTGGTATATGCTCTGGCCACCACTGCCCTGGTGGAGACCAATCTGGTGGCCGTCATCCTGTGCACCGTTGGGCTTGTTTTTTGCTTGGTGCGAAGTTCTCTGCTAATGGCCGAACTGTTCAAGCTGTTCCGGTCCAAAAAGTTGTGTCATGCTACCGGAAATGGCGAGTCATTGAGCGATGCGTCCAAAATGGTGGCACTCAAGAGCGTGGTGTCCAAGTCAGCTTCCAATGCCAGTGGCCAGAAAAGTGCACTCACCAGAACCAGGACAACTTCGTCTTCCGGTTCCGTGAAGAAACAGTCCACGGGAGTGACCTTTGTTAAGACTAGCAACTCCAGTAATTCCAAGAACAAGAATCAGCTGTTTGAATTTAATGACTCTGATGACGATGTTTTTGTAGACATTACTATATGATCAGTTTTTCAACATGATTTTGGCTAAAATTACTTGAACACACTTTGCATACTGTTAACAAGTAACTTGCTTCCCTTCGTAAATGCCAACACATTTTGACAGGCTTGTAAAAAATCTCTGAATACTATTTAACAAACACTTGAGCGAACATGTAACTAATTGACTTGAAGTCATAAAAAAGCGAATCAACTCGCAAATATAAATCCTGGCCATTGTTTACTCGAACTACGCATTCTGCACCGGTTGAGTTCGTTCACTCTGGGCAACTTCACCGGCTTGGTACGACTGGTAGCTGAAGAAGGCATCCGCTGCATAGATGACGGTGGCGGCAAAACCAAAGAACTGCGAGAAAGGTAAACAAGTCAGTCAATTGTTTTAGGGTGAGTCATAATTGATTTAACTCACGCCAGCAGCAGCATAAATTCCTCCTCTAGTTAGGATGATGAGAGCGACGAGAAAATAAAGCACAGACCAAACTGCACTGAACACGAATTCCTGTGAGAAAAAAGAGCAATCAACTTTAACGACAGCTGAGGTCAATTGCTGGAAACATACCATTAACAGCCACGGAACAGTTGGTGCTTTCTCGACGACATGGAACATGTACAGTGACAGCAGATCAACGAGATCCAGAAGCCAAACATGGCGACGATGTTGAAAAATGTCACAGAGACACATGAGTTACAATGAGGAATGGACGCCAAGATGAAGCCCAGTAGATTGATCACCTGAAAAGGTATGCAAGTTAATTGTCAGGCAACAGTAAATTAAGGGATGACGCACCACTGCCGCGGCCTTCAACGTGCCGGATTTGGTGTGGATATAAGTAGCATCAAACCAAATTAACGGTTCAACTTTGATTGCATTGGTGGCCGTGCTGTGAGTACCAGGAAAGGCTATGTTAACTTGAGCCATCCTTCCTTATAGCTAATGGCGGCGATGGCAGCAATGAAAGAATGTCCTGGACAAGTTGAATTCTGACACAAAACGAAGAGCAGCAATTTAACAATTGTTGCAACCAGAGTAGAGTTGAAAGCTTACCATACACTGAATGAGAGAGTGTCAAAAGTAGAAGTAAACTGATGTGAAGCTACCGCAGATGACTCAAAGCAATAAATGCAACGTAAGTTGAAAAACAGCTTCAAGCACTGGCTAAATCATTCCCTCTCTCTCTCCCTCGCCCTCTCGCTCTCCGTTGCTCATCACTGTTTCCAATTAGAGAGCCAAAGTTTGGCTTCTCCGTAAAGCCAGTTCCCGTTCAGCCAATGGGAGAGCGGCGCTGTCTTCGTGTAAACAAGACCCAAAGTTAATCAGCTGGAAGAAGTCAACGCAAACTTTCTGGATCTGAATTTACACTGCTTTTATCACTAAATTGCCTTTGTTCTCCAGGGCTGGCCAACTTGAATTTAACTGCGTGGTAAGCTCATTAGCAGTTAGTGAAGATCAGTAATCATTTGTCTATTTTTAGGGTTGGAAACATTCAGTGCGAGCAAGTGTGATGTCAACTGGTCAGTTGGACACGGAAGTGATCACTGTTAGCGATAACCAACCATTGTTGAATGATCATTTCGATGACTTTGTTGCATGCAACAGTTCATTGGCTGAACCGAGACTGCGGAATGTTTTGAGTGAGGACATTGACGCCACTGCTTCCGTCGTTCTAGAACCAAGTCCAGAACGGGAATCAAGTTACATTGGTTACTCGGCGGCGGTATTTCTCACCGTTAATGCAGCTCTAGGTGCTGGATTACTAAATTTTCCTTACGCATTTAACGAAGCCGGTGGACTGCACATTTCTCTCATATTGCAATCGGTAAGGAATGTTTTCCTCTAAGATATCAAACTGACCAGAGAATTCGATTTAGGTCTTGTTGCTCTTGATTGTCGGTGCTCTGTTCATACTGACTCATTGTACAAATGAAAGCAATGCCGAGTCTTTTCAAGATGTAGTGGATTTCTATTGTGGCCGAAGAATCAAGAATATTGTTTCGCTAGCCATAATCTTATACAGCTATGGAGCCTGTCTAACATTCATCATCATCATCGGTGACCAGTTTGACAGAGGTGGGCACATTTTTCAATTCAACGCAGCAATCTAATCTAGAACTTTATCAGTGTTTGCATCTCTACACGGCAGCAATTTCTGTCACCTTTGGTACATGAACAGGAATTTCACAATGTCAATTACCTCAATAATTCTCATACTTCCGCTTTGCTTCTCGGGAAAGATTGCCTTTCTCACATACTCAAGTTCAGTCGGCGTCTTTGTCATCGGCTACCTCATCATCCTTGCCGTCCACGAGTGGGTTTACCTTGACCACTCAAATGTGTTCGTGAAAACGAGACCAGACCACTGGACGGACATTTTTGCCGTCCTACCTGCTCTGAGCTTCGGCTATCAGGTAGGTTTCAGTTTGATGGAACCCAATTAAATTCTGACCTTTGTTCGTCGCTGTACTCACTAGTGCCATCTAAGCTGGGTACCCACATACGCGTGCATGAAGGCCGAAAAGGCCTCCTCGCCCAAACTGGGGGCAACAATTGTGATCTCAATCTTCCTTTGTTGCCTCGCCTACACCAGTGTAAGTGTCATGGGCCTACTCACATTTGGCGCCAACATCGAAGCTGACCTCATGGAGAACTATGACGCAAGGAGACCGGTCGTCCTAGTGGGCATCGGCGCCATTGCCTTCAAGACGGTCACCTCGTATCCGTTGTTGCTGTTCTGTGCTCGAGTGGCACTGGAAGATTACTGTGCCCGCTTCTTCGGACTTCCGGCCAGTCGAGTGACTGAATTGAAACGCCGCTCCTGGATTGTTCTTAGCTGGTTCTTTAGCACTCTGGTTTTCGCCATACTGGTGCCTGACATTGCCGTGGCCATCGACTTGTTGGGCTCATTAGCTGTCACATTCATTTTCGTCATACCCGGAGCTTGTCTTATCAAGACTACTGTGACCAAAGATCCTGATATCATCCTAATCAAAGATAAACTGTGGTGCCTCGTGGGCAGCTTGTACATAATGATTGGAACCTTTCTTTTTGGGCTGATTCTCTCTCAAGCTATAGTCAAAGATCTCATCGAGCGGCAAAGCAAGAACGCTATTCCTCTTTGTTTGTGAGAATATAACTGTCGACGTTGCCTTTATTTCTTTTTTGAGAAAGTCAACCGTGGTGTAAATCAAACCGTTAATATAATTCAACATTCTAGAGTGCTTCGTTTTTCTTTCTTTCGCTGCAGCCTCCGCTAAATTCACTTTCAGCTGTTTGGTGTATTGGGTGTCGCACCGGGCTCATAGTCGGTCATGGGCGAAGCGCTGTTGGGCGAAGCCGAGCTTGTCGATGCCATTGAGGACATGTAGCGATGTTCATTTCGAGCCGGAGGCGCATTGAAGAGATCACCGACGGAAGGCAGAGGAGCAAGGCCTCCGGTCACGGAGGGCAACAGGCTCAGGTCGGGCAGGTTCTGAAGGTGCAATTTCAGTTCCATCTTGACTTGACAAATTCTTGTCAATTTTTCTTTGTATTCCTTCAACTCTTTTTCAGATGAAGATAACAAGTCAGTTTGGTTTTTCACGTAAGTTGCTAAGAGCACGGAAACTTGCTTCCTTTCTTCCAGCTCATGGACAAGTCGCCTATTATACTCTGATATGACTGTCCAAGCTGCATCTATTTGTTGGCGCAGTTTGTCAGCTGCGTCCTTATCTTGGATTTGGCTCAGCAAGGATGGATCGGATATTTCAGGTGGAAAGCTGGCTATCTTCTCTCGGGCTGTCGAGTCAGTTGAAGCGGAATTTTCCAGATTCTTTAGGGCTTGGACCAATTTATTAGATTCAACAATCACTCCTTCGGTAGGTGCTGGCAACGGAGGAAGCGTGACTCTCGGAGTAGGAACCGGCTTCGAAAGATTCTGAGTCATTTTCCTTCTTTTAGCCGCCAAGTCAGCCTTTTCTTGGCCTTTTGACTTTCCTGTCGTTCTATCCGACTTCGAAGGTTTCGCGAACACTTTCGGATCGTTGGCCACTTTGCGAGTTCCGGTCCCTTTCTTCCAGTCGGCTATCAGAGCTTTGTCGTAAACACCGCGTTCTTCCCACACATTCAGTATTCTATTCAAGCCCGACCACGTTTTGTCATCGCAGTCCCTATTATTAGGAAACAATCCAGTTTATTCAAGCCTCTTAAAATCATACCATACTTAGCAATGTTTTCGAAGGAGCCTTTAAGAGATCCCGAAAATTCTTTGATATACTCTGGTCCTTTTTTCTTGCTATTCTGAATGATGTCATTGGCTAAGTACATGAGTGTCAGCTTTTTGTTCCCCTTTGCTGTCAAGATGAAGATAAGAGGTTAGAGCAAGATTGATACTCAGTCTTAGTCACCTTTTCTAACTTCAGTGGCCCATGTTTGCACCACGACCTTATTGTGTTTACGATGATGAATAAGCCATAGAGACAGTGTCTGAATGCTCTGCTGAGACGGATTTAGTTCTTGCAACTTCTTCGACAGTGCCTCAGTGGTGAAGCCGGCCATGCTTGAGACACACCGTGCCAAGTATGGTGTGGAACAATCAAGATTGCTCTCCCGATTGACAAATTGAGGCCGAAAAACAAGCAACAATACGGCGAGCACTTTCTTGTTGTTTACATAGAACGGCACTAGCGTCGCTTCACTGCCATAGCGAAGGCCTGGAGGGAGCGTTTGCGCCGTACACAGTGTCACGCTCTCCCTCTCTCCCCTTCTCCCTCTCTCCTGCGCTCTTTCCCTCTATTTAATGGTCAACAAGCTGCACATTAGTGTGTCGAGTTAAAGTAAATGAATAAATTAGGCAAATTGTCTAACGACGGTAAAAAACGAACATTGCAACTTGTTACTCAGCGGAGACGGAAAAATGTATACGCTCACGAAAGCAATCTACGCAAAGTTGCACGTGCTTGGAATTTTTTCGGCTCCCATTTGAACACTGGAGAGAACTGTTTTCCATATTGGCTCAGAGGCACTCATCACCGCCGAGAGTGTACATTTCGAGAAGGGAATTGTGAAGAGCATTACGAAGCATGCCCAGTGCTACGCCACCTTTACTCTCTGTAGGATAGAAGAAAGAAGCACAAAGAGAAGAACATAATAGGAATGACAGAAAGAAGAGCACAATCAGCTAGTCGAGACCCGGAAACATTTCTCAAGCGACAAGGTTTTGAAATTCACGAGAAAATTGACTCCGGTGGCTATGGTGTGGTTTACAAAGCGAAAAAGAACGGTCAAGTACGTGCCGTCAAGGTGGTTAGAATTCAAGATGGCACCGAAAACTTGGAGCCCGATCTGCAGCGAGAGGTTGCCATCATATCACGCATCCAGCATCCCAATATCATTCGAACTTACGACATACTGAGGACAAAGAGAAAATTGTACATTTTCATGGAATACGCCTCCGGCGGTACAGTGGGCAAATATATTCGCAAGAACGGCTTCATGCCCGAATGGTCGGCCAAAATCATAGTGTTCGCCCCCATGGCTCATGCCTTGAGATATTTACACTCACTGAACATCACTCATCGTGACCTTAAATTGGACAACTTTCTACTTGATCAACATATGGTGCCCAAGCTCACTGACTTTGGTTTGAGCCGTTATCTGGCTTACGATAAGCACGGCAAGTGCCTCAGTGACACATTCTGCGGCACAGAGTCCTACATGCCGCCGGAAGTGCTTCAGCAGCACATCTATGATCCCTTTAAAGCTGATGTATGGTCATTGGGCATATGCTTATATGTCATGCTAAATGATACATATCCCTTTGACAGGAAAAATAAGGATCTCATGATGAAAAAGCAAATGGCGAAAGATTGGAACTTTGTTCCCGAAACGGTGGCTACCATCTCAAGCGAATGCAAAGATTTTCTGGACAAACTATTAGAGCCGGATGTTAGTAAGCGATATACAATGGAACAATGTCTGAAACATCACTGGATGCCCGATTTGTCACAAATCAAAAATACGAACGGAAACTTAAATCAATAAAAGTTGACTTCTCAATTACTGCCTGTTCGCACTCAGCAAACGGTCCCTCAGAAACCGTAGCATTGATTTTTCTGCCGCCGATTGTTTTCATTGTGCTTCTTTTAAAATTGCTAGATCTCGATAGTAAACTAATTACCATTGATCATGACAAGTAACCAACGTTCACCAGCCGCTGGTTGGCCGAAGGGTCAACAAATATCCCAAGGACAACAATATACTGGAAAGTATTTGACTTCCAGTAGCATACTGTCCGTGACAGTAAATCGAACAGTAAACTTGTGAGTAATTGATTTGAAAATGTGAATTGAAAGAAAATGAAAAGCTAAATGCCACACTCTCAGGTATCCCTTGACGAATTACACATTTGGTACGAAGGAAGCATTGTTTGAAAGAGATCCATCGGTTCCTGCTCGCTTTCAGAGGATGCGAGATGAATTCGAAAAAATTGGAATGCGACGCTCAGTTGAAGGAGTCCTGCTGGTTCACGAACATAGATTGCCTCACGTTTTGCTCCTTCAGCTCGGGACAACATTTTTCAAACTTCCTGGTGGCGAATTGAACCCGGGCGAAGATGAAATTGATGGCTTGAAGCGTCTCATGTCGGAAACATTAGGTCGTCAGGACGGAATTGCCAACGAATGGATAGTGGAAGACACAGTTGGCAATTGGTGGAGACCCAATTTCGAACCACCTCAGTATCCCTATGTACCTCCTCACATCACAAAGCCCAAGGAACATAAGCGTCTCTTTCTGGTTCAGTTGCCTGAGAAGGCTCTGTTTGCCGTACCGAAGAACTACAAGCTGGTCGCGGCACCACTGTTCGAACTGTACGACAATGCACAGGGATATGGACCAATCATTTCGAGCTTGCCACAAGCATTGAGTCGCTTCAACTTCGTTTACATGTAATTGTATAGAGAATGCATTTCTCATGGAAATAAAGGCCATTACTTTTCCTTCGCAAGCAGCAAAAGGGCACACAGTGTTGCGCTTCATCGGCAAGAGACACTATATTTGTTGGCAACTCTCTAATCTAGTACGAGAAGGAGGACAAAAGAAAAGTTCTAAGTTTGTCCTGAACGAAAATGACAGCCTTGTTAAATTAGTATTAGAAGTTTCTCTCTCACCCTCTTTCCCTCTCTCTCTCGCACTCTCTTGTCCTCTTAGCCCATCGCTGGTGGGCGTACCAGAAAAGGAAGTGTTTGCCTGATCCATCAACCTGTGACCATCGCCTTTGTCTCTGTCTCCCTTCCCCCCTCTCACTCTCTTGCTCCCCTTTCTCCTCTTGTCTCTCAGTCGATGCGTGTGCATGTATGTGAAAGTGTGTCTCTGAGAGGGAAGAAAACTTATAATAGTTGTTAATCTGGAGACCGCCTTCCGAGCCTTCTAGCAGAGAGGCTAAGATGGCAGTTGTTTCATTCGTTACGATAAAATGCACTTCATTCTTTTCTTGTTAGTTTCATCATGAGTGATCGAAGCGTGGAAAGGAAGAGAGGGAGAGGGGAAGAGAGAGAGAGAGAGAGCCAGAGACAATAATTGCATGGCTAAGACAATCAGAGGAGAGGCAAGAGAGGAAGGGAGAAGAGCCGAGCAAAACTCTGACGTATGATTGGCCATGAGATGTATTATCTCTTGTTCTTTGATGCAAGTTGTTGTTCTCCTCTCTCTCTGTCTTCCTCTCTCGCTCTCAGTGTCTCTGCAGCTCTCTCTCTTCGCTCTTTTTCCGCTGCCTCTCTCCCTCTCTCTCTCTCGGTCGGCTCGCTCTTCGGTCCGTTGGTTGCACACATACACACACTTGATGTTCTCTCTTTTCAATGCGTTTTACTGCTTCACTAAGTACGGACAAGTGTACTAAGACACAATGTCTATCTATTTGTGTTGGAGCCGCTGAAGAGAGGGAGAGAGAGAGGGAGAGAGAAAGAAGGGGAGCGGGAAAGAGAGCTGATGTACTGGCGCCTTCGAACCAAGGGACACACTGGGAGAGCGGGCGACAGAACGGCTCTCTCTCTCCCTCTCCCTCTTCCCTTCGCTCAGGGCTCAAGTCTCCGTCTTGCCGGTTAACTTTGTTCGATGTCCTCTTAATGCATTTCTACCGTTTGCTTGATGATTCTCTTCTTTCAAGTGAAACAAAGAGAGACGTAGAAAGCAAGACGAACAGAGGAGGGAGCAAAAAAGAGAGAAGAGGGAGAGAGGAGAGAGGGAGAGAGCAGCAACAGGGAACACGCCTCATGGATCGTGGTGCATTTATTTCGCAGTTAGGATGTCATTTCGTCTCTCTTGCTCTGCAATTCTCGAGCTCAGAAAGGGACGTGAAGATGGCCATAGAACTGTTCGCGACACGAAGAGATCACAAAGGAGAGCAATAGGATGCGTTAGAGAAGAAGAGCGAAGGAGATGAAGGGAGAGGGAGAGGAGCGAAGGAGAGAGCAAGAGCGCAGAGAGCGAGATGGGATAAAAATGTTGCGCAAAAAAGTTTAATTGAACTGCTCTATGTCGTTGCCGAGGACACAATATGGTAATGATGAAAAGGCTGTCGCCGGCAGTGATGTGCGACCATTGTGTCCCTTTTCCTCTCCTCTTGCTCTCTCGCTCTCCCTTTTGCTCTCTCGCTCTCCCTCCCTCCTTTTGGATGGAGAAAATAGGAAGAAGAAGTGCACTGGAAGAGGCAACGACAATTGGCTGGCCTCATGATGTGCCTCCAAATTTGGCTTTTATACAAGGCATCATTCTCACTCTCTCTCTCTCCCTCTTTCTCTCCCTCTCGCTCTCTCACTGTAGATGCTCTCTCGCAAGTTTCGGACGACAATGACGATGACGATGGCATCGTAAATCAAGAAACAATCGGTCCCATTCAGTTCAGTAGAGCCAGAGTATAGCTTTTTGCCATCCATCATAGCTACCGACGAGCAAGAAAAGGTTGTCCCTGTCGAACGTCTCTCTTTCTCTCCCTCTCCCTCTCTCTTTCCCTCTACCCTCTTTCTCACTTTCTCTCCTCTTCTCTCCCCTTCTCTCCCTGTTGCGAATTAACTTGGCTCTTTGGTCCTGAAAGGCAAAGCGTTCTCTCGTCTCTCTCTCGCGCTCTCCTCTATTTGGTTCTCTCCTCTCGCTCCCTCTCTCCTTCCCCTCTCTCTCTCCTTCCTATTTCAGCTGTCTTTTCAAGAGTCTCACGAACACCGCAACACATCCATTGTGTTAAAAGATGAAACGCGCGTACGTAACATGTTCCCTTTGATTTGCCCTGTGATTTATACTATACCATTCTCTCTCTCTCTCCTCTCTCCCTCTCTTTCTCCTTCTCGCCCTATCTTGTCTGTCCTTGATGCTAACGCGCTAAACTAATCTAATATTCCCTTCTACTCTTCATTATTACTTCTCTCTCACTCTACATCTCTCTCTCGCCTTCTCTTCCCTCTCTCTCTCTCTTCCCTCTCTTTCCTCTTTTCGTTACATTTATGAAGCACATGCACTTTGTTGCCAAGAAACAATTGTTAATGAGAGACCAACATTAATGGCAACTGTGCACGGTGAGAGAGAGAGAGAGAGAGAGAGAGAGAGAGAGAGGAGGAGAGAGAGGAGAGAGAGAGGGAAGGAGAGACTGACTGATACGCGTTTGTTGGTGCCTTTTCAATGCATTGCATTCCACTGACTGGTCAGAACATGGTGTATATATATTGTGCAAAGCTTGTAAAGTATCGGAGCGCAAGGAGCGCTTAATTAATTGCATCACATAGCACTTCGCTTGAACAGTTCAGAGCTGGTCATAGACTATCTCTCTCCCCTCTCCCTCTCTCTCCTCTGAATACACACAGGGATTTTTAATTCAACAGCTTCTCTCCTATAAGAGCGAGCTCTTCTCTCCTTCCAGTGACTTAAATGGGCTTCCATTTCATCTTTCGCTTGAGGGCATAACCGTTCGAGTTATCTATGGACACTAACCTATATAGACGAGAAAAAGAACGACTCCAGCATCATGGGGAAGGAGAAGTTAAAGATCGCCGAGAGAGGGAGAGAGAGAGAGGAAGGGAGCTGAGAGCGACTGTGGTCGGATAATGACGAAGAAGAGAGGGAAACATTTGGTCGGCATTGCTGAGCATTTGCGAGCCATGAATGTTTTATGGATCTGCCCAGCAGGTGGTTCTAGAGGCTTACTGAGCAAACATTCGAGAGACTGAGAGGGAGAGAGGAAAGAGGGAGAGAGAGCAGAGAGAAAACTCGACTGAGAAAGATCTTTCTAAGCTTTGACAGCCACTAGCTGTGGTTTCCTGTGACGACTATGGCCACTTCCTCTCGGGTTTACTGTGGCCAGTCATCTATATCTTTTCCTCTTAGTCAGGACTTTTTACTGGCCGTAAACTGCTCCATAGTAGCGCTCTCCTTTCATTCCCTCTCTCACTCTCTCTCTCTCTCCTTCTAGATGTCTCTCTTTCTTTCCCCCTCTTCTCCCTCTCTTGCTCTCGGTTAATACAAACACAGGTCCTAATAGACGCTTCCTTGAAAGTCTAGCCCGGCTCGTTAGGTCATTAGCAGTGGGTTCAATTCAGTGCCGCTGAAGACCATCTCTCTCCGTCTCTCTCTCTCCCGCTCTCCCTCTCTTGCTCTCCCTCTCTCCCGCTCTCTCGCTCTTTCTTTCTTGCTCTGTTCGCCTCTCTCATTGCCAACGACGATCGATTATCTGCACCGTTTCCAACATCGAAACTTAGATGGAAGTGAGGGAGAGAGAGAGAGAAAGAGGGAAAGGGAGAGGAGAGAGAGAGGGAGAGAGCAAGAGATGGAGAGAAACGAGCCGAGAGAGAATCATTCAGAACCTTTCCCCTAACGATTCTCTTGATTCGAGGCGACAAGCAAGAGAGCGAAAGGAAGAAAGGGAAGAGGAGGAGAAGGGAGAGAGGAGAGCGAGAGGACTTGAGATGCATCAGTTTTTCGCTCTTTTCGTTTAAATTTAAACGCAATTTCTTTGATCACAAAGCCATTTAGCGAAATGTCACCATTTATAAATTATACGAGAATTGAAAAATTCGTCGTCTATGTTAAAATTTCCTGTCACAAAATTCGAGCCAAAGTGTCGCGTCAGTCAAAAAGAGCCATCTCTCGCTCCTCCTCCTCCTCCTCTCTCCCTCTCTCTCCCTCTCTCCCTTTCATATTCTTTCTTCCTGTGTCATATTTCAAAGTTAGTTCTGTCAGCTACAGAGAAAAGGTTAATTAGTTAATTAATTGCTGTGCTCTTAATCATCACGATGGCTGCGTTCGCTCGCTCTCTCTCTCTCTCCTCTCGCCCTCTCCCTCTCTCTTATTCCCTCGCTTTTCGTTAATTAGAAGCTTAAGAAGAGATGAAGATGGGAAGCTTTTTCCTTGACATTGTTAGAGTTTGCCTTTTACTGTTGTTAGAATGATATAGAAATAGTTGATTTCATCATTTTCAGAGTAAAGGAACCGTAAGCAGCCAGTTAAATTGCTTATGGTTTGAAGGGAATGAAATAGAGAGCGAGAGAGGAAGAGAGAGAGAGGGGGGGGAGAGAGAAGGAGCGAAGTAAAGATGTGTCAGCTCTTGTTCAGCTTTTTGGTTCTTTTCTCATGATGTTTTTTCGTTTTCTTGCCTCTACACTGAGTGATCCTAGAACCAACTGCTACAATACAACACGCAATGAAGAAGGGAAAGAGAGAGAGAGAGAGGGAGAGGAGAGAGAGAGAGAGAGAGAGAGAGAAATGTGAAGTCGCAGTTAAGTGCAGTTTGCTGGAAATGCTTTTCGGTCTGACCCAGATTTTTCGCTTCCATTCTCTCCTCTCTGGCTCCTTCTCTGCGACTCCGTTTTCCTCTCCTCTCTCCCCTCTCTCTCTCCTCTCCTCTTCCTGAGAAATGTCCGGAGACATTTTGGGCGCAACCAAGTACGTTCTAGAACGTCATTCGACGACATTCGTCAGAGCAGCCAACTCATTTTCGTGGTCGTGCCCACTGGTCACGTAACGGACAGAACGAGTAGAACTTTGGAAGAGAGAGAGAGAGCGCAGGTATGCTCGAAAGGCTCTGAGGGGGAGAGAGAGGAGAGGGAGAGGGAAAGAGGCTTGGGAGATTCGTTTAACTTGTAGGACATTGCATTGGTCAACAGGAAAGAGTGGACCATGTGTCATGTCTACTTTAACTGTACTATTGTCAAATGTACAGAGCGAAGACACGAACGGAAATCAGATTTGTATTGCCTACTTCCACGTCACGAGACTTGCCAGAGTTGGAAGGGAGAGAGGAAGAGGGAGAGAGACAGCGAGAGGAAGGGAGAGAGAGAGTGATATTTTTCTGTTAGCCACGGTCGTCTTTGCACCCATTACTGGCTATTGTTACGCAACATGGCCGGCTCATCATCGCGGTTAAAAGAGCTGACTTGCAGCTCTAAGCTGAAGGCAAGAGAGGCGAGCGGGGAGAGAAAGGGAGAAAGAGAGGGAGAGAGAGAGAGAGAGATAATGAGTATACGCATTCAATGTCTCTCTGAGCTCATAGTCTTCGAATGGAACCAAAGGGAAACTATGATGATAATGAAGCCACAATAACGTTAGTTTCGGGAGTAATTAGAGAGACGCTGCAACACAAATTGAATTCCGTTTCTCTCTTTCAACTGTGCTGTTTGTAATGATACTGCACTCGCTCTCTTCCCCCTTTCCCTCTTTGCTCTCTCGGTCCCTCCTTCCATCTATAGGATACTGGTAATGAAAGGGTGACTAAGATGCAATATGGGGGAAAACTCTTAATGATACACTTGTACCGTCTCAAAACGCTCTCCAGTGTCATTTGCGCCTTTAAACTGTATCTCTCCTCTCTCCCTCTCCTCTCTGCCGCTCTTCCTCTCGTTCTCCCTAGGATAATGTTAGTGATAAGCTTGTACACGATACCCTCAGGCTTGACATAAATCAAGGGACCCTATAGAGGGGAGGGCGAGAGAGAGAGAGAGCTCATGTATGCGAGATGCATATTTTGTCAGCCTTTCTATTCACAGCATATTCTAGCCGAAAAAAGTTCTGTAGAACATGTAACAGAGCTTTCTCTCTCCCTCTCCTCTCTCTCTCAAATCTGGTCATCTCAACACTAACACAAAAAAGCGAGAACCTGAACTTCTCTCTCTCTCTCCTTCTCTCCTCCCATTCTCTCCATAGGAGATCACATACAGCGATTTCTCGGCAATGATAAAGCAAAGTGCATAAGCGACCTTTGTATCTCATTCTTGCTCCAGTTGCTAATATTCCGCCTATATCTATATCACTACCTCCGAAAACAGAGAAAGAGAGCAAGAAAGAGGAAGAGAGGGAGGGAGAGGGAGAGAGAGCAAGAAAGAGGAAGAGAGCGAGAGAGAGAGAGAGAGAGAGAGAGCGAGAGGGAGAGCTTCTATCTTGAAACGGTTAATTCAAAAAACTTCATATACAGTTTTATACAGAGAAGAGAGCAAAGAGAGGGAGAGGGAGAGGAGCGAGGGAGGGAGAGGAGAGACAGAGTACCTTTTCCCAATTTAATCATGAGCCTCAAGCATAGCAATGTATCACTGACACTTTTTTCTAAAGTGCACCTTGCCCATCTACTATGCGTACAAATGCCACAAGTCTCTCCCCTCTCCCCCTTCTCTTTCCCTCTCTCTCTCCCGCTGATTCTATCCTTTATGTAATGTTCTTTCTCTCTACCTCTCTTCGAAATAAAATTACAGCACATTATGCGGAGTAGACATATATCAGACATACATATATATGCTATATACATATATGCGAGCGCAATGATCATTACGGGAATAGCTCTATCTAAGGCGAACTTTGTCATGATTGCAAAATGGCCGCCAAAGTCGGTCATTTGTGATTGAAAAAACGGTCAAACAGGTCACTCGGTCCAGCTTGACTTTTTTCTCTCTCTCTCCCTCTCACCCTTTCCCTCTCCCCTCTCTGGAGCCATGTTTCTTTTCGGCTCTCAGTAACATTCATGTATTCATGTGTGTTTTCCTAACTTAATTTTCTCTCAACCTTTTTTCCGGACCATTTGTTAACGTTCATGTTATTTTCATCTTTTTCCCTCATACTTACTGCTCTCTCTCTCCCTCTCCCTCTCTCTCCTTCGCTCTCGCTTAGAATGGTTGAGTTAGTGTACATGTTGTTACCATAGCTGGAGCTGACTTTAGCTTTGAAAAAAAGGAACGCACATTTGCATCGAGTTAAGGGAGAAAATCTGAATCGAAGTCGAAATAAAGGAACGAAATGAAAGACATCGCCGGAAATCGACGGAACAGTTAGAAGGAAGGAGGGAGAGAGAGAGCGAGAGCAGAGAGGGAGAGGAGAGAGGAAAGGCAGTTCCAATCGGCCATGCAACAGGACTAGGGTGGGTCTCTCTCTCTCTTTGGCAGCTTGCGTGAGTTGGACGCACCGGTTGGTTGCACCCGAGTAGCGGCTCTCTCTCCCTCTCTCCTCTCTCCCTCTCCTTCTCTCTCCCTCTCATCTCGTGCGCTTTCGCTCTCCCTTCGGTTCTTTACGAGCATTCTTAACTGAACTTAGATGTGAATCAGAGCCAGATTTTGGAAGAGCGTTCGATACTCTGCCCTCTCTCCCCTCTCGCTCTCCCTCCCTCTCTCTCCCTCTCTCTCCCTCTCGCTCTTGTTTCTTATCCTTCCGACGCCCAATTTGAAATGTTGAACAGTCTCCAAGTGAAAGAATGGAACATCTCTGTATAGAAAGTAGATTAATTTCTGAAAGGAGAATATTTTCAGCAAGATTTACTGTTTCATTCTCAGACATATCCAGACTTAAGAGAATGAGAGAGAGAGAGAGAGAGAGAGAGAGAGAGAGAGAGAGAGAGAGAAAACTTTCACCCATTTTTGAAATTTCCCGCTTTTTCCATTAGTTCCTTTGTTGAGTGAGTAATTTTTCCTCTCCCTCTCTCTCTCGCCTCGGAAAGGGAGAGGCAACAGTGGCAAGAGAGCAACTAACACAACTCGATCAAATTAACATTACTATTTCGAGTCTCAGGGCGACACGAAGATGGAAATTAAGGACAATTTCGGAGTCAAAAACATCAGGCAAGGAGGAAGGCGAGAGAGGGAGAGGGAGAGAGGGGGAGAGGCTAATATGTATTCGCATTGCATTTTAATTCCCTCCACTCCGTGCAAGGAGACCTTGGTCTCGCTTTCTCTCCCTCTCCCTCTCTTCCTGTATCCCTCTCGGCTCCACTAAGCAAGCCATAGTTGGTTCGTCGCTCTCTTCCTCTCTCTCTTTCTCTCCCTCCCTCCCTCTCTCCCCTTGGCTGTTATACATGTGACTCCGCAAGTGTGTATATTTATGTATGTATGTTCGCATATACATATTTTCGTTTCCCTTTTCTATGCCTATGTAAATGAATACGGTATACAGGGAAACCTATGTGCACGTACTTGCTAAAGCGGAAAAGATCGCTTCATACGCAAAATGGCGCTCGAATTCGTCTCTCTCTCTCCCTCTCCCTCTCTCCTCTTTGCTCTCACTTTCGCCTACTCACGTATCATGTACATTTCGAGTCTGGACATTAGAGTCCAGTCAACTGAAGGAAACCGTTCACAGAACTGCATTGTCAGAGCTGGAGAAAAGTGACCGAATGTTGGACCAGCTCGGTGACGTGAAGATTGGCCGAGAGAGACAGAGAGGGAGAGAGGAAGGGAAAGAGAGGGAGAGGAGAGAGAGAGAGAGGTAGTTGACGTGTTCGGTGAAAAGGCATGTCAAGAATGTGGCACTTTACATGATCTCTTTCAGTGACGGAATTCGACCGAAGGCCTCAAACATGATATCAATGGCAGTGTTATGATGTCCACAGAGCGCACTGTTTGACTATGCATTGTACGAGGAGACGTCGAAGGGCGCAAATTAAATGCTCTTCAAGGGCTGTTTGTCATTACTGAAGAGAGTGGAGAGGGGAGAGGAAGGGGGAGAGGGAGAAAGGGGAGCCAGAGAGGAGAGAGAAGGCGACACTTGCACATGGCGCCAGTAAATGGCGACAGGGTGTCGTCAGTTGTTTTAATTTGATCCCGAGCGTAATTGATTCAGCACTTGTTGTTTTAGACTCCGGGCTCACTCGTCTCTCTCCCTTCTCCCTTCTCTCTCCCTTCTCCCTCTCCCCCTTCGCACTCTCTGTCTGCCCATTTCGACGTGGCTTCACTTTTCGCTCCTTTCTGGAAGTCATGTGTGTTGAGGAAGGCGTCAAGTGACTGTGAAGTCGATTCAATCGATGAAAATGACAACAAGCGAAAGGGATCCTCTTTACTTTCGGCGACAAACAGTGACTCAAAAGGGAGAGGAGAGAGGGAGAGAGAGAGCGAAAAGAGACAGGGAGCAAAGTAAGTGTAAGAGGGTGAGAGGGAGAGAGCGAGAGAGAACACAAAGACAACAGGTTTGCCATTGACGAACGTCGTTCCGACACGTGGCCATAACGACTAGAACAGGCAAACACGGAGAGAGAGAGGGGAGAGGGGAGAGAGAGATATAAGGGAGAGAATTACAAATGGGTGTGTTGCCAGTGAGTTCGCCGAAAAAAATGGCCGGACTTTAGAACTTTTTTCCTTCCTCGCCGAAGTCGACGGCATTGACTGTGTATCAATGGAAAACATGATCCGAATCAATTCATCTTCCAACTAATCCGAGCCTCGTGTTAGAACTTGACAGCTAAAACGGGCCTGCCAAGCTGTATTCCCATTTCTCTCTCTCCCTTCTCCTCTCTCCGTCTCTCTCCCTCCCTCTCCCTCTCTGGGCCAACATGCCGGCTTCTTATTATAGCTGTAAAGATACTTTGGAGCTTTTTGCTCTCAACGTTAGGAGGCTACATGGTGTAAATTTTGTCAAGATTAAAGAGCCGTTAGTTGCCATAAAACTATGGAAGCCTAAGAGCACATGTACACTAGGTTGCTCTTTCGGAGGCGATCTCTCCCTCTCCTCTCCCCTCTGTTCATCTTCTCCTACTTTTTATACGAGGACAACTTCCGACCTTCCTGTTCAAGTGATATTTGATGGCATTACTATGGTAATTATTGGCGCAAACTAAACATGAAGATATCATATTAGTCGTCTCATAAAAAATGCATAAGCTTAGAACCAAGGACAAACTTCGACAAGGTTCAGAACTGTCGGCCTTTGAATTAGGCTTGTCGTGCTCTCCTTTCCCTCTCCCTCTCTCTCTCTACCTCTCTCTCTTCCCTCTCTCTCTCTCATGCACTCTTTCGAATTTAGGCAAAATTAATGTGCTCGACAATTATGCAAAACGACAACATGGCCTATGTGAATATGTGACCCAGGAAGAGATAGTGAACAGAGGAGAGAGGGAGAGAGGGAGAGAGAGAGAGGCAATGAGAGGCGAAGAGGGAGAGGAAGAGACTAATAATATGTGAGCTGGGCCGTGTTAGTTGATGTATGTTCAAAGTGTACCATATGTGTTTCCTCGGTGACACTGTTTACATTAGCCGTTAGTGAAGCAATGCCGCTGCGATTTCTTCGCTTTAGTCAGCCTTTTCTTCTCTTTATATGTCTGAGGTAAACGCAGAGAGGAGAGGGAGAGAGAGAGAGACAGAGCGAGAAAGAGGGAGAGAGATAAACGAAGCGACTCATTGGAAGGACAGCCGCGCAAGTGGTCCCATCGGACCAGCATTTCAAGTCTCTTTGCCTCTTCCTTTTTTTGCTCTCTTCCCCCTCCAGCTTTCTTGCTTTCTTTCTCCCTCTCTCTCCCTCTCTTCCTCTCTGTCTCTCTCCTCCCTTCCTCTCTTGAGCTGGCAGTGGCTGAAGACTTGGGTCACTCGGCAATTTTTCTAACTCATTGTTGATTCGATTTGTTGCTCTTGCTTCTCGCGTCTTTCTCTCACCCTCTCCCTCTCTCGCTCGCTCTCGCTCTTCCACTCTCAATCTAAAGTGAACCTTCAGTGTACTATGACGAGGCAACAGCTCGGCTCAGACTCCGTTCTCTCTCTCCTTCCCTCTCTCTCTCTCCCTCTTGCTCTCAAACAAAACTACTTAGCAATTTCGACTAGCACACTGGCACGCGAGGGAAAACGGAACTGTTCTAGAATGTGCTGCTTCGAATTACAAATACAAATCTACGGTCAGGTGTTCCGATTCGTCATTAAGCCCGGGTAAGCCAGCACAGGGCTGGCGAGAAGATAGAGCAAGAGGGAGAGAGGAGAGGAGAGCCAGAGGGAGAGGGGAGAGGAAAAGAAACCAAGCCAAACACGCAGTAGTGTAACTCTGGCAAGAAAAACAGAGCGTAATTTGCAAGTAATATTGAGTACAGGCCATTGAGTTTAATAGAACTCAGGACATTGCGAGGCCTATGTTTCGAGTCCACTTGATGGCAGTCATTTGTTGAGGGGGAGCGAGGAAGAGAGGAGAGGGCGAGAGGGGATCCCTTTCCCAGTTGTCCCCTTCTCGTCAGAGAGACAAATAGGCCAATGTACCGATGGGATTGCTGTTAAAGGGGTCGTCAGAGCCTTCGGTTCACATGAGTTCTAAAAGGTTCTGAGGGCCTTGTCGAAGTTTTGAGTTGCCGAGAATCAGTTTCGCTTTTTTCGCTCTCTCCCCTCTCTCTCCTCTCTGTCTCTCTGCTCTCCTCTCTCCCTCTGTATTGCACATCAAGCACATTCCCTGTGATTTGGCGTCACTTTTCTAGCATGTTTTCGCTGATGTTTTCTCATCATAAGCACAGCTATCATGTTACTGTGATGCATTCGTGAAAACGAGAGAGCGAGGAGAAGAGAGAGAGAGAGAGAGCAAGAGAAAAAAGAATGACAGAAAAGAGCAGAGCAGAGAGGGAGAGGGAAGAGATAGTCTTGTTTTGGGGCCCTGAACGTAGACCTGAACTACTTGGCCTGTAAAGCTACGTGAAGTGGAAGTAAAAACTTATTTTTTGTTCGCTTGTCATCTGGAACCTTTCGAGCTCTCTGATTCCACTGACTCTTTCCCTCTCTCCCTCCCTCTCTCCGTCTCCCTTGCTCTCTCCCTCTCCTTCTCGTTTCATTCTATCCATGCTGATGGCTCATGTCCTGCTTTTTAAAATGTTTTCTCGAAAATAAAGACAGATTGCCTTGCAGCAAAGCGATCCATAGGCGCCGAGAAATGTGTCCGACGCCAAGTTGTTCTGAAAGTCAGAGAGGAAGAGAGGAGAGAGGCGCAAAAAAACAAGAAAACGAGAGATAGAGAGTGGAGAGGAAGAGGGAGAGGGGAGAGAGAGTAAAGTGCAGAAAGCTTTCTCTCAGTCCAGTTGTGACGTTCTAGTCAGCTTATAGCGATTAGTTTGTCTGGTCCTATTGCGTCATGCAACCGAGAGCAATACAAGTCACAATTCGGCTCAGAGTCATCATCATCACGGTCGGACAACGAGAGAGCGAGAGGGAGAGAGGATCAATGAGCAAGAGGGGAGAGAGGGGGAGAGAGAGCTACAGTTTATTCTTGTATCTCTTTACTAAATCTCATTAAGCGAGAAATTAATTTGTTGCAGATAAAAGTTGCCGTTTCACTCTACGAATCATTGCCTCTATCTCTCCCTCTCTCGCTCTCGTACTCAATGCCTTTGTGTCTATCTCTGTCTCTACTCCTCTTTCCTCTTCTCTCTCGCTCTCTCATCTCCACAAATGAATGCGTATAATGTTCTGTTTGTCCTTTAATTTACTCTTAAGCATTTTCTATTTACAAATTGCTCTTCCTAATGGTCATCACACTGTGATTCGTGATGTCACAGTAAGACGGGAGAGGGGAAGGGAAGGAGAGAGAGAGAGAGAGAGAAGAGAGGGGATTTGCGATTACCGCACAAAGTATGCATTAGAGACAAAAGGCCAAGTTCGGCGAAAATGCCTCCCCTCCCTCTCTCATCTCTCTCTCCTTTTCGCTCTCAATTGTCATTTTTCTCTCTCCCTTCTACCGCTCATTCCGAGACTGACATAAACGAGATTGTCTTTTCCAAAGGCAGAGTTAGCAATTAAAAGCAGTTTGTTACGGAATAAAACGTTTTATCTTAGGAGGGAAAGAAGGGAGAGAGGGGTTTAGAAGCGAAACTGAGAGAGAAAGGGAAAGTGAGAGAGAGGGGGGGAGAGAGAGCCAAAGAGTAATGTAAGTTTTCGCACGAAAGACACCTTTCGGGGGTTCTGAGCCAAGATTGATAGTCGGCCGTCTTGAGCGTCTCTAACTCGCTCTCTTCCCTCTCATTGCGTCTATCTATCTCTCTCCCTCTCTCCTTCCTCATTTAATTGGAGCTCACAATTAAGCAACAACGAGGGAGGGGTTCGCAAATTCATTTCTTCTTGCCGCTCTCTCTCTCTCTCTCTCTCTCTCTCTCTCTCGCTTTCGTCCTCTCTCTCTCCCTCTCGCAGCCTCGCTCACAGTCTCTCCCTCGCTATTGTGAAGTAGAATTGTTCTGATTTGCGTCGTTCAGGCCATGGATGCCACTATCCGATGATCCGCTGGTTTCACATACACACAAAGAGAGGGAGAGAGCGAGAGAGAGAGGGAGAGAACGAGAGAGAGAGAGAGGGAGAGAGAGGAGAGAGAGAGAGAGAGAGAGAGCCTCAGCCTGTGGAGCGAGTGGCGTAAGGCGGCTGCGCCCCATCGATCGGTTGGGTTCAGGGTAAAAGTTTGCTCTGTGTCTCTCTTTCCCCTCTGTTCGTCTCTCTCTCCTCTCCCTCTCCCCCTCGACTGAGTCCAGGGTTGGCAGCGTTGTCAAAGGTTCATTTATGTGTTCGGCGTACTGAACAGCTGGGGAGAAGTGAACTGTGGCTCGAAACGGGGAAAAGTCCGCACCTAGTCGATATGTTCTCCCAGTCGAGGGTGGGCTCAGTCAGAGTAAAGTAGAACGGCGCGAGCCAGCGAGAGGGAGAGGGAGAGAGAGAGGAGAGAGAGAACTTGTAGCCAAGTCTCTCAGTAGTTGCGCTCCATTGTCTGCATCAGGTTGCTGTGATCGCGATGACTCTCTCGCTCGTGGCTGCCATTCAACAGGACAAACTGTGAAGACAGCAACAATCTCTCTCTCTCCCTCTCTCTTTCTCTCTCCTCTCTTCTAAGTTCTCTCACTCTTCCCCCTCTTCCTCTGTCTTGGACACATCACTTTCTCCCTCAACCTGAGTAAGTGTTTACTTTCGACCATTGCTTGCCCCTCTTCCTCTCGCCCAATGTGTTCACACTGTATTTTCGGTAGCTAGTTATAATCAAAGTCAGAACCGTTCATTGTCGAAACCAGAACCTGGTCGAGCGTAAATTTCGAAAGAGAGAGAGAGGGGAGAGAGAGGGAGAGAGTTTGCCTTTGCCTTTAACGATCGTAAAAGGGCTCTCTTTCTAAAACCTAGCCGAGAACGCCTTCAACAGATCGCACTTTCCAACAAGAGAGGGAGAGAGGGAGAGAGAGAGAAAGCATTCTCTCGCTCAGCATCTAAGATACGTTGTTGCTAAAAAATATACATTTCTCGCTCGCCTTCTCCCTCTCCTCTCATCTCTCTCCCTCTTTCTCGATCTGTCACTCCTATCACCGAAATATATATTCGCCGCTCTAGAAGAGACGTCACCATCAGTCAAAGGTTCAAAGTTGGCGCCACCAAGCAGCCAGAGACAATCAAAGGCCAAAGCTGAACCCAAAATTGTGACCCAAAGTCAACCCGAAGGAGCGGAGAGGAGAAGCCCAAGCCAAGGATGCCGCGATCCTTTCTGGTAAAGAAGGCTAAACACCAGCACAGCGATCACGTCAGAGTTGGTAAGTACAAGCCAGTCGCCCGAAGCCCTGTTGCTCTCTCCCTTTCCCTCTCTCCCCTCTCTCTCTCGCGCTCCCTTCCTCTCCCCTCTCGCCAGTGCGTTGGTCTCGCTCACTGCTTTAATGACACCTCTCTCTTTCTCTCTCTCCCTCTCTCCTCATTTATTCTGCTCTCCCCTCAACTGGCCCTCTCGGTGTCCCCAGAGTGGAAATGGAACTACAGAGAGCCCTCTAGCCCGACCGAGGCCACTCCAGCCCCGGCCCAGCCGCCACAGTTGCCCGTTAATACCGCCCACAGTAACTTGCAGAGTCCGAAGACACCCATTACCACCAATGGTAAGATTTCCTCTCTCCCTCTCTCCCTCCTCTCTCCCTTCCTCTCATTGTCGGTGACAATGGCGCAAATGCCGCTGCTTAATTGTTGACCATCAAGTTAACCATTGAGCACAGTTGAGGGCTTTGGAGTGCAGCTTAGCTTTCATTAGGCTTTGACTCAAACTTACTTTCGAATGCGTATTTTGTTTTATTGCACCAATTCGGTGTGTTATGGTCTCTCTCCTCTCTCTCTCCCTCTCCCTCCCTCCTCTCCTCTCATACTTTCTAGATCAAGCTCGACATTAGCATGTGCAGCGTACGAGGGGAGAGAGAACGTGAAGATTTTACTTGTTGTGCGTCTCTCTCTCTCCTCTCTCGTTCTCTCCCTTCTCCCTCTCTGACGCTCTCCTCTCTCTCTCTCTCCCTCTCTCTCTCCCTCTCCCATGGTTTCGGGTGGAGTACGCATTATGCCTGAATAAGTCAGTCGGACACGAATCACGTTCACTCTGATGATTGTGCTGCCCTACCAAAGAGACAGAGAGAGGGGGAAGTAGAAAGGCAGAGAGAACGATAGAGAGCAAGAGAGGGGGAGAGAGGGAGGGAGAGAGTGAGCAGCTCATTAAAGAGAACAAATTGCGTGTCCAGTTGATGTGGCGGCTGCCTTCGCAGGTTCACCTGCCGCCACCATTTTCGCCGAACGTCCTTCAGGCTTGTAGTCTATCGACAGAGTGAGTAAGAGAATAGTCAGAGGGAGAGGGAGAAGAGAGTATGGCAGAGGGAGAGAGAGAATGGGAGAGACGGAGAGAGGGAAGGAGAAAAGGAAAAGAGGATTCGAGGTAAACACGCAACAAACCTTTATCTGTTGCTTTCCGCTGACTCTCCCTTCTCTTTCCCTCTCTCTCTCCTTCTCACTCGCCTCTTTTCTCTCCTTCTCCCTCTCTCTCTCCCTCTCCCTCTCTCGCTATCGCCCAGTACTGGTTCACATCGATAGATTGCTTTACTCTATCATTGCATTCAGTGGTTCATTTTACTGGCAGGTTCGCGCGCGAGTCTCGCCATGCCACGGCTTCAGGCCTTGCTTCCAGTTCTGGAGTTGGTTCTGAGCTGCGTTCTGATCGATTCCTTGGTCAGCATAAAATCGAACCAATACACATGGAGAAGGGAAGGGAGAGAGCGAGAGAGAGAGAGAGAGAGAGAGAGAGAGAGAGAGAGAGAGAGAGAGAGAGGGAACAAACTTGGCTACAAGTCCTAGCCAGCCAGTCAATTGCGTAACAGATGAATTTCACTTAATTACTGAGAGCGAGAGAGGGGAAGAGAGAGAGAGGGGGAAGGGAACACTATATCGATGACCGCATATTGTGAGAGAAAGGAATACATTAACCTGATTGACTCAAATCAAAAATGCTGAATTTGAATCAACGCAACTGGCTCTAGAACAATGGCCAACGAAATTAAGAGATGAAAGAAGAGGAAATAGTGGGCAGAGGGAGAGGGAGAGGGAGAGAGAGAGCAAAGGAGGCAGCTTTGAGTCATACGTGTATAGGAGTCGACAGTCACGAGGCATTCATCACTTAATTGCAGCTCATCAACCTTGCAGCCTTGACCAGGGTTAGGATCGCTTCAGTTAATTACCGAAAGAGTCTCGTGTAACTGAATTTCTCCCTCTCCCTTCACCGTCTCCCCTCTTTGCCCTCGATCTCTCGCTCTCTCCCCCTCCTCTTCCTTCTTATTGCTTCTTCCGCTGACTAGTGTTCTATCGGAATTGTAACCGATGCTGTCTCTTGCTAACTTTTAACCTCCCTTTGCGTTGAAGCGTCTCTCTGCGAAAAGTCTAATACAAAGTTCGCAAGGTTCTAGCTCATTATGCTGGACTGTTCAGTATAACAAAACAATCCCCTTGATGCAGCTCTGCCAGATGAGCTGAGTGGTCTCCTCTCTCTCTCTCTCCCTCTCCTCTCTTCCTCTCCCTCTCATTCTCTCTTGCCCTGAATCGACTTGGGCTCAGCTTGCAGTCGCTCCCAACTTTGCCGCAGTACTTGACAAATATTTGCCGAAATTTGGGTTCTGGCCTCAGCTTCTTTCTCTTTCCGTCTCTCTCTCCCCTCTCCCTCTCTCCTCTCCTTCATCTTAGAGATGTACGTGATTTTCGTTTGAAAGAAGATCCCGTTAGAACTGTTCACAGGGATACCAGATACTACACCGACTCGACCGCTCTATTTCTTTCGCTCTCCTTCTCGCTCCCTCGCCCTCTCTCTCTCGCTCTCGCCTCTCCCTTCGCCTATCTCTCATTGGTTTCTCTCTCCTTCCGACCATTTGCAAATGAAGGGAAGAAGCCTTCCCCGAGACTCGGCGGGAAGTCGAGAGCCATTTTTCAATGGGAGGAAATTTTGACAATAGTTTTATAGCTGTCATACGCAGAGCTTGCTCTCGTGAAGTCATTTGCACGCTTGCCGTTCCTTAAAGAACCGTCGAATTGTTCGAAAGAACCGACTCTGAGTGTCCATAACTATTGGAGCAAAGAGGCGAAAAAGGAGAGAGCAACGGAGAGGGTGAGAAGGGAGAGAAAGGGAGAGAGATGTGGAAAAGTCACAGTCAGCTCGTCACAGGGAACGGTTGTCTGCATACAAGAGGCTAATTTTTAATGAGACTCTCCACAAAAGCGAGAGGAGAGGGAAAGCGAGAGGGAGAGAGAGAGACGATATAGAATTGAAATGGCGTTTATTGAATTGCGCTGTCAAGCTATTGGCGCGAAAATATCAATGCACACACACACATTGAAGGCCTTTTCTATGTACGTAACGGTTCTCTCTCTCTCTCTCTCTCTTTATTCTCTTCCTCTCCTCTCTCTCTCCCTCCCTCCTTGCCTCTGCCTCCGCCACCTTCTCGAATGTCTTTGCGAATTGAACGCAGGCAAAGAGCAACAAGACGCCAAGGAGAGAAAGGGACCAAAGAGAGCGTCAGCAAAGTGCAACCAGAACCACGTCGAACTGAGGCGATCGACGGCACAGAGCCAACTAATCGATGGTTCTGAAGAGAAAGAACTCGACTTGAGCAGCAAAAAGAAAGCAGTTCGAGACTCCTTAGGACTGACGGCAACTGATGAGCTGACAGCTGCACCAGCGAACAGTTCTACTTGCCGACAGTCATCATCATCCCTCTCTACATCATTACCGGCGTCAAGTTCAATAAGCAGTTCTACGAACAGTTCAAGGAAGAGACACCACAGCAATCAAACGGTCGACTCGGAATCGGTCGAATCGCTGTCCGACTGTGACAACAAGAGCTCCAGCGGCAAGACCACCGTCAGCTACACCTATGACACCTTCTTCATCTCGGACGGCCGGTCACGCCGGAAGCGCGAGAGCCAGAAGCAGCCCACCGAGCCCACGGCGGCCCACGACCCGGAAGAGGCCGCCGTGGTGGCGGCCGGCGGTGGTGGCGGTGGCCGCGACCGGCCCCGGTACACGTGCTCCGAGTGCGGCAAACATTATGCAACCTCCTCCAACCTGTCACGCCACAAGCAAACCCATCGCAGCATCGACTCCCAGCTGGCCAAGAAGTGTCCCACGTGCAACAAGGTGTACGTGTCCATGCCGGCTCTGGCCATGCACGTGCTCACGCACAACCTGAACCACGCGTGTCGCGTGTGCGGCAAGTCCTTCTCCCGGCCCTGGCTGCTGCAGGGCCACATGCGGTCCCATACGGGCGAGAAGCCCTTCGGGTGCGCCCACTGCGGCAAGGCCTTCGCCGACCGGTCCAACCTGCGGGCCCACATGCAGACCCACTCGTCGTACAAGAACTTCAAGTGCCAGCGATGCAACAAATCCTTTGCCCTCAAGTCGTACCTGAACAAGCACTACGAGTCCTCTTGCTTCAAGGACTGTGGCCCGGACTCCATGCCCCCGTCGCCCAGTGGCTGCTCCTCTTCCAATTCCGAGTCCGGGTCACGGACCTGTTCGCCCAACGGCACCGACTCGGCCGAGCCGGGCCACGGCTTTGACCACCATGACCACCTTGACCACCACGGTCACCATCACCACCACCACGGTGGCCCCTTCACCTACATGCAAGACTATTCGTCCAGCAATGATAGCCACAGTGCACCAAGTAAGCCTATTGCCGAGCCCGCTGACAGCCTGCCCACTCCGTCGTCACGTCGGGACCGGAAGTCGTGTCTAGTCGCCTCGTCGTAAGAAACGGAGAGAAGGGGAGAGGCGAGAGAGAGAGAGACAAAAATGTCAGGCCTCCACCTCTCAGAACCTGTGGAACTGTTCAATGTGTCCTTCGCCTCTTGGTCACAGAAAGTCACGTTCTCTCTCCCTCTGCCTCTCGCTCTCTTTCTCCCTCTCTCTCTCGGCTTCAACTTTCGGTGGCATGTCTCGCTCTCGTCTCTCTTCCTCTCTCTCTCCTCCTCCTCTCTCCCCTCGGCCCTACTCACGGTGATGCAAGTCTCAGAGACGCGGTGTCTAGTCAACTTAATTTCCCTCTAGTCCGTTTCAAATGATATAAATTTTATCCCAGAGCCCTGACAACAGCTCTCTGTGACCTATCACTTGGACGTGCGATGGTGATAGACAAATCTAAGAGCATTCTTCCCTCTCTCCCCTCTCGCTCTCTCCCCCCTCTCAGCTCTCGCGAGCTCGCTGGGGTAGACTTTTCGAGAGAAGTCACGAGGAACACACACAATGTATCTTTTATGCATTTCTTTGCTACATCCAGGACTTTTCTTCTTCTCACAGGTAATTTCGGTCGATTTGCAATTCATATAGAAATAGTAAATATATGTAAACTAGTCACAGAGGCAAAAGAGTAAGAGCTAGAGAGCAAGAGAGGGAAAGGGGGGAGAGGGAGAGGGAAAATATACACTAACAACGGCTCTGAGAAGGCATAGCAACAACGTGCTAGAACATTTACAACAGTACACCCGAGGTATTACGTAAATAGACACAGCATAGAACAGTTCACAGGCAAGAACCTGCTCCAAATGTCTGCTATGTTCAAAGTCGAAATGTCCGACTAGAGAAACGCAGACCCATCCATTTAAGACATGCAATATAAGCCTTCCAAGGTTCTAGAACACTACATTCTTATACCTGAGGGCTCTTCAATATGCAGCTTTCTTCTTCTTCAATCACTGCTCTCCTTCGCTCTCTCTCCCCTTCTCCTCTCTCCCTCTCTCTCTTTCTAGTTCCCTACTTAATACTAGCTCTTTAAGGAGCCAAGACTAACCACACAAGCACACGAATATACTAAATCTCTAGACTGACAAAGACTTCAAGAAAAGAGGAAAAGTTCATTCTAAAGAAACGAGCCACAGCTAGTCAATTCTCGTAGATCTCTCTCTCTCTCCCCTTCCTCTCTCGCCCTCTCCTTCTCGCGCTCTCTCCTACGGAAACTATTTGCCTTTGCTCTAAATATACTATCATATTGTCTCATATAATGCATAATATGCCGGACTTAGCTGTCTCGGGCCATCGCAGTGATTTGAAGACATTGAGTCAACGCTAAGTACACTTGACATTGATGACACTGACGGTCGAGCAAAACGATGCATTCCATAATATATATTTTAGCTTTCCCATGTCATTATTATGCATACTCCAGATTCCTCTTCGCTCTCTTATATACATATATCTCTCTCTGCAGTCTTTTCTAGGATCTCTCTGACTTCCCTTTGTTTTTTTACGTACAAAGAGAATGTGCGTTGAAACGCAATCAATAACAATGGCGCTGAATGTCGTTGACGACTTAAAAGTATTTAAACACGTAGACGAATAAGAGGAAATACTATTTATAGCCAATGTGCATGAGAAGAAGGTAGAAAGACAAATATGCTAAGAACATGTTAGGTTGGAAGAAAAAGCTAGTGATAGTCGAGTTCTTTAGAACTCGAATCGAAGTCTCTAGTCAGGCAATGACAATGAACGTGAACATAGGTTGACTTTCCAAAGATGAACAGAGATAATCTAGAATCCAAAACAATATGGCTGACGTAGTGATACATACATAGTTGATGCCAAATCCTTGCTCAGAAACTTAGTGGAACTTTCATTTTCGAAACATAGAATCTAATCTGGTCTAAATTTAGCTTGATTCGCATCATAGTAATATACCTAGTGGTAAGGTGACCACTGGCTGGGTCAGTGTGCAATAAAAAGAAGTAAATTAAACATAGGCGGCCGTAATTGACAATTGGATTTCAATTAATCATTCCAATCAATCAAACAAAATCCACAATCTCTCTAGTCATTGATGAACTTGAGGCAATCAGCAACTGAATTAAGTGGCGGTGCTCTTTCTCTCAGAATTAACTTCAGCTAATTCCCTGCAGACATTCCATTCTCTCTCTCTCTCCTCTCTTTCTGGCCCTTTCTCTCTCTCTCTTTCGCATCTCTCGCTCTCCCCTCTTCCGGGCGTTTGAATGGATTAACAGTGGCTTACTTAAGCCTGTGACTCAGAGTAAATCCTTGTCTCATTCTCTTCTCTTTTTCTAGTCTCTCGTATTATGCATTTAACCACAATGTACAAGGTACAACTTGTTCTTGTATAATGTAGTAATAGTATTATGATATATCACAGAGAAAACTAGGCCATCATCATGATGTTTGTGAGGCTAGTCAGGGGCTGTATAACGTTCTCTTCTCTCTCTCCTCTCTATCTATACCGTTTCTATGCAATCCAATAGGTTATAGTAAATACAATCATATATAGCCTTCGACAAAAGTATATCTTGCTCTCTAGCTCTTTTTTCGCTCTCTCTCTCTCCCCTCTCTCTCCAATTACTTACTCCATTTAATCTTGACCAAGTTTTTGTTCCTCTTTTTGGACACGATCGATAAACTACTCCAATCTCTGACACTTAATTATAGTTTCTTCATTAAGATCGAAACGATGCCGACGGTAGGGAACTTATTTATCTAGCTCTTCTCCTTCTCCTCCTCTAGTCATTAGGAAAATGAAAAATATGCAGAAATCGAAAGCAAATAACAAATGAAATACTTAAACATACAGTAATAACAGTACTTAGTAATATATGAACGTAAACAAACTTCGAAGCTGGGGTCTGATTCATGAACGAATTCAAAAGCAATAAACTCGTAGACGTCGATCATGTTCTGACCAAGTTGAACCTTTGGTTCTAACTGAACGTTTCTTCGGCAACTAATCAATACTTTTTTCTCGTCATAAATAGCTGCAGAGATATTCTTGAATTTTTTGACAATACGATTAGTGAGATCTTCCTTCTCTGAAAAGAAAAACATTAACTTCATCTTTCACTTTAACAAATTACAATCATTTCACGACATGCAAGATACTCTTTGAAAGCAAACTTTCCTGTAATTAACATATAAATATATATATGAATCGATTGTAATTAAGCCCAGTGCATTTTCAGGCGCTGAAAAGTAATTTAAATTTTATTTAGCAAAAAATAAACAAGTTAACTAGTCAACTTCAGAAAAATAATTCTCCAAAAAGAAAAAAGAAATGCGCCAGCCGGGACTCGAACCCGGAGCACGAGAATGGGAATCTCGCATTTTACCCTTAAACCACTGGCGCTCCATTTCCGTAGGCGCTTATTTTAAGACCAGCCTGATGCTGACATCAATTAATTCGGTAGTTTTCATTAAGAACAAAAAAAAACGTTCAGCCGTGTTGACGTGGCGTAAGCTCCGTCGTGTGGACATTTACCTCGGTAGAAGTAAATGTTCTCGCATTACTGTACAGTGGACAGTAGTCAACATGGCCTTCCGCTCGGGACAGTGCAAGTGTCCTTCTCAGCTCAGGAAAGACCACAGTTGACCTGGACCATTTAAGTGAGTCCAGCACTCTCTACGGACTGCCCGGAGACTTTCCCCGAAAGCCGGTGAAGGCCTTCGACAGCGAGATGCCAACCAACACGACAATCAACTCGGGCTTGGGCCCACTTTATAGAAGCCGTCAAAGTTGCATTTCGTTCGTCTACGGTCGTTAGAGGCGAAGGCGGCCTTTTAATACTCTAGACCAGCTTCATGACATGTTTGGTGCTCGATCGGTCTTTTCCGTATTACGCTGTCATAAAGTTGATGTTTAAACATTTTCGGGCAGTTAAAAGTGAGTTCCTTTTTTATTTGGTAAAAATAT
The DNA here is from genome assembly GCA_022750525.1 of Halotydeus destructor. Classification (NCBI taxonomy): domain Eukaryota; kingdom Metazoa; phylum Arthropoda; class Arachnida; order Trombidiformes; family Penthaleidae; genus Halotydeus; species Halotydeus destructor. Next base: position 724,009 of record JAIUWE010000111.1, on the reverse strand, counting down.
GTACAGTTTGATTGTGATACATGAGTTAATATGTAGTTGGAGAAAAGTAGTACTATTATGACCGACACTATTCCAAGTTAAATCGTTTGAGCAAGAATTCACTATCTACTACAAGTGGCGTTCCATTCTTGGACATGATGACAATTTCTTCAGAGTTCAGCGGTTTCCTTGGACGCTTTGGCATTTGCTTCGGTGTCTTGGAATGCTGACACTCATGTTTATCATTTTGAAATAATGGTTGAGCAATCTTGCCAAAGCGTACGGAACTTCTCAAGTTTCTTTTCGGGGCCTGGCTCATGCCATGAGCTATGCTGAACTGAGCACTTGGCCTTGAAGCAATTTTGGCCACTTTCTTCTTAGCTGAAGCAAAGCCTGGCGACAGGATATTGGTGTTACGTTCACTTCGTCTCTTAAGTGACTTCTTCGCCGTATTGTTTAACTTTTCCAAAATGGCTCGGCTTGATTCAGGTTTCTTGGCCGACATTGCCAGCTCATTCTGCAACAGATTAGGTGACAGTAAGAAGCAATAAGCACAGTTGCGTACTTCCAACGAGCCACCTGCAGCTCGAAGATCACCAATCGTCATATCTTGTACATTCGGTGGTATGGTAGACATGAGGTTGGCATAGTGTTGCTTAACCTTTAGCTCGATCTCCTTCTCTACGGATTCGAATTCTTCAAGATTCTGTTGTCGTTGAGCTAAAAACTCTTCCAGTAGTAAATGGAGCTTATTCTTGGTTTCTTCGTCCAGCTTCTCCGCCATTTGCCGAATTTTCGGCATGATGTTATCATTAGCTTGGTTCTTGGCACGCTTCTTGTACATATTGAATAGTGATTGTTGACGTAATACTGAACAACAGAACTCGAGTTAAACGACAAAAAGAAATATTCAAAACGAAGGCGCCTTCATTGGTTGCACTTTGAGGGACCGTTCCATTATCTCGGAAGACAGAAAAACCAGTTCGGCATCTGACGGTAACACGTTGAAGGTTTACATCACTGAACCGGATTAAAAATACTCTCCACTAATTCAAGACAATTGCTCCTTTCGTTCAAGGTGTTTCCGGAATCCTTTTTATTGACCTTGTTTAAACTTCGGAAATTTGCTGCTCCGATTCGACTGTTAGTCATTTGTGGTTGGTGAAAATGTCTGGTGCGAGTGGCGTAGTCGCTTTAAATGCCAAAGAAGTTCGGCAGCGATTTATTGATTTCTTTGTGAAAAAATATAACCATGTTTACGTTCACTCTTCTCCCGTGGTTCCGCACGATGATCCTACCCTACTTTTCGCCAACGCTGGTATGAACCAGGTAGAGTATATACAGCTGAGAAACACGGATAGCGTTCTAACCCGATTCTGTCTAGTACAAACCAATTTTCTTGGGTACAGTGGACCCGAATAGTGACATGGCCAAATGGAAAAGGGCAGCTAACACCCAAAAATGTATCCGTGCTGGTGGCAAGCACAATGACTTGGATGATGTTGGTAAAGACACTTATCATCATACGTTTTTCGAGATGTTGGGAAATTGGTCTTTCGGTGACTTCTTCAAGAAGGAAATCACTGCTTGGGCTTGGGAACTCTTGACCGTTGAATATGGCTTAGATCCAAATAGACTGTATGTGACCTACTTTGGTGGGCATCCTGAAGCCGGCCTTGAGCCAGACAACGAATGTCGGGATATGTGGGTGAACGATTTGGGTGTACCAGCTGAGCATGTTCTTCCCGGCTCCATGAAGGACAATTTCTGGGAGATGGGAGAAACCGGACCTTGTGGTCCGTGCTCTGAGATTCACTACGATCGCATTGGCGGTGGTCGTAATGCTGCTAAGTTGGTGAACATGGATGATCCAGATGTTCTAGAAATTTGGAACTTGGTATTCATTCAGTTCAATCGAGAGAGCGATGGCTCTCTCAGAAAGCTCCCCAAACAGCATGTTGATACGGGAATGGGATTCGAGCGACTGGTTTCCGTCATACAAGACAAGAGATCCAATTACGACACTGATGTTTTCACCCCGCTTTTCGATGCAATCCAAAGACTGACTGGCTCACGATCCTACACTGGACTTCTTGGAAAAGAAGATGTAGATGGAGTAGACATGGCTTATCGAGTTGTTGCTGATCACGCCAGAACTTTGACCATCGCGCTTTCTGACGGTGGTCGACCAGACAACGTCGGAAGAGGTTATGTACTGCGCCGAATTCTAAGACGGGCTGTTCGATATGCTAGTGAAAAGTTGAGCGCACCTCAAGGAACTTTCGCTCAACTGGTACCTGTTGTAGTTGAAACCTTAGGCGACGTTTTTCCTGAGTTGCACAAAGATCCCCAATTAGTAATTGACATTATTCTTGACGAAGAGGCGCAATTTATGAAAACTTTGACTCGTGGCAAAAGATTACTGGAAAGAACTATTGCTAAGCTTGATGGGTCAAATATTCTACCTGGCGACATCGCATGGAGGTTGTATGACACATACGGCTTCCCTGTAGACTTGACATACCTCATGGTTGAAGAAAAGGGTTTGGTAATTGACATGAAAGCGTTCGAAGAATCAAAAGCTAAAGCTATACTGGCTTCACAAGCAAAGAGCACGCAACAAGGCACTGGCTCGGACCTGGATGTCCACGCAATTGATAAGTTGCAAAAAGAATTAAAAATTCAAGCTACTGAAGACATCCACAAATACAATTACACATCCGCTGATGATTCAATGCAAGCCAAGTATAATTTTGAGCCAATCTCTGCCAAGATAGTAGCTCTGCGACATCAAAATGCTTTTGTCTCTGAAATCAAATCCGGAAACGAGTGTGGTGTCATCCTTGACAAAACCTCTTTTTATGCCGAATCCGGTGGTCAAATGGGCGACACGGGATTTTTGACCAAAGATCACCAGGAAGACGAAGCTGAATTCGAAGTTCGAGAGGTGAAGATGCAAGGCGGATATGTTGTTCACATGGGCAATGTTGCCAGCGGGTCTCTGAAAGTCGGCGATGAGTTGAAGGTCCAGATTGACGATGAAAGAAGAAAGCAGTTGATGAACAATCACACTGGAACTCACATTCTGAACTACGCGCTTCGTCGAGTTCTGACTAGTGATGCTGACCAGAAAGGCTCTTTGGTTGCCCCGGATCGTCTCAGGTTCGACTTCACCAATAAGAGCTCCATGTCGGCTGAACAAGTCAAGCAAACTGAGATCGCTGCCCGTGAGCTTATTCAAAGAAACGTACAAGTGTATGCTAAAGACACCAAACTTGCAGAAGCCAAAGCCATACAAGGCTTGCGAGCAGTATTCAATGAGACTTATCCAGATCCGGTTCGAGTTGTGTCTATCGGTATCTCAGTGGACGATTTGCTCAACGATCCAGCTGGTCCTGGCGCTCTTGAAACCTCTGTCGAATTCTGTGGTGGAACTCACTTGCTTCGAAGTGGGCATGTTGGCGACTTTGTCATTGCTAGTGAAGATGCCATTGCAAAGGGTGTCCGCCGGATCATCGCATTGACGGGACCGGAAGCTAGCAAGGCTGTCAAGAAAGCCCAAGTACTGTCAGTTCAGGTTCAGACTGTTCGAGACAACATCAAGAATAGCCCAGCTGACCAGAAAAACCATCTGAAGCAAATCGTTGAGTTGATGGACGAAATTTCTCAGTCCAACATCTCGTACTGGCTTAAAGACGACATGAGAACAACTTTAACTGGAATCCGGAAAGAGCTGGACAATCTAGAAAAGTCTTCCAAAGCGTCGCAGCTGAATGAAAATATAGAATTTGCAAAGTCAGTCGCCGAGAAAAATGCTGACAAGCCTTTCATTGTAGAAGTAATTAATGCCGGAAGCAACTCCAAGGCTGTCGACGCTGCCTTGAAACAAATTCGAACAGCTCTGCCCAATATGCCGGCCATGTTTTTCAGTCACGATGACAAGAAGATCATTTGCTTGACAAATGTACCGCCGACTGCAATCGCAAATGGCCTCAAGGCCAACGAATGGGTCCAGCAAATCAACAGTGTCATCAACGGCAAAGGCGGCGGCAAACCTGAATCGGCTCAAGCTTCAGGTACAAAGATTGGCTCACTGAGTGAAGCGCTAGACATTGCTAAGCAATTTGCTAATCTCAAGTTGTCTACTAACTGATCGACATAGTGAATTGAATGCCATTTACACAATAGTTGATTTTATTAAACAACTGTATAATGCGTATATTTTGTCATTTTAACTCATAAAAGCGAAAAATATATAGAGCGACTAGCGATCAATTAACCAAGCAGGACATTTCTAGCGTCATGAATAACTTTACAATTGCGATCATTATTCTCCATTCGAGGAGCATTATTGGTGACAAGCTCAAAGGTTTTGCGGTACTTGCTCAGGTATTAGTGATGTAAACAAGGATGAGACAATAACCCAGAACAGTCTTAGACCAGAAAATCGTTCCGTTTCAGCAGGATTGTTGGTCACTCTGACTTCACCGGTGCCGCCGACATTTTCCTGGCCTCTAAGAGGATCGGCAGCTGCTCCAACGCGTCGAGCAGCAGGTTGCTGTTGATTCCTTTCCGGCTGCGCAATCCAGCCAGCTTGATACATATACATGATTACGGTTAGAGCAATCACAATGAGGAATCGGGAGAACGATGAATAGAAGTATATGATACTGAAGAGAACAATTGCACGACTTCCCCAGTAGAACCAGTCAAGCCAATCTCGGTTGGCTTCGTCCTCTTCTTCTACAGGTGCTGCGGGGCCAGCATTGATCCGAGGTCCAGCTTGAGGTTGGACATTTACAGGTGGCACTTGAACTTGAGGAATATTGTTATTCTGTTGGGGAGCAACTGGTATCGCAGCTTGAGGAGCAGCATTGAAAGGCATTGTGGTTTGACTGAGATCGGGGGCAATAGCGTTGGGGAACTGAGAGTAGAACTGAGCATACATTTGCTGCATTAGTATCATTTGTTGCATCATTTGCTCGGGCGTCATAACAAATGGCATATTCATGTTCTGTCCAACAGCAGTGGCGGCAATATTCTGTAAAATTTGATGATCCAGATTCGCTGGACTTGGCTGAACATTGCTGCTCTCTTCATTTTGTCTCGAATTGTTGGTTGCATTTTCCAAGTCAGCCGTTTTAGCTGAGCATACCAAGTGTACAGTAACCGAATTACCGCTAAATGGCTGAAATATGTCCTGCAAGATCTGGTCGTCACGCAGCAAATGCCCCGAATAGATAAGTCGCTGCTCTTCGACGAGCTGGAAACAAAGGAAATGATTAGATTGATTGTCGAAGCCGCCCAATGTTGTTGACTTACGGGTTTGCTTGGATAAGCTGACGACAAGAAATTCTTCAGTCGCATGACATTCCACTCGGATTGCACTTCGAATGTTTGGTCCAGGACAGCTTGATTCGGAGCCTTCACTACAAGATTGATTGGTGATTCCGGCATCTCCTCAGGTTCACTGTTGATCAAAGTGTTCTACAGCTTATGCAGTGTTTTGAGTGAAAGGGAAAGTCTTCTCAGTAAGAGGCAAACGAAGATTCATGCAGAAAACCAGGCACACCAATGCAATAGAGTGATATATTAGCCAAAGTTATCCGCTACAGAGTGTAGAACACAATTAAGTCAACTGATCAGCTTTGTCCTTTAAGGTTCTTTTTCTATGTAAATACGCACTCAGCAGTGGGCGGAGCTGTCATCCCTCCACTTGTCGCTCTCTCATTGGCTGTCTCGCTGACGTCACTTGCACATGGCCGCGCTTTGCGAAATAGTATAAACACACTCAAGCGATACGCTTTTTTACTCGCGTTTGTTTGGAAATTACAAATCACCATTTCGTCACCAAATTGAATTGGGTTGCGGAAAAGGTCATTATGAAGATTGCAGTTGTTGGCTGCGTTCACGGCGAGCTGGACAAGGTCTACCAAGATATCCAGCAAAAGGAGAAGGCAGAAAATACCACCGTTGATCTGGTTCTGATATGTGGAGATTTTCAAACTATTCGAAACAAGAATGATCTGAAGTGCATGGCTGTGCCGCAAAAGTATCTGTCTCTGGGAACGTTTCATGAATACTACTCCGGCAAGAGGAAAGCACCGTATCTGACACTCTTCATTGGTGGGAACCATGAAGCTTCAAACTATTTGTCGTCTTTGCCGTACGGTGGCTGGGTTGCCGATAACATATACTATTTGGGATATGCAAGTGTAGTTCAGTTCGGCGGTCTAAGAATAGGCGGAATATCTGGCATATTCAAGAAGTTCGATGCCGAACAAGGACATTTTGAGCGCCTTCCGTTTGATCGAGGATCGATACGGTCAGTTTACCATACCAGAACTTTAGAAGCATACCGAATGATGCAGATTGCGAATGATAAGAACTCCCAGCCAATTGATATCATGCTGTCCCATGATTGGCCATTAAACATACATACATGTGGTAACGTCGGTTACCTGTTGAAAGTAAAACCTTTCTTCCGAAGTGATGTTCAGAACAACGCTTTGGGCAATCCTCTGTTCGAACCTCTCATACCTCATCTTAAACCTCGCCATTGGTTTTCAGCCCATCTTCATGTGCGTTTCCAAGCCACCGTCCATCATGATGAAACAACCACCACAAATTTTCTAGCCCTAGATAAGTGTCTCCCTCGGCGGCCATATTTTGAATTTATTGACGTTTCTCCAACGGACAAGCAAATTGACGAAAGTAGAACACTACAATATGACCCAGAATGGCTAGTCATCTTGAAAAAGACAAACAAGTACATGAGCATTGAAAAGTTTCCCAAAGTCAAAGTACCTCAAATATGGATAATAGCTGAAGAAACTACAGAACAAGATTTAGAAACTGTAAGATCTCAATTCAATAATGACCTGCTTGTTCCGAGCAATTTTAGTATGTCCGAACCAGTCAGTTCTATTGAGCTGGACTCAGACCCTGAGCGTGTTCGCAATTTCTCGAACCCACAAACAGTTGCCTTTTGTGAAAAGTTGCAAATCTTAGAACCAATGACAGAAATGAACAAAGGCCTTCTACAGCATACTAATCCTGATGAAATTGATCTAGACGATGGTGACTGGGAAGAAGGTATCACTGAAAACGATCAAGTGGACATCAAAAAGTTGAAGAGTAATGAAACTGGAGAGGACGATGATTTAGCGACAGGTTTTGTCATAGATACGCAGGGCAGGAAATAATTTTTACTTAATAAATACTGAAATATGAGGTCATGACTTATCCGGAACCAAGCTGTTGTAATGCTCTCCTAAGTGGTACATGTGCCTGTGATAACTAAAACATAATTGCAAATTAATTAATGCTAAAAGCGATCTTGAACTCACCTTAGCCGTAATTTGTCTCCGCCTATCTCTGAGCCTATTGTGACTGGAGGTCCTTCGGCTTGGATAACTTCGATACACTTTTTCAGCGCTTTCGACAATGCCTGAAGTTCTATCTGTCCTCCCCAAATCTTTTTGGCCTTGATAGCATCACAGTAAGTTTGAAATTCTTGATCATCCATCAAATCCCCAGTTTTTTCGCTGACTAAAAATGGCCAATATTCTTCTTTGTTTGTGCGAATAGATTCACTGGTAGAATGTCTTAATTCGTCGACACTGCTTTGAACACCTTTTATACTGAGTTGATGCTCTAGAGCTTTATACATACAATCTCCATCCGAGGGGACTTCTATGACTTTGAGACCTAACTGCTTCAAGATTGAGCCGAATTTCTGTTCTTCTTGGACACGATTTTTGCTTAGATCGCTAACATCTTCATTGGCGATCCGCTCTTCTTTCTCCTTCTCCAGTAGAGATTTCTTTTCTCTGCGCTTTTGTGCTTTACTTGGCTTTTTAGATGCGTCCGGTGTTTCATTAGACATCTGGTTCTCATCGTCTAATTTGCCACCAAGAGCTAAATTGTCTAGGATTTCACTAGCTTTGTCAACTTCGATCGCAGCTACCGATTCCACAGGAAACTTCAGCAACTGTAACTCATTGTCGTGCTTAATCTTCAGTTCCTTCTCAAGCTCTTCAATCTGTGATCCAATTTCTTTCTTTTTCTTCTTATCGGTTTTAGGAACACTGTGTCTGAGTTGCGTGATCCTAACTAGAACACAACAGTAATCAACAATTTATCAATCACCCAACCAATCAACTCAAATTTACCTTGCAGGAGCTTCTTCTCTGCTTTATGGCGGTCAAGAAGTTCATCCTCGCGTATGTTCTCCATGATGGAATCAGTAGAAAAGCTGAACAATTGGCGAACAATTTACCAGAAAAGTTAAACACCAAAACAACACATGGAAACAGTAATTCTGCGGATGAGCGGGAGTCGGCTCCACTGAGACTGCGCACCAACGACGCCGGCATTATTTTATTTTCCACGTTCAATGTGGCTTTCAGCTTGCTGTAGATGCTCGTTAATTTTGTCACATATTTCAGCTATATTTCGTCATTGTTCGATTTTGGAAACAAATCACTCCGATTGTTGCGTTTTTTCGGGTTTTGTGGATCGAGTCAATTTCTAGAAGGTGTGTGAAGTGAAGAGGATCATACCGTAAACGATGGCCGATGAGGAGTTTGTGAGTTGAAATTGAGAATGTTTCTGTACATTTGATATAATGATCGATTTCAACAATTTATTCGATTTAGGCTTTCGATTCGTCTATGAAAAAGAAAAAGAAACCAAAGAAGCTTGTTGACGTCGAAGGTGGTGAAGAGGCTCAAGCCAAAACTGATGACCTGGCTTCAGATCCTTCCTCTAAAGAGGTAGACAATGTGGCCGATGATTTGGGTGATTTAGATTTTGGGAAAAAGAAGAAGAAGACGAAAAAGAAGGGTTTTAACCTCGAAGAAGCGGAAGGCAATGAAGTCGGAACAACGGCTACTGAAGCAAACGAAGACGAACTAAAAGATGAGGATGGTGTAAAGGGGCTTGACGATGACGATTTAGATTTCAATAAGTTGAGGAAAAAGAGGAAGAAGAAGGGTAAAATCACATTTGGCGAAGATGAGGTACTCGGAGATGATGGTGATGACGATGGTAACGACGACTCCGAAAGTTTTGCCTCGCCATCAGGTGCTCCAACATCAGCCACTGCATGGGCAAATTCGACGCGTGACTATTCGTACGATGAATTACTTGACCTTGTATTCAACATCATCAAGGAAAAGAATCCAGACATCATTGCTGGCGAGAAGCGAAGATTGGTCATGAGACCACCTCAAGTTCTTAGAGTGGGAACCAAGAAATCTTCGTTTGCCAATTTCCTTGATATTTGTAAATCGTAAGTTGCTTCAAAGTTGCAACCTGATGAATAATTTGCTTTACTAGATTGCATCGTCAGCCTAAGCACATGCAAGCCTTCCTTCTTGCTGAACTTGGAACCAGCGGTTCGGTTGATGCCAACAATCAGCTCATCATCAAAGGCCGATTTCAACAGAAACAAATAGAAAACGTTCTTAGGCGTTACATAAGTGAGTTAACTGAGTTGTATGATGATGTTTCTAATTTCACTGTCACACTTTGCAGAGGAATACGTGGCTTGTCAGACTTGCCGTTCACCTGATACAATTCTGCAGAAAGATACGAGACTGTTCTTCCTCCAGTGTGAGACATGTGGATCTAGAAGATCAGTGGCTTCTATCAAGAGCGGTTTCCAAGCCGTCACTGGCAAGAGAGCTGCCATCAGGGCCAAGACAGCGTGAGAAACTTGACGTATTGCGTAATGATATTTCTACGCACGATTGTATCTACACGAAACTAATAAAAATCAGTTTTTACTTCTATTCGTTTCTTTTCCATTTGTTTTACTTATTTTGAAGTCATTCGAGAAAGACAATTGAGTTAATAGCATGTGAATTAGTAGTTAGATCTGTCGAGAAGGAAGATTCAGCGAAACTTTCTCCTACGCTTCGAACGACTTGACCTATTCGAAACAAGAGAAGAAAAATATCAAATGTTTTGAACGTTCGACAAGACCATTGTACATTCAAACAGAGATTAGATAAAATTTGACGGCTTCATTGTGATAGTTAAGTCAACCTCGCGAAGCAGGAAATAGTGAACTCATATATGTGACCGGATTACTGAACATAAATATATAGGATACAAATTAAGGCTCAGAGTCAACTATCTGGAGTTTTGAAGTTGTTGGGATTAAAGTAACCATAGACAAAACCTGCGCTCAACATTAAAGCCAGTCCTACACAACCGATTTTGAATATTTGTGATTTATACCGGTTTCGCTCTTCGATTTCCTTTTGTCTGCCCTTGATCTTCTCGATAGTTTCCTTCGTCTTCTTATTCCGCTCTTCTCTCACACGCCGCCGGAGTTCAGTGGCCCCGTTGTCGGCATTATTGTTAGTGGGTGAATCTTGAGTTCTGGTCTCGGCGCGGGTTTCATTGGCTATCGGAGCCGAGATTTGCTTCGGGTCATCAGTGTCACCATCCTTATCTGTTTGTGAAATGCCAAATGAACGTTTAAACGCAGGTTTCGAAAATGACAGAAAGAAAGAAGAACAGAAAAGACCGGTTTCACATTCAGTACCGTTTGCTTCCTTGGAAGTGTCACTGATTCTTGCCCGTATGTCGCAACCTTCACTTTCTAAAGGCACATTCAGCAAATGCTTCGAGCCTTCAAGTATGGCTAGATATGAGAAACGTAGCTGATCTGGAGTTTGAATTAGGCCTCTCCTACACCTCCGCATTTCGAGCAGCATTTGCCGACAGTCTACTTTGGCACTGGGTCCTCGCTTCTCAATCTGAAAGGAGGGGGGGTGAGATACTGGTTTCACTTTGAATTCGAACATACCAGAACCAAGGAAGAGTCTACAAGGCAAAAAGTTCCCGAGCGCCCAATGCCGGCACTGCAGTGAACTATCGGAGGTCCGTGAAGGTTCTTATCAAGAGCACCACATTGTCGGACGGCAGTCAGAAATTCTAAGAATGATGCCGGAGATTCGGGTAAGCCAAAGTCAGGCCAAGCTGTGTAGTGAAACTGGAGCACTTCGCGTGACTCATTGCTCTGCAAATAGATGATAGCATTACAGAGGCATGACTGGCAACAAGCTGTACAAACCTTTAGATCGGTGAGTAGGCATTTTCGAATGACATAATGCTCCTTCTCTTCTTGCGACACTAACTTTACACTTAGTTGCAAGCTTTCAAGGTGAGAGGCAATTCGTTCCGAGTAATCTGGATCGGGCCAGTATTTATGACACTTGATGGCACCGCGTTCAATTAAACCGTTCAACATTAAGATGGCTTTGGACTTTTGCTCCCATATCATCACCCAGAAATGAGCCACAGTGTGAGGCAGTGGCCCCTGATTTTAGAGCACAACTGGTTAACCACAGCATGAGATGAACAGCTTCCTTACCTGAGTCAAAATGTAGGCTCTGTCCGCCTCTTCCACAGGTATCAGGCTGGCATTGATATAGTCTATATCACCTCTCTGTAGCCTTATTCGATTATGGTCAACTGTATGAACACGTGTGATTAGATTGATCATGATTTCAATGACATGACTTGACTTACAAGGTGCTACATCTCTATATCGGTTGAAACCTTCGTTTTCAGGTTTTCGCGCATCCTTGCAAGTGTAAGGATACTCATTCGCTTTATGGTGAATTTCCTGAAAATGAGATTTATCGTCAAATTAAGTCGAAAAAAGCTTGATTTCTTAATTACCATAAATATGTGGGTCCACTGATCATTTTTCTGTAAATCATTGAATTCGTCTTCTAGCATTTCCAAAATAAACCAGCTTTCGTCACTTCGGTTCCCTTCTTTATTTGGTAAACAGTAACAAAATATCCACAACACACTCACAAAACGGCAAACACGGCCTCAGGTTCACTAGAAAGCGTTAAACACTCGTGAGATAATGATGATCTAGTTTGAACACTAGCACATCTGTCACAGTTAGCTTTGGTTTAAACTATAGCCAAGGAAATGCAATTCAAAACTAGCTGGAAAAAAGATAAAATAAATTAAAGTTAATTGCGTTTGTGTGTGTGTGTGTTTATACTGTTTAACAACATGAAAGAAATCTCATTTTGCTTTTTTCGCACGCCGTCAGCGCCACCTGGTGTTGAAAAGGCGCAACTAGCGCCTCTCTCTTTTCCCGGTATCGGGCGCTCTTTCTCGGTAAAAAGAAAGAGCGGAGAGCAAAAGAGAACCCCTTTTCATATCTACGCCTCCCTCTCCCTCTCTCCCTTTCCCGCTCTCTCCTTCTTTGGCTCCTCTCTGCTCCCTGCCATCCTCTCAAGAACTGCCCACTTGCGACTGGCCTAATTAGTTACCAGGAAAGCAGCCTTGGGTTGCTGACCTGTTCAGTTCCAGTGACTTTCACACCAATGACTGGATTTCCATCGAATTGCACTTGAGATTAGCAATCGAATCAATTTAAATAAGTGTTTATGACTGACTGATTCACTTTGCTTGGCGTGTCACTCATTGATGATTGCATCGAAGCAGAAAAATGATTCAGCACTTGAGTAATGAGCAACAGCAATCAATTCTTGCCCGAACTGTAAATCTTGGTACAAGTAATCTTGGAGTCGATTAAGGAAGAGTATCGAGTTCTGCCGAGTGTTCAAGTCCAGGACATTGTCCGGAAATTTGGTATGACCGACTCTTAGCGTTAGGAAATAAGAATGCAGCCTGGTGAACTTTCAAATAATATATCACTGCAAATGGTTCGTCATACATTATGTAACTTCTAGGACATGTGTGTGTGTGGCCTCAGAACTTGGGGGCAAGTTGCAACTTTGAACCTATAGGCCTCGAACTAGGACCAATGGGTTTCGTGTTTGCGTGATACATTATCGACGGCGAAAGTGATACCGTGGCGAAAAAGTTCTACGTTCACTCTGCCCTTTGCTTGTGAACCAAACTTCGATCAGAACTAAAATGCAAACCTAAATTAGAGGGGTTGTCTCGACAGTGCGCTAAATAGCAATTAAAAATCAGTCGGCCGTGTCGGTGTTCTAGCGATGGCTTTGAGCAATGAGTAAATCCAGTCGCCGGTGGAACTGTTCAAAGGTACAGAGAAAAGTGTGTGAAGTGACTTTTTCCCAGAATAAGAACACTTCCTTCCGAAGCCTCTTAGAGAAAAGCAAGACAAGTATTTGGAAGCTTCTTCATGACATTGCTGTCATACTTTTGAACTGTTCATTTTCTTTGTTATTACCCGAGTTCGAAAGAGAGACAGAACACTCCGGGGTTCTCTTTTCGATATGACATGATTCTGTCCATATAGGTTGCCTCGCGGTCATGGTGGCGAAGAATGGAAGGCAAGAGAAAGGCGAGAGGGGAGAAAGAGGGAAGAAGGGAGAGAGGGGAGACAAACAGCGCTGAATGGTTCGGGAAAGGGACTGAAAGAGCCCGAGAATCAATTTTTCCCATTAAAAGCGCATCGGCGAAGGAAGAGAAAGAATGGTTCTGAAAAGGAGACAAGGTACAATGAGGCCAGAAAAGAGAGGGAGAGGGAGAGGGAGGGAGGGCGAAGGGCCTAATAAACGTAATGATAAGACCTGACTGCCGTTTTGGTGAGATTCTATGACACGAACAAGAAAAGCTGCTCTCTCTCTCCCTCTCTCCTCTCACATCACTCTTTGCGCGAGGAGGAGACTTTTATCTTTAGTGAACCTCAGAATATGACTTTGAACATTTCGAATTTTGATTAGCTCATTAATTCAATTCTGAACGACGGTTGAAATAGCCCTCAAAACGGTTGCAGCTGCAGATAGGTTGAGTTCGAACCATGTTCTAACGAACTCAGCAAGCTTATTAGGCCATAAAGTCGTGACATATGTCCACAGTTTGTATCAGCATGTCACGTGATTACGAAATGCGTTCACTGTTGTTTAGTGACGATAATGACGTGACTACAGCTAGTGACAGAACTGGAATTTGAGTTGCATCAACTTGAATTAGTTGTTGTTGACTTGCAGCAATTAAGAGGAGCCTTCAGTGACGAGAGAGGGAGCGAAGTGAAATTAGGCATTCTGAAGGGGAGGCCTGGGAAGCGAAGGGGAAGGAGGAGAGAGACGACAAAGAGAGAAGATGCGCATCTGAGTGTGTCGACACGTGCCGTGTACACGGTTAAGTGATCGGCACTGGCACGTGTCTTGGCCCGTCAACCGGCTCTCCCTCTCCCTTTCTCTCCTCTCCCTTCGCTGGCGCTATGAGTTCGTTCGCTGACTCAATTTCCGATGGCCGATGGAAGCATCTCTCTCCCTCTCTCTCCCTCTCTCGCTCTCGTCCGCCAACATGTACTACTTATTTGTAATTCATTTCTCTATATTATGACTACAACTTTACTATGAAGCCTCGTTTATTTCCACGGCGGCCCATTGTCTAGTTTACTGCTACGCTCTCTCCCTTCCCCTCTCGCTCTCTCCCTCTCCCGCGCTATCTGTCTCTCTTCGCTGAACGATGTAGCTCATTAAGCGATGGCATGAGCACGCACTTTCTTTTCGGGCTGACTTTGACCACTAGCACATGTACATCATGAGAGGGAGAGAGGGAGAGATTGCATTCGTGAGCTAGTTTCGAAGTTCGAACCTACTTGCCGTGAACTGTTCAGCGAAATTTACTTTTTGATGGGAACCCATTTAATTCTATGACGGGTATCGTTACGCCATTCACTGCCTCGGCTCCCAGAGCTTGGAATGAACATGCATAAAAAAGTTCGCTCTTGCTCTCCCTCTCTTTCTCTCGCTTACTCTCTCCTCTCGCTCTCGCTCTCCCTTTTATGTGTACTTTTCAGCTCTTTGTTCGACTCAATGAAAGGAACCAAAGAAAGATCGGCCATGGTTTGCATGTCCAATGAATCTATGGCGGACTCTTAAAGCGAGCCCGATCCCTTTCGCGCTCTCTCCCCCCTCTCTCCCTCTCTCGTCATCTCTCTCACGCTTATCTTGCTAAGGGAACAATGAGCAACCAGCAATAATTGGCTGCTCTTTGAAAATGAGTCCTCAGTTACTTAGACATGGTCTGTGGCAAAGTGACTTTCAATCAGTGCAAGACATCACCCATGAGCCAATGGAACGCCACTGGTGACAACTCCTTCTTCCTCTCCCTCTCCCTCTCTCCCTCTCGCACAGCAGCTCGAAACTATTTGTCACCCATTTTGAGTTGTGTATTTGTTTTAACGGCAAAACATTTTCGCAGTCGCTGCAAAGCCAACTGCATTTGCATTTCCGTTTGCTCCGATTACAGCTGAATAGTGTTTAATTAGGACCACGGCAACCATCTAGCCTTACTACGAGGGAGAGGGAGAGAGAAGAGCGAGAGGGAGAGACATCTATCACAAATACAGAGTTGAATGATGTCTTCTACTCTTGAAAACACTGATTGTCCTGGTGATAATGTGGACAAAATGTCCTGTGAAACAATGGCCAACTTCCGGTTGAACCGAGTAACCGACTTTGGTGATGAGTCAAGTGAAAAATTGCCGTTAGTTACCAGCGATTGTCAAAGTAAACGGATCCGGATGGACAGGTCATCACCACCGGTCCTCATTCCCGTTGACCACCAGCGGGACCGCAGTCCGGTCAACGCGAAGTCGACCGACAACCAGTCTAGTGTCCAAGGTGTCCACGGTGTCCATAGTGTCCACAGTGGTCTCTCTTCGCTTATAGGTGAAAGTTCGACACTGGCCTACTTGAGTTCGAAAAGTACTGCCGGTGACACTTCATGGTCAGATGTGTCCTATTATGGTCGAGCTTCGAACTCACTGGACATTGGCCATCGGCCTCGCAGGCTCCTCTACACGGACTGTCAGCCAGAGGAAAGGAGTCAGGATGAGTCGCAAGTTGGCGCGCAAAGGGAACCGGAAGTCGACATAGTCGGCGACCATTTGCAACCTTTGAAAGGGACTTCTTTGATAGCGTCAACTTGGTCCAGTTCGAGCTCAGCTTCGCCATTCATGCCTTCGAACGGCACAGTGTACAGTGGACATGCCATGTCAACATACCAGAACCTGGTCAACTGTAAGTTTGATGGACTGTGAAAACAAGACCATTGTGCAAGAGGAATAACCAATGGCCATCACGGCTCCCCTCTCCCTCTTCTCTCTGTCCCTCTCTCTCCCGTTCAGCTTCGCCAAAGTTGGACAATTGTGTCTCCAATGGCGACAACTACAATCGAACCCTTGCCAAGTGTTCCAGTTCGAGGCCAAGTTCTGAGGCCAAGGCGGACGAAAAGGCGGCCAAGACATACTCATCAGGTTCGTACCCAGCACTTTGAACAGTTCGAACATTGCCCAGATCAGTTATATTGCTGATGACACACACAGTTCTGACTCTATATAGACATGTGTGTGGCTTAAACAGGTTTCTAATAACCGCCGAAAGGGAAATCGGATTTAAGAGGAAGGAAAGTCGGACAAACTGTCCGGGCGTTGTTGACATCCATCCCTTTCAGGTTTTAGCGATTGCCGATAGTGTCGCTGTTGGTATTAGTGAACTACAGGCAGAGCCAGTGGAAAGAGAGAAGGGAGAGAGAGGAGGAAGGAGCGAGAGGGAGAGAATGGAAGTCAAAATTGGAAAACAACGGAAGGTAAATTGTCGGGAAGTGATGCAGTTAGTATTGGCGATAGTTTTCCTTCTCGGAAATCAAGCCGTTTCCTTCGTCATTTGTTTATCACTGTAAAACAGTGCTACAGCAACAATCAGCCAAAGGTTTATTAATCTCCTCTCTCCCATGTACAAAGTTGGGTCAAATGTTCTAAGGGACACTTTCGAACTTCTATACGAGGCCGCAAAGTCGGCGAGACGTGTAATGAATTTGCAAATGGTATGCAATGGTCTCATATAAATATATTTCTCTAATATTCATGCCAAAGGGAGTCATTTGCAGCTACGTACGAAATGGAATGGCATGACAAAGGCCAATTAGTTGACTTAATCATGATTGGTACTCGAAAGCGGAAACAGTGTCGTTGATAGAGTTAGAAGAGAAATAGCATATAGAACAAAAATAGGAAAACAAGATGCAATGCATCGACAAACAAGAGCGAACTTTACTTAGAACTGTTCGAACTTGACATGCGCGCCTTCCTAAGGGTTGGCGTCGCTTTCCCTCTCTCCCTCTCCCCTCTCCCCTCTCCTTGGTTCTTACAATTAACATCGTCACAAGTCCCGCCCACTGGGACAAAAATGGTGAAACGTGAGCTCGGGTCTCCCTTGGCGGGCTTTTCCTAGTTGATATCAGTTTATACAAACATCTCTGTTTACCTAATATGATGGTTTCTAAGAAAAGTATGCCCACCATTTTGAACATTGTAGACCCCTTCCAGTGGGACAGTGAGCATGTTCGCATTTGGCTCGAATGGGTGGTCAGCCACTACCACCTGCAAGAGGTCAACATGTCCAAGTTCGAAAGGGTCCAAGGCAAGGACCTGGTCCAGTTCAGTGCCGAGGACTTTGTCCGCTTGACCAATCAGTACAATGGTCAGGTTTTGCATCAGAATTTCCAGTTCTTCTTGCAACGTACGTTCTGTGAACAGTTCAAGCCTAGGAGTTGTCGAACTAATTGCATTTCCTTCTTTTAGAAATACTGGCAACACCTCAACCGAATCAAGAGAAGCAATCTATGCAATTAACGCCGTCAGGTAAGTGGTGGCCGATTAAGAGGTCTCCTAATGAGAACAGCTGTTTCAGAGCGAGAAGCATCATCACAGCTGACTGCGAGCTCCTTCTCCACCGACCTTGGGATAGCTTCCTATGGCAACACAGTGGCGTCCATGGGACTCCGAGGGTCAAAGTCAGGTCAGTCTAGCCTTTTTCTGCCCTTTGCGACTTGTTTCCAACTTTTTTGACCTCTCTCACGAATGAGCAAGTTTACACGTGTTTATTTCCCTTTTTCGCTCTCGTTCTCTCACGTGTATACCATGTTGTTTCTGTCCGTCTCTCTCTCCCTCCCTCCCTGTCGCTCTCGTTTTCGAATCGAGTTCTCATGTTCTCTGCTCGAGTGGACACCAAAGAACAAGTTGCCCTTTTGAAAGGTTCGATCAATTTAACTTTTCGAGGCTTGTACTCACGAAATGTTAGCTGAACGTGTCACGAGCACTGTTTTCATTCCCTCTCCCTCTGTCTCTCCCTCTCCCTCTTGTTGGTCCCTCTTTGT
The DNA here is from genome assembly GCA_022750525.1 of Halotydeus destructor. Taxonomy (NCBI): domain Eukaryota; kingdom Metazoa; phylum Arthropoda; class Arachnida; order Trombidiformes; family Penthaleidae; genus Halotydeus; species Halotydeus destructor. Next base: position 705,883 of record JAIUWE010000111.1, on the reverse strand, counting down.
CTCTCTTTTCGCTCGTGAAAATGTCTCTCACGGCGAAGTCAAGTGCGCAGTTAACCTTTCTATGGTTGACTTGAGCTTCTCTCTCTCTCCCTCTCCCTCTCTCCTCTAAATGTTCTACAGTTTCACTTTGTGAACCAGCACCAGTAAATAAGAGCCATGGGAAGAGACTTCGCTCCACTGCCTTCCCTTTGACGGCATTTTATGTTGGCCGCGTGTTCTACAATATGTGTCAATTAAGTGGGAGAGAGAGCGAGAGCGAGAGAGGAAGGGAGAGAAGGGGAGACAGAGAGCGCGAGAGGTGGTAGGAGAGAAACAGTGAAGAGTAGGCGAGAGCGAGAGGAGAGGGAGAGCGAGTCTCTTCATAACGCCGTTGACATGGACAACATGGTGGCTGCCAATGGCCTGAGCAATTACCGGCCCGAGTCATGAAGAGCGAAGGGAGAGAGCGATAGGAGAGAGACAGAGAGGGAGAGGGAGAATGAGAGGAGAATCAATACAATGAAAGACAAAACTCCAGTATAGATGGAGTCGCTCTCCCGCGACCGACAGAATAGAGGGAGAAAGTGAGGGAGAGAGAGAGCAACTGAGGGGAGAGAGGGAATCAATAGGTCTCCTTTTCGCCTCTCACCGTCTCTCCATCGAGTCAAGCAACTGGGAGGACCGAGGGATCTCTCTCTCTCTCTCTCTCTCTCTCCTCTAGCAGTAGCTTATCTAAAAACTACAAAAGGCTCGTGACGTAAAATATAAATAGTGTCCATAGAGAAGTAGTGGAAAGCCTTTTCTCGCATCGCTTACTTCTCTGGTCACGCGTACCGAGGCCGCCAATTCTCACCGTTCGCCTTTTTTACTCGGCTATCTCTCTCTCCCTTTCTCTCCTCTCTCCCTTTCAGCGGCTAAGACTCTCCCTCTAATGTCCTTCGTTCTTCAGAACTTATTTGAATTCGGCTTGTTTCGTGACTGAAAGACAGAGACGAGCCGCTGACTTGCATGTGAAGCCGCCATAGGGCTGACTTTGTGATGCGCTTAAGTATAAACAGTAATTACAGAGAGTATCACTTTGACTGACTAAAGCTACTCTGTGGTTAGCCTTGCCTAATGCTAGAGCCTAAAGTGTGGGCAGCAAAGAGGGGGAGAGCGAGAAGGGGAGAGGGGGAGATGGAGATAGTGCTGAGGCGCACTTGATGGCAGAGCAACATGGATGACGATGATGAAGCTAATGCGTAACAATCGATAGAGAGCGAGGGAGAGAGGAGAGAGAGGAGAGTGAGAGAGAGAGGAGAGAGAGAGAGAGATTTATGCGTAGGGGCGAAAGTGGCTGTTCATGATGAAGGGCAAGATGAAGAGCGCCAGGGGAACATTTGGCAGCGCAGAGAGGGAGAGAGCGAGAGGGAAGGAGGGAAGAGAGATCGCAGCTTATTACAGCCCGAGGCGGTCGTGTGACTCTTTCAGTTATATACTCACATATTTTTCTATGTGTTATGTCACTCTAGGTGACCGGGCGTATAAGTAAAACATATGGATGTCGCTTCGTGTCTCTCATATATTTCAACGACTCTGTTTTTCTGAACCCGACGCCCTTTGAATATTCGCTCCCTCTCTCTCCCTCTCCCCTCTCGCCACTAGAGAAAGAAAGACAACCGCAAAGTCCCCTGAGGCTGTGAATGCTTTCAAATATCCTTCTATCGGCATTGGGCCCAGATTGAGAGCGAGAGAGGGAGAGGAGAGAGGGAGAGGAGAGAGGGAGAGGGAGAAAGCGGTGGTGTATAATATATGGTAGACCGCATAGACGAAGATATAGAAATGTCATCCAAATGGTTTCAAGGTACAGATATATTGTTGTCCAGAGAGCGAGAGAGGAAGAGATGATTCCATCGTAGCCTTCTTCAGTGTCGGAAGCGAAAGATGCTGAGAGACAGAAAAGAAGGAGGAAGAGAGCGGGAGCGGGAGGGAGAGATGCCTCTTCGGGTCTCTGGTTTCTCGGGTTCACTCCTTGACTTTGCTGGTGAGCCTTTGGTTTTCCTTTTCCATTATACTTTCTGTCGAACTCTATGTAGAATATATATATATATCTGGCAACGGTACTAGTTCTTAGGAAATCCTACTTTTTCCGTTTTCCGTCCGTTCCTTCCTTAGCAGGGGGACTTTTCTCCCTCTCGCTCTTTCCTTCTCTCTCTCTCCCTCCCTCTCTCCTCTCTTCAGTGTGTTTCGCCGGCAACATTGGCCTCACTCAACACACTCCACTTTCCTTTTTTCTCGCCGTTGTTATGCATTCACACAAAAACTGGTGACCATAGATCAAACTGTTCATGGGTTCGAGAGCAGGAAAACTTTAGAAAGGTTGCCGGATTTCTCTCTCTCTCCCTCTCTTTCCCCTTCTCTCTCCCTCGCCCTCCCTGTAGCTCTGTCTATAGTCCGATTCTCGGTCTCTCGCTACTTCAGCTCTCTCTCTCCCTCCCTCTCCCTCCAGCACCGTAACGACGTTATGTTCGATCAGTTTGTAATTTGTTGATCGCAAATGTGAAAAGAGGACAAGAGAGCGAGAGGGAGAGAGAGAAGGGAGAGAGGAGAGAGCGTGAGTCAAAAGCTGAAATCAGTTCCATAATGAATGACAACGCTGTCTATGCTCGAAGCTCTAATGAACAGTTCAAGTCGGCAAAGTCGAAAATTTGAAACAGACAAAATTGAAAGATAAAGAGCGAAATATAGGACAGAGAGGAGAGAGGGAGAGAGAGAAGGCGAAAGCAGTTTGTTGGCAAAGCAATCAATGTCCTTGTATAATTGCAGTGCAGTCAAGAGGGAGAGAGGCAGAGAGGCAGAGAGGGAGAGAAGATGAAGCTCTCGGGCCAGTTTGTTTCTAGAATTCAATAATTTCATATTTCCTTCTCCTTCCTGTATCGGTGGAGCTCGACTCGGTCAGAAAGCGGAAGGAACAGCCATATTTTCGGCCTTGCATTCAGGATATACACATTTATATAATACTTCCACTCACTTCCTTGTGCCGGCCAATCTGACTTTGGTCGCACTTTGTCCATCTCTTTCCCCCTCTTCCCTCTCTCCTCTCTTGCCGTGGAAGTATTCAACACAGCCAGCAACACACACATTGGCCTCGCTGTGAAATACACACAGGCAGCCCTGTGAATGGAAGTGTCCCAGTTAAAGAACTCCACTGTGTCCGGATTATCTGGCCAGAGTCGCTCATTCAAACTGACCAAAGGTGACTATTGTTGTTTGCAATGGCCACCCATGCACGCCTTGCCGAGAGAAGGGGAGAGGAGGGGAGAGAGGGAGAGAGAGACGGCCTGGGGTCGCCAAAGGGTCCATTTGAATGACTCTCTGCCGAGACTCGGTTCAAAGGGATCCGTTATTTTGTTTGTCCAATTTTCCAGTCCAATTGAGCCTTGTCAAGAGCTGTTGCCTCTCTCTCTCCCTCTCGCCCTCTCTTCCTCTCTCTCTCCGTAACTATGATGCAAATATTAATCTCATCAAACGAATAACGGTAAACAGCTCAGGACTGCTCTAAGCCGCGTCAACGAGCCAGCCGTCAAATTATTTACTGTCGCCTTTTTTCCACGGCTCTCTCTCCTCTCTCCCTCTCCTCTCTCCGTCTCTCGCCCTTCATTGTAGTCCACTAGATTCTCAGTTGCTTTTTCTCTTTGTGTCCACTAATGGTCGGAACGGTCTAAAATGTCTTCTCCATTATGACCGCCTACGCGTTCATACCCAAGTCACTGTCATAAGTAGCATTATTTATGGTCTCTCTCTCCGTCTCTCTCCCTCTCTCTCCCTATCATTCTTCAGTTTCTAAGAGTCTTTCTACTTTTCGGCGTCTCTTCTCTCTCTTGTCTCTTTGTCTAGTTAAATTGAACGTGTCCTCCCTTTTTCGCTGCGAGAAGGGAGAGAGGGAGAGAGAGAGAGAGAGAGAGAGAGAAGGGCGCGACCTTTTTTGTGTGTACAAAGCTATCATTTTCAATTCAGAGAAGTTCTGTGTGCAAAAGCGTTCTAAAGTTCTGACTTTCTTTTATGTACCTTAAGAGAGCAGAGGGAGAGAGGAAAAGGAGAGAGAGGACCTTTCGAGTATTCGAGCCAATAATTCTCTTCGCCTCTCAACAATGAAGCACTTTTAAGGAAGTGACATCTTCTAAGCAAGCTCGGCCTCGACTGAGTCGCAGAAAGGCCTTTCATGGGCTCGACAATGCCCGTAAGGTCCTAATTCGAGGCCATTGTTCGAGAGAGGACGAAATTTGTTTTCTTTGCCGCCTGAGTAGGGACGACCCTGTACGTGATTTTCGTTCCTTCTCGCTCTCCCTCCCTCTCGCTCTCCTCCTCCTCCGAGCTCACATTAGCGGTATGCTTGCGGCTCTTCTAAGCCTCAGTAGCTTCTTTTTCATCCACATGGATTTCTCTTTAGTCCTCTCGCACCCTCTCTCTCTTCTCTCCTCTCGCTCTGGTTCCGCTTGATGCCTTTCAACATTAACGCTCATAGCAATCAATAGTCGGGTCGCTTCTTCTCTCTCTCTCTCTCTCCCTCTCTCCTCTCGCACTCTCACTCTTCCAGGGTAATAATTAGCCTCTATGTTGGCCATGAGTGAGCATCTGCGATTCAACATAATAATTGCCAGCAATAATGTATGTGCTCTCTCTCTCCTCTCCCCCTCTCTCTCTCCTCTTTCTATCTCTCACCGTGACTAAATGCTACAGTAACTGAAACATCAGCGAAACTGTAATACATACATTCGACTCTTCCCATAGAGTTTACTATGAGAACCGAAAATATCATGACAGCTAATGGGCGACCGACGTTGCTCTCTGTCGTGCCAGTCACTCTTCCCTCAGAGAGGGAGAGGGAGAGGGGAGAGAGATGACTATGTTCGTCCTTTTGATTAGTACTTATTATGGTCATAGTTCAGGTTTTGTGGCCGATTGTCTGAAGCAACCCAATCTGAGCAAGTCGAAACTTGCTCGGCCCGAGACACGTGGCCAGAGCTGCATCTTCGGCCACGTGCCGGGACAGAGAGTTCTCTCTCTCTCCCCCTTCTCTGCCCCTCTTTCGCTCTCGTTCACTTATTTGCATCCCTCGGTCACGCGACCCGACCCGAGGAGGACCCATTATTCCATCCCAAGCATTCTCTCTCCCTCTCGCTCTCCTCTCTCTCCCTCTCTCCTCTTTTCTTGCTGACTGTAAACAGTCTGGTTCGCTTGTGCTTTTATATTTATTCTGTCTTTCAAACGCATAGAGAACATTTGCATCTCTCTCCCTCTTTCCCTCTCGCTCTCCCTCTCTATCTCTGCTCTCCTACGCAGATATATGCCATAATGGTGAAACTTGGCTTTTATATTCGAACTCGTCTTGAGCTGTAGAGAATGTTTGTTGTTCGAACTTCGAACCATTCATTTGTCCAGTGAACCATTTTGCAAACAATTCGAAAAGCTTTTAAACTTGCGAAACTTGAATGCAAATTTATGCTCATTGCACTTTTCATCGACTATTTATTACTCTAATTTTCTTCGACTTGTTGGTGACTGCTCTCTCTCTCCCTCTCCCCCTCTCTCCTCTCCTTTATCCTCGACTATTGATGGCAGTTGTGTAACAAACATTTGTTAGATTTATAATCCAAAAAGTACTAGTATCCGAAAGTTCTATTCACTTTTTTCGAACAGAAAAGCCTCGCTTCGCTCGAGTAGTTTTTTGTTGGAATTTTTCCTCTCTCCCCTCTCCCGCTCTTCTCCTCTCGCTCTCCATAAAAGATAATTCATTTTGAACTCCTAACGATGGCTCAGGTAATTAGCGAAGTCATAATGAAATGACGTTACCCATTTACATCAAAACGAAATAGTGTAAAGGGAAGAGGGCGAGAGAGAATGAGGGAGAGGGGAAGGGAGAGAGGAAAAGTGAAGGAAGGCAGGACTAGAAGGAAGAAGCGACAAGTTGACTTCCATTGGCCGAGCTTGGCTGCGAAGGGAGAGGGGAGAGCGGGCGGCGCTTAGTCGGCACAGAATCGATCCGATTCCACATCTCTCTCCTTCTCCCTCTCTCTCCTTGCCCTCTCTCTCTCCTCGCCGGCTCTCCCTTTCTGCTCCATCATAGCCAACATATATATTTACTTGTGTGTATTTTACTCCGTGAGAGCCAAAGAGAGGGAGAGAGAGAGGGACTATATGTCAGCATGCAGTGACTCCTATTGCCTTCGAACTTGTCCTCCTCTCGTTGCCTCAGTGTCCGCATCAACACTTTCTCACTCTCAACATCCTCGCCGTCGAGTTCACTTGTTGGCGCCTCGAGTTCTAAACCTAATGTCCATTTAGTCTCTTGTTCGGTATACAAAGTTCTGTCCTTCGAATTTGCTTGACCACTGAGAGAGCAAAGAGTAGCAAAGCTGGCCAAAGCAGTGACCGCAAGTTGCATGCAAGTCAATAGCACTTGCAAACTGGACTCGGAGCCATCCTCTCCTCCCCGTCGATCATCGCCCGTCATAACTTCATCTCTCGCCTCTTCCTTTTCGTCAGCTATGCTCTTCACTGGTACAGTTTCATACCCTCCTCTCCCCTCTCTTTCCCTCTTCCCCTCTCGCTTCGTCCGAGAGCATCTGTTCTCTGTCCCCATGACTTTTATTCACTCACTTTTCACCTTTTCTCTCTCTCTCCCCTCTCCCCCTCTCTCCCTTCCGAATTCTTTTCGGTGCCGCTCTTGACAATCTAATTTAAATCACTGCCTTTATTTTGGCGGTAATTGCCAACACAAACTTTTTCCATCTCATTCAATCTCTCTTTCTCCCTCTGCCCCTCTCTCTCCCCCTCTCCCTCTCTGCCCACATCTATGCCCAATATAGAACCATCGTACAAAGGGACTTGGAGTTCGCCCACCACGTCTCCAAGCCAAGGTAGGTTGACAATTTGTAAATTCGATTCGCCCTTCCTCCCCCTCTCTGTTCGGCAATTCGTGTTCGAGCGAATGACTAATGAAACAAATTTGGTTCTGAAACGGTTCAGAACTGTTCAGCGAGGGGTTCGAAGTTCGAAACCTCTGGCCCTGACCGAACCGAATTGTCAAGTCTCGGCACGAACATTGCTTCTAAGGTCGAAGGGTCAACAATAATGATTCCATTCATGTTTGTCATTACAATTTTGTCTCTTTCTCCCGCTCTCTCCCTCTCCTCTCCCTCTCTCGCTCTTGGCAGGCTACGCACACAATGCTATAAGCAGCATGTCCAAGTCATCAGCTCTGGACAGTCACACTCATCCCCATTTAAGGGGTGTACAAGGTAAGGCCGCTCTCTTGACCCAAGTCAGCCCCTCACGCCCGGCTACGCCACCGGGAGCTATCTCTCCCTCTCTCGCTCTCCCTCCCGATTGCCGCTCTTACGCAAAATCTTATTTTCAATTCATTGCTCACTGGACCCAGTGTATTGTTTCGCTCCAGCGAACATGTCTCCCTCTCCTTTGCTCTCCCCTCTCGATGTTCAATCACTATTGTCCTCTCTGTCCCTCGTGGATCTGTAGAACACGTCGACAAGGCTAGTAACAAAATTGAAGAGCAACCTCAGAGAGCCAAAGAGAGAACGGGCGAGAGGAAGAGGGAGAGAGAGGAATAGAAAGGAAGAGAGGGAGAGAGAGAGAAAGTCCCTTTTCTTCCACTTCTTTTCTCCCGGTTTATCCTAGAGTAAATAGTATCTGCATTACAAGTCCTTTCCACTGACCCAACTTACAGAACAGTCCATCGAACTATTTACAGACAGCTCTGAACAGTTCTATAGATCGAAAGGCCGTCAAAAGCTGCTTACGAGCGCTTTAGGCCGATTTTCACCCATAGTGGCCCAGTTTTTGTCATGTGGCCTTAATCATGTTTTAGAACACTTGCACTTTTTCTTTGGCTGCAAACTTTGGTCCACTTAACAGGTCTCTTTGCTCTTAAGAGGGAAGATGATAAGAGAGAGAGAGAGAGAGAGAGAGAGAGAGAGAGAGAGAGAACATCTCAGTAGAAGATACCCGAGTCGCGACTCATTTGTTTGCCGAGAGGAAACGGAAATGCAATGGCGGTCCAATGGCGCCACCGTGAAATTAAACTCAGCCCTCTCTCTCTCGCTCTCCTTCTCTCTCCGTAGCTTGATCCGGTTCGAGTTGAGTCCGTGTCACTTATAAACACACTCACACTAATATTTAGTATGGTTAACTCATGACCAAGATGGCCGCTTCCTGGCCAGCGCCACTTTGTCCGGAAGGTCAATCTAGTCACTGGGAAATTCCGGAGGAATTGTGGAATTCTTGCCCAATTTCCTCTCTTCATCCGGACCTTCTAAACTGTTCTATCTCTTTCCCTCTCTTCCCTCTCGCTCTCTTTGTACACATAGCTACTTTCCTTTCCCAATCTTAATAGGAGCTCAATTATTGACTGAAATTACCGCATCTCATTTGCTGTGTACACAGTAAACTCATTGGCGCCTTTCTCTCCCTCCTCCCCCTCCTCTCCCTCTCTCTTCCTCTCTTTCCATTTCTTTTTCGCATATGAGACTTGCAAATGAACAAATATTCGGCAAGGTTCCCTTATATGCCTGCGAATATGAGCCGAGCCTGAGTCTTTGTCAATATTATTCTGGTATATGCAAGTTTCACATAACTTATATACACATACATGAACCGCGATGCGAATATTACATCACCGAGAGCGAGAGAGAGAGAGAGAGAGCGGCTCCTTAGAAGAGCGAGAGAGAAACTACATATAGGTCAAATATTGGCCACCGAACAAGCTGACTTGAAGCGCTCTCTCCCTCTTTCTCTCTTCTTTTTACTTCTTTCTCTCTCCCTCTCCTCCTCCCTCTCTCCTCACTTCTCTCTCCGTACGTCATTAAAGTCGATAGATGATCATTTATTTACTCAACTTCAAAAAAAATCGGAGAGCATCTCCTCTCTTTTAATATCACATTACTAATGCACTTTCTATACGGCAAACTTCCTCCCTATCGCTCTGCTCTCTCTCTCTCCTCCTCCTCCTCCTCTCTCGTTGTTGCTTGACCCATGTTGACCATTATATAACACAAATTTGCTCTCATTTTCAGACCCCTACCAACTATTCGGACCAACAAGCAGCCGCCTCGCTAGTTCAGGTAAGTCGAAAAGACATCTCTCGCTCTTCCCCTCCTCTTTGCCATTCACCACAAAACAACATAATAAAGAGAGGAAGAGGAGAGAGGGAGAGAGAGACTCGAATTAACAGTAATCCGAAAGAAAGCTTCTCTAGTAGTCAGTGACATAGTTGAACTGTTTCCACCACTTTCTCTCTGTAATACGTCATCGCCGTAGGCGGTGAACCCACTCGAAACGCTACACTGAGCCTCCTCTCTCTCCCCTCTCCCTCTCTCCTCTCTAATGTTCACTGGAGGCTCTTTGCATGCCAAATGCGTGAAAAGTACTTAGAGGACCGTGAACGGCAAAATGATCGGCTATACGTGACATATGGCTCTAATGACAGGTATAGCTGGAGCAAAGGTAGACGTGCTAATAAGTAATGTTCAGTTCAACGTGCAAACACACAGTTTCAGTTTCGAGGCAAATGTTCTAACCGGTTCTGAAGGCCCTTGTTCGAGAGAGGGAGAGAGGAGAGGAAAGAGAGGAATGTGCAGAGTGAAGCGTAGACCAATGTAATCGAGTCGCCAGATATGATGTATGGACAGTTTTTGTCACTTTGCTGGCAAAGCTTGTTCTTTACAAAATGGCTTCCCGATGCAAGTTTATGTTTTACGGAAACAGGGGGCGTTTTTCATGTATCGTCACCGGAAATGCCCAAGACTTCACTGTGAGACCATCCATAGAAGGGGGGAGAGAGCAACTGGGCCACATGTGCAAACACACATACTTCATGCCGCACATACATTCAGCTTGAGAGACACAAATATAGCATACCATACCATACCATATTTTGCAATCTATTCCTTCTCTAAGCATGACGCCAATGACAGTGAATCACAATATTGACACCTGTCTAAAGAGTTCTATCGCTTCTCAGGCTCAGGTCAGATCCAGCTGTGGCAGTTTCTACTCGAGCTACTGTCCGACAGCGGCAACTCCAACTGCATCACGTGGGAAGGCTCCAACGGGGAGTTCAAGCTGACCGACCCGGACGAAGTGGCCCGAAGGTGGGGCGAGCGGAAGTCCAAGCCGAACATGAACTATGACAAGCTGAGTCGAGCCCTGCGCTACTACTATGACAAGAACATCATGACCAAGGTGCACGGCAAGCGCTACGCCTACAAGTTCGACTTCCAGGGCCTGCATCAGGCCATGCAGCCCGCCACCGACCCGACGGCCTACAAGGCGGCCTACCAGTCCACCGACCTGTTCGGCATGCACACGGCCGGCTACGGGCATCACGCCAGCTCGGCCTCCAAGCTGAACTTTGCCGCCATCGGGGGCCCGACTTCCGGTTCCGCGGGCAGCATCTTCCCGTCGCCCACCTCCTACTGGACGAGCCCCGGGGCGGCCAACTTGTACTCCAACATCGCCGCCGCCTCGGCCGGCCACCACTCGTCCATGGGACACCACCATCCGTCCCATGTCACCTCGCACATCGGCTCCTACAGTCACTATGCGTGACTTGCTTCCAACGGTTCTAGTTCGAGTCCAAGGTACACCTTTGGCCCACACTGATTAAGGAAGGGAGAGAGGGGAGCGAGAGGGAGAGCGAAAGAGGACTGAAATGATGTAACATTACTATCAGTTTCGCTTGACGGACACACACACACCGAGTCACGGATGAGAGCGAGAGGGCGACGAGAGGGAGAGGGAGAGAGAGAGGGAGAGAAACAGAAAGGATAAATTATGTATAGAACACATGCTAGTCTACGGAAATGTATTAACTGTTCTATATTACAGTAAACAACAAAACAGACAAAAACGTAATGCCGTAATATGTATGGTGATATTTGATTGAGATGTAGTCTTGAAACTTACAACACACAACTGAAAAATCTGAAACACTAGCCAAACAAAAATGCGAACCTATGTCAAGAGTGAAAATCCAGTTAACAATTTAGTCAATGTTCAACCTTTCGCAAGGAAAGCCAACAAAACAAGATATCCAGTGTTTTAGAAGCAACATTGCATAATATATTGCTATTCTCACTCTCTATGCGCAATGTAGATATTACAATAATATTGTTGGTTAAGAACGAGTCCCGTGAAGCCAATGTTTCATTTCGTTAAGCTGTCCACGTACGCAAAGGGCTCTCGCATAGGGGATGAGCATGGAAATTACATAACACCCTTTTCGCTCTCTGGGTTCCACACATTGCGTCATACTGTGCTATCTCTCGCAATGACCACTGGAGTAAATGGTGGTCATTGTTTCCTCTCTCGTTCTCCCTCTCTCTCCCTCCCTCCCTTGCTCTCTTGCTGTCACAGGCTGTAGAGAGGAACATAGGTGAGGACACGAGAGGGAAACTAACTCTTACACTCCGGCATGGCCAATCGGAATTGGCTTTTTGTTCATTTCCTTCCCCTTTGCGAGAGAGCGAAAGGGAGAGAGCGACGGCGAGAGGGAGAGAGACGGAGAGAGCGAATTCGTTGTGTAATTTATTTCTAACTAACTCAAATAAACACGTACTTACTGAGTAACTGTTAATCTCTGTCTGCCGCTCTCTTTTCTCTCTCGTCCTCTCTCTCTCTCGCCCCCCCCCCTCTCTCTCTCTCTCTCTCTTCCCCTTCTTGCCCATCTATCAGTTCGTTCTCGAACAATATTTGAACAGTAAAATGCTCTTGAAAGGGTTTTCACGTGACGAAAAGTAAACTAGAATCTGGCAACTTTGTTCAGTGACAGAGAGCTAGAAAGAGGGAGAGAGAGAGGGAAAGAGAGAGAGAGAACATTTTGAAAATCGATTCCCTGATTGAAAACGTGCGACGACAGAGAGAGAGAGAGAGAGAGAGAAAGTGTAATTAAACTGGTTCGCTTTGCTTGTCATTAAAGAAAGCTAATGACGCCACCAATATATTCAGTGGTTCGTTTTGTGAAAGAAAAGGATAAAGTGAAAAGAAGAAGAGCGAAAGAGGAGAGAGGGAGAGGAGAGAGAGCATGCGGCTACCAGATTGCGGAGAATGTATGGAAACGCCCAATTAATGATCTACGGTGTTCACTTTGCCTCGTGTCAGAACAGAACTTAGAACATATTCGAACGACAAATTGACTCTATATAAAAGCAATACCAAGAGGGAGAGGGCGAGAGGAGGAGAGGGAAAGGAAAAGATGAAAAAGACTCCAGGCCACTGGGGCCAAGACAGTGGGCAATTATTAAGTTCAATAAAACGGACCGATGGCTCTCTCCTCCTCTCCCTCTCCTCCTCCTCTCTTCTTTGTTTAAAGAGCCCAGAGCTCAGGTAATTGACCGAGAAAGTCCAGGGCTTGGCCGTTGTAGCTTTTATGGGAACTCGGCCTCCTGGGAACAATTAGATGGCCATAACGGTTCAGTAAATACCACTGTCGCTCTGGCAATGATTTCAAATGACTGAAACACAGTTCCAAGTTCAGCAAACATTGGAGCAAAGTATCAAGGGGAGAGCGAGAGAGGAAAAAGAGGGAGAGAGAGCAAGAGCTTGTGGCCTCGTGACCAGATTTAGTTGTCGGCTAAGCTCTGCCCTTCGAATTTTCAGGGGGCTCGAGGAGCAAGTGTATTGAGAAAAGTGATCAACGACTTTTCTCTCTCTCTCTCCCTCTCACCCTCTCTCGGCTTCCCTCTCGAGTTATGAAAGTGGCCCCCTAAACATGAGAGAGGCACAGAGAGGGCTTGATCACAAGCGCCTTTCATTTTGTCTCTCCTCTCCTTCTCTCTCTCTCTCTCTCTCTCTCTCCCTCTCTCACCCACTGAAAATTCGTTCAACCGTAAGAAAGTGCAGCGTAACGATTAACGAAGTACTGAACATTGGCAGCGGTGTCATCGCTTCAACAAAGACCCCAGCTGAGGGGAGAGCGAGAGGGGAGAGAGAGCGAAGAGGAGAAGGGAGAGATAGGGACTCGTGGATCGACTCCCAGCTCTGGGTACAATATTATCATGAAAGAGGGCCGAACGTCATCATTGTGTTAACACGAATAAATCTTGTAAAGAGACCAGATCGAAAGGGACGACAAGAACCAAAGAGAAAAGGGAGAGCGAGAGCGAGAGAGCAAGCTTTCTCTCTTACATAAACTTTTATTCTCATGCTTCTGACTGAGAGGGAAGCGTGATTAGGTTGACTTCATTTTCATATCATGTAACTTTCGCATTCTCATTGTTCTCTATCGCAACACTTGCCTTCGTTTTTGGTTCAAGGGACAAATCGAGCATTGTGCCCTCTCTCTCTCCTCCTCCTCTCTCTCCATCCCTCTTTCGCTCTCTTTGTGACTATCCGTCTCTCGTCTAGAAACTTGCAAATGAGCTTTGTGAATTAATGAAGGTTTTGTCACTTTTTCCTCCTTGTTGTTGTCATTGTCTCTCTTTGCGTCTCTCTCTCTCTCTCTCTCCCTTTCGCTCTCTTACTTTGCTATTCAACGCTACGCCAAATATTAACGTAAAAACTTGTCTTCTATGAATAACAGCCAGAGAAATATCATATGTACCATTGTTTCCGGTTTCCGGATCCTTTGCTCATCTTCTCTCTCCTCTCTCTCTCGCTCTTCTCTCTCTCTCTCTCTCTCTCTTCACTTTCCTTATTATACTATCATTACGTGCATTTGTATATCCGCATAAATATGTTCCAAGTTGCCTGATTAATGAATTGGCAGCAAGGGAGAGAGCGAGGAAGAGATACGAGAGAGAGAGAGAGAGGCAAAGCGTCCCACTGGGATGACCTTTGACAAGTCGAACATAGAACAGTTCGAAATGTATCTGAGACGCTTCGACCCCGGAAATCTGAGACACAATGGCGAGGAAGTTACACTTCATGAAGCCTTTAGTATAACTATATATACAAGTTAAGAAAACTTTTTTCTCAAATTCGCTCTTGTAAAAAAGATATAGAGAGAAAAGAGATGAGGGAGAGAGGGAGAGGAGAGAATGACGCAAGTCGATAGACAAGATGCCCAAAGCTTCTTTTCAAAGAAGGCGAAAGCTCAGCATTATTTTGTCCTCTCGCTCCCTTTCGTCTCCTCTCCTTCCCTTTCGACGCCCTTGTTCGATTTTTACTTTGCCATGAGCCGTATTAATTACCACTGTATGTTCTCTACCAGAGATCACATAGATAGAGATGACTAGGCATACGCACTGCATTCACGTCTCATTAAGCTTCTTTTCGTCTCTCTCTCTCTCTCCCTCCCTCTCTCCCTCTTCCCGAGTCCTCTCGCTCTTCTTGCTATTCGAAAATGCCGATGATAGTTTTTTCCTGCCCTTCACATGAATCGCTCTCTCTCTCTCTCTCTCTCTCTCTCTTCTCGTCGAGTTCTACATGAAAGACGCCTTTCGTAGATGTACAAGAAGCTATACTATTACAGATACAGATTGGTAGTGAGCTTTTTACGTGAATTCAGAATCACAGAATGCATTCTCAGAGGATGAAAGGGAGGGAGAGAGGAGCAAAGCCTCTCGCTCTCTCCGTCCTTCGACACCACTAACAACGTCACTCCTTTCGAATGTCCCGAGTTCACAGAAAAGGTCAATTAGATTCATTACTAGCAATCTATTTGCAGTGATTTCAGTCCCTTCGCTCTCTCTCTCTCTCTCTCCACGGTGGGCGCTCTCTCCCCTCCTTCCCTCATTTCGGCTCTCCGAAGTATTCATCAGCTCCAACTGTTCATTCATGATTTCCCTGGCGAGCATCTCTCCACCTCTCCCCTCTCCTCCTCCTCTCGCTTCCACTAACACTAACACATTGACAAGCAACGACATTTAGCGAATACAATACCCTTAACACACAACATAGACACACAGAGCTCGTCATATTCATTAATTTTCACGAAACCGAGCAAAGTTGTCAGTGTTAAAAAACGGCAAGTGGAGGAGAGCGAGAAGGAGGGAGGAAGAGGAGCGCGAAAATAGAAGCTCCAGACAGACAATTATAGTAATGAAGTGAATTGTCAGTGGGGTAAAAAAGTGAACTCGGACAATGGTGTACGCAATCGAACACAGACTTGGAGAACAAAGTTCGAACTGAGTGAGAAAATGGTGTCCACGTAATCTGCACTGAGAACTTGTCCAGATTCTATTTGCAAAGCAGTTGGACCTTCGAGTGAACATAACTTGGACACGGCCTTCATGGACACAATGGACCGAACTGGTCCCTCGTCGGCGTCGGCCAAGCTCAACTGTAAATACACGGCGGGCCAGGCTTCAGTGAAGAGGGATTTAGCGCCACCAACTGGAGAGAAAGAGAGCGGCATTCTTTGAGAGAGATGTGTGTGGTGTCCAGTGCAAGTGACACTTGAGGCTTCGAACATTCGAGTTGCAAGAATGTGTGGACAGAATTATCAAAAGCTGGGCTCCAAAGTTGGCGATACATCCAACCTCAACCCAAGGACGGTTGATAAGGGGAGGCAAAGTACGATTCACTTTTAGCCACTTCTCTGAAAGCATTTCAGCCATGACTCAGCGCTTCCGGTTCCTTATGCGGCCCTCTCTCCCTCTATCTTTCGCTTGCGCTTCTCTCGCTCCTCTCCCTTTTCCAGAGTTGTGCCATGTATTCTTGAAAGAGAAAGATGCAGCCTTTGAAATAACGACTCTTTCGAGGCAAATGTTCTGCATGCCGATCCTACTTGTGACCATTAAAGAAACATGGAAATCCCCAAATTTGGCGCCACTCTGCTCTCACAATGTCGGTTTCTTGTTTATGAAAATTACCAGCTTCAACTGTAAAACACTCGGATTTCCTTTTGATTTCTATCGGATGCTTCCATTTGTTCCTATTTTCCACATTCACCATAGTGAGGCCACAGAGAGGGAGAAAGCGAGAGGGAAAGAGGAGCTTCCCAGTTGTACAACATGCTCTTCTCCGCATTGCCTCTTCGTGTCGGAGATGAAGTTGGCGCGAATCTAAACAGAGTAAAAACTACGGGTTCAATGAACCAAAGGAAAGGAAGAGTGAGAGAAGTTCACTTTATGCGTTTGTGAGAGAACGAAGTGCGACGTCCTTCCTTCCAACTGATCTCTGCCTCTCTCTCTTCCCTCTTAGTTGGCTCCTCAAACCCAGTTGACTTGAGTCTGAAGTTAAAAACTTTCCTTCCTTAGGATTTCCTTTCTTTCCTGCCTCGGTATAGTACAGAATAGAGGCTCGTTTCTTCTTTCGTCGCCATTTACTTAGGACCGAGTTGCCTCTTAGTTGTGGAGGAGTTGCCGAAAGAGGAGAGGGAGAGAGAGAGCCACTATCCACCATACTTTGGCTGTCAACTATGTACTTTTCTCTCTGGCTCTGCCTTTTCTTTGCCGACTGGCCTGGTCGTCCCCACTATACATTGACTTAACCATCTTGACAGCTCGGCACAGGCAACATCCGTCTATTCCATGTTGCCCGGAAGAGAGTCCATTAGTGAGCCTGGCTTGTTTTCACCGGCCTTTGTCTATGCCTCTTCTCCCGCCGTTATTCTTTCAGAGCCTTCCAATGACATTAGACTTCTCCCTACCACCACCAAGAGCTGCAATATTGATGTCCATCGTCTTCGGGCTTCTTCCTTGTTGCATGAATATAGATGACACATCCATTTTCGTACCAAAGGCACAAGCCTATTAATTACCCACTGACACCCAAGGATGACCTCGTCACATGTATCACAGTGGAATGGAATTGCAACCGAGAGACGAAACGCATTGTGCTTACCTCAAAGTTCCTTGGAATGCCGTTGTCACATCTTTCAAAATGACACCAGTCCTCTAATGAGACATGCAGTAATTGGGTGATCAGAGCAAAGTGATTGTCTTCACTTGTTTTTACCGCAAGTAGCGCTCTTGTCGACAGCGCCATCTGTCGCTGCGTTTTCATGGCAAACGAACGTCGCTTGTTATTGTTCGGCAGATTTGTGAGCTTGCGGATATTCAGTTAAGCGTACGATCTAATTCTCTAATCATGACTTTTACTGTCAGTTCTGGAGAACAAGTTCTTGTTTGCTACACCAACTGCGTAGACGCAGTTCTTCCAAATGTGGAGGAATATCGAAAGTCAATCGGTGAAAAGGGTTTCGTCGAAACACAAGATTTGAAAACCATTTCAGACAGTAAGTGCCTTATTGCGTCATAGTATGCTCAATAACTAAATTATGCGAAATAGCTGACCATTCTCCTGGAACCTTTGATAAAGTTCTCTTTGGTGTCAATGACCCAGAGAAGAAAGTCTTGCATGACGAAATTGCCGAAAAGCTTTTGAGCTTATTGAAACCAAATGGTCAGTTGACAATTAAGAAGTCGACTAAAGACGACTGTACTGCAGACAGCATTGTTAGTGCATTGAAACTATCTGGTTTCATAAATGTCAGTGAGTCTAAAGATGAAATATCGGCCAGCAAACCAGATTACAGCACTGGTTCAAGCATGAAACTGAATCTGGATAATATTGTGGCATCCACTAATGTCTGGACTCTGAAAGATGGCGACGAGGAATTAATCAACGAAGATGAGCTGCTCGATGAAGAGGACTTAAAGAAACCGGACCCAGAGTCGCTGAGAGTCTGTGGTTCAACTGGTAAACGCAAGGCATGTGCTGATTGCTCTTGCGGCCTGGCTGAAGAACTGGCAAGTGAAGAAGTGCAAAAAGTGAGAGAGAATACACAGAATGCCAAGTCTTCGTGTGGAAGCGTAAGTATAAATATTATGTTGACACCATTACCATTGATGTTATTTAATAATAGTGCTACCTTGGAGACGCGTTCCGTTGCGCTGGTTGTCCTTATCGAGGAATGCCTGCATTCAAGCCAGGTGAAAAGGTCACCATCGACATGAGCTCTGATATCTGAGCACTTCCTTCGAATCAATTTCCAAGAACGTACTGTTAGAGTGTTCTTCGTGTAGTATTAGAAGAGCTTTAAAAGGATGGAGCCTTTATTTTCTTGATATGTTTGATTAAATGAACTTGTTGGCCCGTAAAGGTAAATTGAACAAGGAATAAATATATGAATCTGCTCTATAAATCGTAATCATTGGTCACTATCAGTCTTGCTAATTTGTTCTTGTTTTGGTCTAAAAAGTTCTGCGGTGTTAAACAGTGGCGGTTCAACGTACTTAGGCCTTCTATGGACGGACTTTCTACTGGAACCGAATAATGTACTGAATATCTTCTTCACTGCATTCTGAGAGCTCAAAAGTTTTTCAGCATTTTCAACCTCCGTCTCCATTTTGAGAACAGTTCTTTTCACAACTAAAATTGCTTGCTCTAAACGATCAATTTCACTATACAAGTTGTCTAGATGCAATGCTTCTTGGTATAAACTAGGTAACATATGCTCAAAGCACTGTGTGTTGTCTTCCCTGATAACGTCCAGTAAACCACAATACTCTTCTAGGTGGGCGAGGTTTTCTTCCACTGATTCAGTGAGCGTTTTTCTCTACGATGAGATGGAGATTAGATTATAATTTTGGTGATATGATTAACAACTAACCTCTTGTGACGGATCAACGGTGAAAAATTTGCCATAATCAGAACTCAATTTAGAGGCGAGCTCGTCCAGGGCTTCCTTCTCGTCGGTGCTCTCCATTCGACTCAACTGAACATCATGCAAGTCCGCCTCCAAGGCTTCCATGGAGATTAAGCCAATCAGTAGACTGAGCAAACACCTTGCCACAAAAACACAATTAACTGATTACAATATATCTGACACATGCAAAGCATACAACTCGGAACAGGGGCCGTTCCATTAGTGCGATCGTCGAGCAGAGGTTGTGTAAACAATGCCGAGATCGGCAGATAGAACTGAAGAGCTGAGAATGTTACACCGCTACACAGTAGATGAAACCACAGATGATACGCAGAAATATTAATGAAATATCAACCGAGATAAGCTATTATTACTCAAGAAAGTAAGAGGCACCAGCTCTAGAAAGCGCACTTTTCATGACGGTTCACTCAGTTAGCTCTTAAAGATTGTAAAATCTATTTACATTCAGCGTAATGTGTTGTGTAAAGCACTTTGTACTATTAGATAAGATATACATTAAGATCGCTAATGTATTTGCACAAAACGAGTAACATTTAGTGAACAGTTTGTAAGTAGACAGCTTGTGACTTCAACTTAAACACCAACTGCGAGAAGGCAGTGTTTCACGAGTGTCCGCAGCTAAATGGCTACCATTTAATTACCTTAAATGCCTGTTCGAAAATGTTCAAACTAAGTGGAAGTTGACACTTCAAATATTTAGTTTTTTTTGTTCTGTTGACTGAAAAATATGAAGCTGTCACTCTTGTGCTTGATTTTAGCATTGTTTACAGTTCACGTTTCATGCAATCAGATAAAATGCTTGAGTAATCAGCTTAACAAGAATGGCTCTGATGTCCGGTACTCTTCGCTCGAACAGTTCACCGAGTCCATGTGTGCACAGTGTTACTCTTTCATCATTGTTTCCGGTTTGAAGCCACTTGTTTTGCCAATCAATGGCGAGAAAAGGTCAATCAAGCCACTGCGTCTCTTCTTCACTCCCGACGGTGGCGCCGAGCTTTGCAAGTATTACCCAGGGAAAAAGTGGGACTGTGTCCGCCCACACCCGGACAAGTTCAACCGAACTCATCCCGAGATGGACGAAACCTTGAGCACATTCTCTTCCGACTTTCTCATGGTAAGAATGGTGGCCTTCGCCTAATTTTCGTGCACTCAAACATGCCCTGCCCCCGATACCCCGTAACTTTGAGTTACGCCACTGGCGAGCCATTAGAACTGGCCGGGCGGTAGTGCGTGACTTGAGCCATTGCCTCATGTTACTGCCCTTCGTGACCATACCCACTGCGAAGTGATTTTCGCTTTTCATGTAATGCCGATGCAAAACAACCGTATCTCATATCTGACCAATATTTAAGACGGAAAGAACCAACTTGAGCTCTTCTAATCTGGAAACTTTTCGTCTAGAAAATCTTTATTCAATGCTGTGAAGAGGCTCAGAGATGTTGCATTGACGAGCTCAACTCAACGGATGATCCTTCAGGTAAAATGTGGAACTTTGGCAAGAAAACCAGCGAAATGGTTCACGCTTTCTGAGCAACAATTTGTAAGAGATGTCTTTCATCCCTCTTTAGACGATGACATGTGTCCCACTAAATGGGATGCCTGGGACTGTTGGCCACGGACACCGGCGGGCGAAGTGGCCACCAGAACCTGTCCAGTGTCCGCTCTTCAGTCACACGGCCGCCGGCTGCCAGAGTGCATGAAGGGCGAGGCAATTAAAATATGCGACAAAAACGGCAAATGGCATCGGGTGCCCAGTGGCACGGCGTACAAAGAGGAAACCAACTACGTCCACTGCTCCTTTGTGGGCCGAGACAGGTCGCTTCGCGAAGTCTACCTGAGACTCATATTGGACCTTATCTCGATTATCTTTGTGGCATCCAGCTGTGCCGTGTTCATAGGCTACAAGATGTACAGAGGAGTTCGAGTCAGAGTGCATCTCAACTTCTTCGTGTCACTCTTGTTGACATGTGTCAGCGACATTCTTTTCTACATGCTAATAAGAAGAGTCCATTTTCAGCCACTCGGAAATGTCTTGATAGAAAAGTGAGTTTTCCATTCCAGAAATGTGTCGCTTTCTTTATCATATTTGCGCTTCATGCTGACACTTTTCGCTGCTCTGTAGACAGGGAGAGGGAGAGAGCTTGCCTGCCAAAAAACTTTTCCATGTGTAAGTGTTTTTAAACATCATCTAAGCGAGACGTGAAGAGGATCCTTTTTGGCCTCTTGTTCATCATTTTTTTGGAAAGCGAAAGAGAGCTAGAGAGGGGAGACACACCTAGAAAAGGAAATTAAGTATGAGTCAAGTTTAACTAGTAGTTGCAGTAATTAATAACGCGGCACGTTCCTTATACAATCAGGTCAATGAGAGGCAGGGCATTAAAGGAGGGCTTAGGAGAGAATGTATACTGACATAATTCACTAGACTCGCTAATTACACTAACTAGCTCTAGATCACATTTCTTGTCATATTTCCGCTTATGAAATAAAGTGGCTAATCTCACAAAAAATTCCTCTCTTCCCTTGCCAAGCTCAACATGGTGCCGATTTTTGACAGTGTTCGTAAAGTTTGCCAAGTTAACCAACTATTGCTGGATGCTGTGCGAAGGAATTTATCTGCATAAGCTAATTGTTCATGCCTTCCACGAGCAAACTAGAACATTGCACTTCTACTTGGTGGGCTGGGCACTGCCTGTCATCGCAATGATACCCTACGTGATTGTGCATAAGCTGAAAGCCAACGATTCGAAATGTTGGGTGGAAAGCATGGGTTAGTCCTTCAAAACGCCGTCCGATGAACTTTGTTTGAACTTACCGTTGAACTTTCTCTTTCCTTGTAATCTCACCCTCTTGCTCTCCCGGGCTCGCTTTCCCGCTCCGACGCTCTTTCATTCGCGCTTCTCTTCATGCCCATCTTCTTCCCAGGGAACCTTGAATGGATCCATTATCCACTTCCGATGATATGTTTGCTCGTAAGTTAATTAGCACTAAATCTCGTTTATAATTGAATCAGCCGTCCTCGGTGTCACTCGCACGACACATTCACCTTCTCATGCCAACAGGTTAATTGCGGCCTTCTAGGGAACATAATCAGAGTCCTGTGCACCAAGTTGAGATCGTCCCCAGAGCACTTCCGAGCTGCACTACGGGCCACGGCATTCCTCATTCCCGTATTTGGTGTACACTACGTATTCTACGTTTCAAAGGGGCCTCGGCTTCAAGAGACGTGCGATGCATTCCTGAATTTTCTATTCTACTTGAGCATCGCCGTTGACTGTCTGCAAGGAGCCATTGTGGCAACTACATTCTGTCTCCTAAATTCCGAGGTAAGAGCTGAAAGGGAGAGAGGAAGAAAGGGAAGAGAAGAGGGAGACAGTTAGCAAAACTGAACATTAGTCTTGTTGTAAATTTATATACTGTTATACATCACCATGGGCCGCAGCTTGTGCAGCGATGTTCTAACGATGTTTGTATTTTTAAACACTCTATCCATGTTTTATTTTCCCTTAAGGTGCACTCATCCATCCGGAAAACCATCCGCCGGAGATTTAAGGTTCCCGAAATAGTCACCGAAGAGCAGGCCATGTCTCGAACCTCTTTGGGTACAACGTCAAGGCTGAGTCTTCCTGCCATCCATGGCCGAATTGTTCACCAGAGCTTCGACATGTCCTCCCTGGCCCACGACAATGGTCTTGTCCATCTTCAAACTACGGCCAGTGAGAGTTCCAACAATGAGTCGCAATGAGGAAAGCGGATGCGTGTCAACAAGTTGTAGGAGTGGACGGGGCATTAAATTAATCATGTTAAACCCTAGAGTGCTTGATTGAGTATTATTGTTTAATAAGAGAGGGAGGGAGGGGAGAGGGAGCGCGCGAGAGGAAGGGAGAGAAGCGGCAGAGCGGGAGAGGGTCAGACAATCAATCAATCAAAGTGAGAATAGGTTAGCTTGAGCTAACAAAGTCGTTCCCGTTGGTCTGCTTTTGTCTAGTGACCGTGCGCGCAGCAGAGTGGCGCCACCTGCGCTCGTAGCGAGCAAAACAAGGCAACAGCTGGTGCAGTGAGTGTGTGTGTTGTGAATGTGGTCTTCCTTTTAGTCTTTGTCTTCGTCTCAGACTGTCTATGTCGACAACTAGTTGTTTTTTGTCTTTGCGTAGTTGCCGAGCTGTGCCAGAGCGGAGTAAGTTCTCTCTCCTCTCTCTCTCTTCCCTCTTTCTCTCTCACTCACTCTCTCCTTGAATTGCCTTCGGCCCTCCGTACAGAGATTAGCAAAGTTTTGAATGAAGATAAATGTTTACAGAGTTCGTCTAACTTTACGCTCACCTCATTAATGACGTCACTGGTCAGTTGGACATTGTGTTTATTATTATCAGTTCACGTGGTCAGTGGTCGCAGTGACCATCACAATGGGCGACACAACAGGAAGGACGCCTTTGGCTACTTCCGCCGCAGTGCCAGCTCGGACGACGATGACCCCTTGGAGCGTAGCTCACTTAACCGGGGCCGGTCAAGGGTGACCGATGGTCAAGGGCTCGGCGATGGCCTCCGGCTCAATATGACTGGTGTCCGGCTCGCTAATGAGCACCTGGTGGAAATTAGGACCAACCACCGCTGCGGACACCCCAGGAGCCGGCTCGTGCGTGTCAGAGATTTCTACCCTTCGGCCGAAAAGGTCTACCTGCCCAGGTTAGTAGGTCCGGGAGAGAGAGACAGAGGGAAGGGGAGAGAGGGAAAACAGAGAGCGAGAGACAGATTGCGAGACCAGAGAGAAAGGGAGCGCGAGCGAGCGGGAAAATTGCGCCGGAGAGGAGCAAAAATTTGGTTACCTGGCCAATGTTCAGTCACGCACTAGACACCGAATTCCTCATCTTTTTTCTTGCCGTCTCTTTTTTCACTCTCTCGCAAAGAGAGCGAGAGGGAGGGAGAGAGAGAAGACGCACGTAAGCGCAGTGTATAGGGCTATATTTACAGAGACTCAACAAAGATAAAGAATCCTAGGTTGCTCACAGACATGTCATACAAGTATTTTTAACTGGCTGATTTTCTCTCACCCTCTCGTTTCCCCTTTTCCTCTCCCCCTCTCTCTCCCCTTTCCCCCCTTTTCTCGGTGTCTCTTCACCCACTTCCTATTACAGGGTGACACTGCTACACAAATGCGACGACGAGAGTGGCTGCTGTGAGAATGATGCCTTCCACTGTGCAGCCAAGAGCCAGCAACCTGTCAACATGTACTTCTACGTGGTCATGGTCAACAATGGCTCCTCTGTGGAGATGCTCACGTTCACCAATGACACGGAGTGCGAGTGCCGGGAACTCAATCACCAGCCCCGCAATATGGCCGCCGTTGACAGGCAGGGTGATGATGACGGTGGTGACAGCTGCCACAGTGAAATCGATTGACCTGTCAACCGGGCCGGTGACAGGCCATATGTTACCGGCGAGTTCGGTAACCGGCTCGACACGGGCGACCTGGCTGGTGACAATTGCACCCGTCACGCCGCCGCCAGTTGGCCAGGACACTAATCCAACTGGATTAAGGTTGCCCGTGACACCGAAGGAGGAAAAGGGAGCCCAGTTGGACAAGGAGAAGGCCATTCTCTGTTCGCACATTTTCTGCCCTAATCCTTTCTCGGCCAAACTGGTCACGAAGTATCAGCCCACCACTCGCTGCACGTGTGACTGTCCTCACGGTGACCACCACTGCCTGAAGATCAAGCGCGGCACGGCCCGGCTCTCGCCCACCGAGGCCCAGTGCGTCCGCCGCCTGGACTGCATGGAGCCCGAATGCACGTTTCCGGGTGCCTTTGACAAGACTTCCGGTCGGTGTCCGCGCTCCGCTGACCACGGGAAACTCAAACATCACCAGAATCGCTTTCGACACCAGAAACACTACCTGCACGAGAGGGACTAGACATTTCCCTTCTTCCTCTCGCCTCTCCTCTCTCTCCCTCTTTTTGACATGCGATGCCAATAGCTTCTTGTAACTTCCATCTATAGACGTAATAGACAAGTATGGCACGAAAAGAGACAAACTCACCTTCTTACTCGGTAATTAGAGAGCAAGAAGCCGTTGCGAGGCTGTCTATTAGACATTATCATCATTTCGAATCCTCGTTTAGAAGTGTATTAGCATGAGGATTAGACGCTCAGGTCATAAAAAGCTTTTAGCCTTCTTAGAAAAATGTATAATATTTATCTACATCGTCATGAAAAGGGAGACTTTTACGAACCGTGAATTTACATTTTGACAGTTTTCGTCCCTCTCTCCTCTCCCTCGCTCTTCCTCTCTCTCTCTCCCTCGCTCTTCCTCTCTCTCCCTTCTTGAGGTCGCCTCATTAGGCTTCTCTCATTCTCTCTCCCTCGCTCTTCCTCCTCTCTCGCCCACTGTCGTCTCCTCTCCCTTCTCTCCCCCTCTCCTCCCCCTCCTTCCATCATTGTGAACTTTGCGGTGGCCTTCGCTTCACATATTTCTTGTTGACCACCAAACATCAGAATGTATAACTGACAAGTGAATTAAGGTGTTGATTGTTGTCAATCTCGCTTTCTTACCTTGAATGGAACAGAAACCTGCTTACATCTCTGCAAAGCCAATTAGTGAACAATTTAATTAGCTGCCATCCGTGTACAGTGAAATTATATAGGACTACAGTTTGTCCCGATCATGCTTTTCATTTGCATAAGCATGGATAAAAAAATATTTGATATGAAATTGAAGTTTGCTTTTCAAGAGTGAAAAAACGTGTTCTCAGATATGTTAATTAGTAAAGGTTATAATTTAACTTAATGAGCGCCTATTCGCTCCCTTTCTTATTCAGTGTGGATACACACTTGAATGTTATACCTTTTTATTCTATTATATCTCTCTTCACACAACAGGGAGCCAATGAATAAAACTGCCAAAAAATACTGTATCTACTCAATTGTAACGAGATTAGGCAATTATACAAATTGAATTTGCTGTAATCAAGACAATTGATTGACACTTTGCTCTTGAGAAGGCTGGAACGCCATTAAGTGTATGCGCATATTAAATCTATATTTTCGTAATTGACAAGGGTTCGCTGAAGCTGTCAAAGGCAATCGATTCATACTTAGATGAAAAGGCCTTGGCACAACTGGGCTCATCTCTCCTCCCTCTCCCTCTCTCCCCCTCTCTCCCTCTCGTGCTCTCGCCCGAAAAGCTTTTCATGGTTCGAAAAGAGGATTATATGAAGTGGTAATACTATCCTCACGATAGAAAATACTTCTATTTTCAACCTAAGTTGCCGATGCCTAGTACCGAGAGTGAGAAGGGAAGATGAAGAGGGGAGAGGGAGGGAGAGAGGGGGAGCGAGACACTTTTCTCGGAAAAGTCGTCTCGTCTTTCTCACCCAAGTTCTTAAATTGTGATTTACGTTCATGCTCGCGGCAATCAAACACATGTAAGTCCCATGTAAGTAGAAGCCAGACATAGACAAAGTAGGAAATATAAGACGCTGCTCTCCCCTCTCCCTCTCTCCCTCTCTCGACAGTCAGTTCAGCAATTAAGAAACAAAGGGTCGTAAAAGGTAAAGAACTATCATGGCAGTAAAAAATTGTTTAACATGATCGCCAACTTACTTTCAAGGATACTAAGATCTAGTAGAAACAGTTTCACCGGCAATCAGGCCTTTGAAGTAGCGTCATAGCTTAAAAACAGCTGTTTAACGGGTTACCATTGAAACTTTATTGGACATTTAGAACACTTCAACAGTATCCAGGTATCCCTGACAAGTCACCGAACCTTTGAACGCCGGGCTGTTTATTGGCCTCACAGAACCCAGTTCTTGTCGAGTTCTTGCTACAAACAGCCATAGGATTCCTATGACAGAAAGCTCTAGTCAAGCAGGGCCATAAAGCGGAGCCATTCATCTATGACGCAACGACCCCTCATGGGAGGCCATTGGAGAAATGTATTCACATCTTGCATCATCTCTAATAGTCTCTGTCTTGCTCAATGGGCAAAACTATGAGTCACACAGGAAACATGTCACAATCTATGACAAGATGATTTGTCACGCGGGACTCTGATTTTTTTCGCCATCTTCATGTCGCGAACTGGAAGCGGAAAGCCTTCGACGCCCATCATTGTCGTAATTGGCTTTTCTCTACTCCAGAAAAAATAGAATATGACTCGTTAATTGACAAGTTCACTTAATCTGTAATTGAATGAGCGAGGGAGAGAGAGAGAAATACATATTACATCGTCTCTATGACATACAAATCACAAGGTCACGAAACAGTGAAGCTGTTTAAAAGGGCATGATACCGTTAGTTGTTAGTTAATCATGTTCAACCAATTACACTTTCACAGAGCTTGATACAGCAATTAAAGTTCACTGAGGCAAACTGCAGTTTGCTGGTTCTCATCTACAATGCATACATACCATGAAATATATATCTGAGGCACACCAATTTTGAAAGGCTATTTCGAGCACCTAGCCGAACTGAATTTACTAATGAAGCGTCTCGAGGAGCTAAATCGCAGCTGGCTTGACTCCTTTCGAGATTGCCTTGAAAAGGATGCGTCAATCAAGTGAAACCGTTACGATGGCTGTTGTTGAATAGCATGAACCTTAGCCTTGAACAAATAAGACATACACTTAATTGCTGTAGTAGAAGAAGAA
This sequence comes from Halotydeus destructor, assembly GCA_022750525.1. Lineage (NCBI taxonomy): Eukaryota > Metazoa > Arthropoda > Arachnida > Trombidiformes > Penthaleidae > Halotydeus > Halotydeus destructor. Next base: position 678,655 of record JAIUWE010000111.1, on the reverse strand, counting down.
TGTAGAAGAAGAATGCGGCAAAAAAATGGCCGACAAAAGTATGTCGGAAGGTTGGCCTCGGAATATGGGACGACATCACAGTGTCACTCACGGAATACCTTGAATGGAAAGGTGATAAGATGGCTCATCATCATAAACCCATCCTTTCCTTTTATTGCTCAGCTTCTTTCCAGACAGTCTAGACTTCGCTCACTTTACGACCCCATTTCCGGATCCGAAAGTCTACTCTTCTCCGTCAATCAGGGAGACCGTTTCTTCGAGTTTGTCAATGAAGCCTCCCTTGGGCTGAACTGAGTCACAGTTTAACCTTCTTTCACATTCCTCAGGTGTAGCTATGACTGAGGTCCAGTTTTTGGTGACCGGAACCGGATATGGTTAGGATTGCAGCTAAGTAGGCTGTGACTTTCTGGGGCTGCGAGTGATTTAGTCAATGGCAAACAGAGCACAGCTAAACTATGGTCTCTGCCAACCTAAATAACAATTCGGCGAAATGTATAATATTCTCCTTAAACTGTCTATTTACATGATTGAGAATGCCGCGAATGTTTGCTTTGTGGCTCTGTCTCAAACAGCTACTCCATTAGGGCTAAACTCTGTAAACCTTCCATGCTGCAAATATTCTATCGGTTAACGACTACAGTGTAAAGGCTTGATTGCTGAGATTCCTGCTTTGAATCAATGACACTGAACATTTGATTACTTAGTCCACAAACTTAAAACTTAGAACATTTCGAACTTACGACTTCGTCGAATTCTCGAAATGCATCTTCAATGGCTTCCTTTCGAACTTCTCTCTGTCAGTTACTCTCTGAGACTTCAACTCTTATCAGTTCACTGAAAGGTCGAAATGAAGTCACTCAACTGCGTGCGTGACAGAATCAAATTGATTGCCGAATCAACATAAACAGGTAAATTTTTCCTTATGCGGAAAGAAAAACAAGCATAGATGGTTTATATTTTATTTGCGTAAATCATAGCTGTAGCTCTAAATTACTAAAATGGCTGATTTATGGTCTGGAAAGGTCAGCCATAGCTTGTTATGTATTGTTTGTACAAACAAGGTCGTGGCCATCTTTAATCAAGGCACTCATTCACGAAGTACAATGTACTGTAATACAACTCTCGGAATATACTTTGATTGAAAGGCGATAAAAAGCAATGGCTCACAATGAGCTTCAGCTTTTATGGATACAGATAAACACTCTAGCAGTCTAGACATTCCCACTTTACGACACCACTTCCGGATCCGCCGAATTCGCGCAAAGTGTACTTTTCCATGTCAATCAAAAAGCCAGTTTTCTTCGAGTTCTTAGTACAGCAATTTTTGCAATCCTTGTCCGAACACTTGTCATACACCTTGGCCTTGATGCTGCGTGAGCCTTGCGTGATCTTGAACGTCTTCAACTTGTACTTGCTGGCATGCTTTTCGTGAACGGCGATGATTCGGTGTGACTTGACCCAACTCTGGGACTTCTTGCCGTCCACAAAGGCGAACAGTCCCTTGCCACTTGCCGCCACTGTAGTCGGTCCACTCCTTGCTGCCCCGGGCCGGGTATGAGGTGTAGCTGGTCAAGTCAGCTGTGCCCTTCTTTGGGGCTGAGAGAGAAAGATGGCTTACTCAGACCTTTCGTCATCCTGTCGAACTTGAACTACTTACAGACAGCGTTGACACTGTAAACTATTGTCGCCAACAAAAACAAGCCAGTTGGTTGCATTTTGCTCCGAAATAGAACTGGAGTTGTGACAGAGAATCAGAGTGACAAAGGGTTTGTGCCACTTATCGGAGGTTAGCCGTTAATCTCGTAAATTGTTTGAATGGTATCAGATCCTGAAGTCATCAGTCAACAATTAACAAAGACAGCTAAATTTTAAGGGAATTAAGGAGTGCGCACAAAGTGCAATTTACTGTACTTTGCATATACTACTAGTAACTTAGGTTCGAAATCACAAATGATGACTGCAACATGGTGGTCTAGTGATAACACCAGCAAACCTGTGGCCTTGGTCGGCCATCTTTAATCAAGACTTCGGTTCTATGCCGTGGTCATCGGTGGTTAAACACTAGGTCTTCTTTATTCCATGATCTTCACAAGGCAGTGGCAATCTTTAATCAAGGCACTCATTCATGAAGTAAAATGCACAATAATCAACTCTCGAAATGCATTTTGATCGAAAGATGATAAAAAGCAATGGCTCACAATGAACTTGAGCTTTATTTATAATGATATTTATTGATATTTATACTCTAGCAGTCCAGACACTCCCACTGTACGACACCACTTCCGGATCCGCCGAAGGCTCGCAAAGTGTACTTTTCCATGTCAATTAAAAAGCCAGTTTTCTTCGAGTTCTTAGTACAGCAACCATTGCAATCACTGTCCGAACACTTGTCATAGACTTTGGCCGTGATACTGCGAGCACCTTGCGTAATCTTGAACGTCTTCAACCTGTACTTGCTGGCATGTTTCTCGTGAATGGCAATGATTCGGTTCGACTCGACCCAACTTTCGGGTTTCTTGCCGTCCACAAAGGCGAACTGTCCCTCCCACAGGCCGCCATTGTAGTCCTTCCACTCCTTGCTGCCCCGGGCCGGGTAAGAGGTGTAGTGGGTCAGGTCAGCTGTGCCCTTCTTTGGGGCTGAAAATGGGTTCACTCTCAGCCTTTCGTCATCCTGTCGAACTTGGAATACTTACAGACAGCGTCGACACAGTAAACTATGGTCGCCAACACAAACAAACCAGTTAGTCGCATTTTGCTCCGAAATAGAACTGGATTTATGACACAGACTCACAGTGACAAAGGGTTTTGTGCCACTTATCGGAAGTTAGCCTATAGTCTCGTAAATTGTTTGAATGAAATCAGAAGCTGAAGTCACAAGTCAACAATTAACAAAGACAGCTAGATTTATCTACAAAAGGAAGGAATGCTCGCGAAGTGCAATTTACGGTAATTTACATAAACCACTAGTAACTTAGGTTCTAAACCACAAATGGCTGCAACACGGTGGTCTAGTGAGAACACCAGCAAACCTGTGGCCTTGGTCAGCCATCTTTAATTATAGCCTCGGGCGTACGGCCGTGGTCATCGGTGGTTAAAACGTTCATTGGGTATTTATTCCATAATCTGTACTGACGTAAAGCTAACGATTAATCAGTATTCAGATCATGTCAAACCGTAAATAAGTTTGAAAGTTGGCATTAAAATGAGCGGCTTCACGCTTTCAGCAATGAAGACAACGCTCCAACCATAAAACATGTACAAATTTGAAATTGGTTCAGAAATTGCTCTTGTACTTCTTGATCTCCACCATGAGCTGATGAATATTAATCAGTTCACTGCGAATGGGATTGTTCTTGAAGGGAGCCTGGGAGACAATCTTGTGAAACCGGTGGTAATATTGTATGATCTGGGTTAATGCAGTTTGCTGTATATTATTGCCACACTTGAAATTAGTGAAACAAGTCATAACTTCCCGATTGATATCTTCTATGGCCTTCCTCCAAGTGCCGTTGAACCCTTTGACTAGACTAGTCACCTTCTTTTCCTCCTTAGACAACAAGTCACCATCCTGGCGCTCCAAGTAGGCCTCGCAGTCCTTGACGAAACTCATCATGTGTCCAAAGTGCGGATATAATAGCTCTTCTACGAAGTCGTGAACTCGCTTCGTTAATTGTTGCTTTATGCTTTCCGATTCCTTAGAGTCGTCCTTTGTTCTTTCAAGCAGAACTCCAAGGATCATGTCGTAATTGTTTATGATGAATATCAATTGCTCCTTGGGCGTACTAAACCTAGCGGCCATTTTGAGAATGAAGTTTTCCACTTCAGTCTGCAGACCACTAAGCAATATAGACACTCTGTCGTCCGGAAATGTATCGTTGATGGCCACTATTGCGGCCGAAAATTCGGCGTAACGACGAGTAATGTAATGTGGTCTAGTGTCGCATGAAGATAACTTGAGTGGGTCACAGCTTCGTACACTATGTATATGCGACTGGAAGATGGACTCAAAGCGAGGCCAGATAATTTTTACCAAAGTATCCCAGTAAAAGTCTAGAGCCGGCACTGCTCTTTTATGGCCCATTAGTCTGTAGCGGTAGATGATTTGCAAGCAAAGGAACAACCCAATTGCATCATAGCTGGCAGTAAATTCGTCTTCCAGCGATTTCAGGAAGTGAGACAATGTACGGCCAAGGATGAAGTCAAACTTGTCTTGCGCTTGTTTTGCACTTAGAATGAAAAATTCTGACACAAATACATACTCTCGACATGCATTGTCAACTAGAGCATACTGGTGGCTACGGAAAAGACTTTCGGTAGGATATCTCGCGTCAGATTTGAGTGCAGCATGCGGAACAAGCAGCGGTGCTTCCAGATCCGAAGTCAATAAATTAGCTCTGTCACCCAGTGTGAAAATAGTGCCGCGATTCTTGATGGATGGTCGAGAGGAGAAGAGGGAGCCTCTTGTTTTCACGCTGTCGTCGGCTGCCATCAAGTCGTCTCTATCGGGTTGCTCGTCGTACTTTAGTTTCAGTAACCTGGCAAAATATTCTTTGAAATAAGAGAAATACACTTTGCTCATGGTTTCCGCATATTCGAGAAGAATTTCTCTCCCGACCTCGGGGTCATGTGTCACTAGAAACTTATAATAGAACTTGTTTTTGAGTAATGCATTCTGCGGAATCTGGTAATTGGTCATCGCCTTGCGACACGAAGAAATCTTTTTCAGCACATATTCCCTGATTTTGACGACGGCACGTATTTTCAGATTATGCAAAATCTCCATGATGTCTTGACATGACAATGCTTCTCGGTAGGCTTGCTCTTTGACGAGAGCTATTTTTTGATCCAGAACCATGAGCTGTTCGAGAAACTCCCGTTCACTTGGCTGTGTCTCAAGAATGTGTGAGACGACGTTTTCAGGAATAATAATGTCATCGACAAATTGACTTAGATCACTCCGTACTGCCTGTTTGTTTTTAAGACGGATATTCAGTGACACGGATTCTTCCTGAAGAGATAGAATCTCTTGACATATATTCCCCAGGTCGGCTTGGAATGTACATAGGATGTCTTCTAGCCTTTCCAATATTTTGTCACAGCCATTTATTTCGGAATGTAAACTTGCGATATTTGGACTTTCTTTGATGTAGTCACCGATTGATTCGGTTTCAAGTTGCCGAAGTTCTTTTTCCACATCCTGAGAGTACGCTCTTAAATCAGTACCCGACTGCAATATTTCTCGAACAATATCGTCTCCAAGGTTCTCATCAAGGCCAGGTATAGCTGAAAGACAATCACCGAGTTAGTCAAACACTAAAAACATCATTAAACTTACAGTCAGTTCCAACAGAATCAGACATAGCTTACAATTGACAAACAGCTGATCTGCTAAATGCAAGATCTGCTAGATGGCGCTACTCTTGAAAAGTTTATGTGGCAGCCAATTTTTCTTTCTCGGCTTTGGAAACGGATGCTTACCTGTTCGAAATCGAATCAGCTTAATTTTAGAACACGCAGCTACAATGTCTGCGAAAGCACAGGAAATACTACGAGTGAATATCTTTTACTCGCACATCTCTGGTACTGCTAAATGATAAAACATGAACACTTATGTGATTTTAAACAGAAACTTGAATCGAATATGAACACAAAAAATTCAGCCCAAGTGTCGACGACTCGAAAACAGCGGAAAATTGGACCCGTGAGTTATGATGACCATCTTACTGAGCTCATCTTTCAAGTCAACTAAATCCGTTCCAGTAATCTCGAAAAGCATCTGCGACCATACTTGGTTTGTGACACACTCCCTTTCCTGAATGTATTTCCACAGAGTGATAGTGATGAGCGGATGATGCATACCAATGCGACGCTTTAGCAAGTCAATATATTCATGATACCAGGTGCATAGAAGATAAGACTGGTCGTTGCTCTCGTCAAGTTTCACCTTCCTTATGAATTCTTCCACTTTTTTCAAGTGCCAGTAATCAAAGTCTTCAGGCTCATTGCATAATGGACAAGTACAAGTGAAAAAGTAGTTTTGCCGCAGGAATGTCTGTCTTGTTTCACAGTCATATGTTAATGGGACATAGCTGACAGTGATTTCTTCTCGAGCTGTATCAATGTCTGTCAAAGCTCTCAAGGTAAGGGTTTTCCCCGTGAACACTATAGCGGCATTTGGCTGGCAGCTATGGTCGAATATGGATATTTCGACATACAGGCCAATGCCAATGAGAATGTCATCAGTTTCGTTCTTGATTCCAAAACTGTTGACTGACAGTTGACCAAAAAATTTAAGTAGCTGGGCGTGAGTGATTTCGAATTTGGCAGAATTAAGTGCTTGGATCATTTGGTAGAGCTGTGCGTTTTTACCAATTAAGGCATTTGAATCGAAGTGTTCTAAATGGTCCATCAGATCAGTCAATTTCCTTTTGCGTCCGTCATACAGCTCAAAATTTTGCTTCAAGGCTTCGTTATTTCTATGAACGCATTTCATTGTGTACTGAAGCAACAAGCGCAAGCTTTCGGGCCAAAGTTTGATTCTCTTAGAGCCACCATCGAATCTCTGACTAAGAACCCGACATATGTCCCAATGGCCCTTCTTCCAGTCTTTCCTCCGACACTGGCTAGAACAGTAGTACATTTGTCGACAATTTGGACATTTATTAGGCTTCGAAATTCTTTGGAAACAAGCATCACATCGTTTCTTCTTCTCAGTATCGGACACGACAGCAACGAACGGAAGACAACTGGCAATGATGTCCCCAGGACAGTAAACAACCATGGTGAACCTGACAACATGAAGTGTTATTATTATGCAACCGAATATCTTTTTTCAGATCGAGCATTTTGCGGCAGCTACAAGGTTATGCTCAATCCACACAACCTAGATCTGTTATTCAAGCTAAAGGGTCCTACGAAGCGATGGGAGTGAAAGAGGACGACAAAGCCTTGTTTAGCAGAGTAGTCGATCTCAGGTTAACTACTACATTCACGAAATTCCAATACTGAACCTAGTACTCGTCTAAAACCCTGATCTCAATGATATTCAACTACGCCACAAAGTGAACGAACTCGGACCATTATGCTGACAAATCACATGCGCTATTTCTCTTGGAGTATAGCAAGGTCTTCAAGAGAATATATACCTAAAAGCAATAGTTGTGGAAATGAAACCTCAGCTCTGCAAGTCTATGGTCAAATTTCCTATACGAATCTCCGTCAGCCTAACTAGTGCCATCTACGAAGAAAAATCAAAATTAGTCAGTTCACATTGGTTTATTCCGAGCGCCCTGAAGTTCACTTCCAACTAGTTAATCCCGTGAATTCCGTGAGGAGCAAATATGAGGATCAGCTCATTTTCAACTCCATGCTTACCTCTACTCCATTTTCATGTACAATATAGATTCGTTAGAGCTGATTAAGGGTGTGACGAGTGAGACGAAAAAGGGTCAAAATTCGAAAACAAACAGTGCGAGCCGGTTTTCTAAGGGACCGTTCAGTTAGTGCCAAGCGTTTGTAATGTGTAATCAAATTTATTCTATGTTTCATGGTACATTTGGGCTTTATGACAACATGTGATTTACTGAGCATTGGTTTTAAGGCAAGTTGGAACGGCGTGACTCAAGTGAAAAAATCTTGAAATGTTTACTATTTGTAAAATGGCTAAAATCTGCTATTGATGGCTGAGTCGGTGATTTCTCGTTTGAACGCATTCGATTGGTTCATTGTGGATGGTTTATAAGTGTTTTCTGGTGAAGAAATCGGCGTCTCGGAATCCTGATCACTTGATAGTGAGATTGCTGATGGAATGTTTGACTGAGATAACCTCTGATTGTTGGTCAATGGCTGCGCGCAGTATATACTTTGGCTCACTGTGCCATTTTCAGCTCCAGGATTGGCAACAAGTCCGCTATGCTGTCCTGATGAAACTGAATTTAACAATTGCCCTCGGTCACGTTCAACTCACGAGGATAGGGGTGACTATTCCATTCTTGGGCAGTTAACGTTTGACCACTCGGAACCTCGGACACAACTTGCATTGCGGGCTGAATGACTCTAGAACCCTGTTGCTGTATCGCCGGAAAGGTATTGTTACCTAATAGCATCTCTTGTAAAAGACTGTCAATTTTGGCATAGCCACCAGTTTTTGCTGCTTGGATTAATTCTATCATTTGAATGCTAATACTTTGAAGGTTAGGAAGCAATAGTAGAATTTCTCCGAAACGACCACGTGATTCATACTGGTGGTCATTTATGTAATCTTCTAAGCTGGTCTGGATTTGGTGGCGAAGGCTCTTGATTTTCTGAGTGTCGGTCAGACCTTTAGCGACTAGATAAAGAACGTATCATGAATAAAACCTCTCAACGATGGCTAACATGTACTCACTTGGATCGAAGAAGACAATTGCCTTCAAAATGGCGAACTCTGTGTTGTCAATCTGAACTGCACTCATTACACTGACAACTTCGTCAAGAAGTCTAGCACCAATCGAGCTGATTTCCCGTTCGGCCGAAATTCGGGGCATTATGAAATCGTTGCACAATAGAAGGCAATCTCGGAGATGCTGCGAGCGCCGAGCACAGCTGAGCAGCAAGTGTTCGCCCGAATGGGCTCGAAGTAAGGCCACTTGGTCATCGATGGACAGATCTTGAAATGACGGTATCGATTTAGCCCATTCCACCAACACGTACAGCTGTTGCCTAATGGAATTGCAAACGTCGTTCACGTTGGCTATTTTTTTCTGTCCCATACTCGAATCTTGATTTGATTGGTTTCCCACCTGAAACCAGAAAATTTGTTTCAGCGTATGAATTAACCAATAAAAGCAATTACCTCTCTAGAATACATTTCAGCATTTAGTAAACTGTGGACGGACACGCCGCCGCCATTGCTGGCGTCCTCGTAACTCGGTCTGCGACAGCTGATTCGATCGCGCTCGTTTTGAACAGCTACAAAATTTGACGACATAAACTATGATTAGACAAGGACTAATTGTCGGCAATGGCAACTCACCTTCTTTCTTCATTCCGGCTCGGAAGCATTTCTTCAGTCGGCAATAGCGACACTGGTTTCTCTTGTCCTTATCAATTAAGCAGTTTCGATTGAAACGACATGTGTACACGTGGCTCTTGCGGACACTTCTTCGAAAGAAGCCCTGCATTAAGAGAACGGTTATCAACTGAACTGTTCAATCTTCGAATTAAGGACAAACTCACCTTACAGCCATCGCAGCTATAGGCACCATAGTGTTTACCAGTGGCCCGATCACCGCAAATGGCGCACATTTGACCGCCATTGTTGGGCGGTGACAGTTCGCTCTGACCATTCATGCTGTGGTACATGTCCACCTGTTGATCTGTCGAATAAGTGGCATATGAGTGACAGAAAACGGGCTTCCGGTCGGTGGCTTGAGAGCACAGAGTTGCATCAGGAAAGACCGAGCAAGCCGCTGACGGCGATGTCCAGCCATTGACCCAGAAAGTTGGTTCGAATGACGGACTGGTCATGGCTTTCGAGGCAGTGGAAAATTTACTCTGGTCTCCGAATGGACACTACAAAGTACAATCTGGAAACTTCAAGGTATTTCCTTGGCTGCGTCTCTCTTCCTCTCTCCCTCTCCCTCTCGTTATCTCCCAAACTCTCCTTCGTTTTCTTGGTCCTCTCTCTCTCCCTCTCCCTCTCTGCTCAAGTGAGTCTGAAATAAGTGTAAATTTACTCAACGCTATCTAGAAACTGCAAGTCCCATATAATATCTCCGGCTCTCCCTCTTTCTCTCTCCCTCTCTTGCTCTCGTCCTCTCACTCGCTTCTCTCCTTGACCATTGTGTACTAAATGCCGGGAAAGAAAGCTCTCGTTTCGCAGCTGAAAATAGAAGCATAGATACTGAACTGTATATGAAGCAAGAAGTCGACACCACCTTCTTTTCCCTTTCTCTCTTTCCCTCTCCCCCCCCTCTCTCCCTCTCCCTCTGTCGACTCTTCTTTTTTGCTCTCATTTTGGCTTAAAGTTTTACACTGCAAGAGTGTATCATGCAAAACATATGCCAACCAATGGCCGCACAGGGTGACTGTTTTGCTTACATTAGCAGCGGAGGCGAGAGAGAGAGGGGGGAGAGGGAGAGAGAAGGAGTTAGGGGGGCTTTGGAGCCCGTTACTAACGCGAGTCTTGGCGAATGGATAAACATTGGATAGAAGTTAATTGATCATGTCATGCAAACGTTTAGACACTATATGTAAGCTTTTGTATTATGCAATCATAAAGCGGGAGATCGAGAGGGAGAGAGAGAGAGAGAGAGAGAGAGAGCCGTGGTAGGCGGTCATGAACTCGAAGCAATCTCTTCCTAGAATCAGCGAAACTGTAAGCAATTAATTCGAGCCGTGGTTAACACAAGCGAGGCCTTAGTGGCTCCTTGTTTATGTTAAACCGATCTCTCTCCCTCTCCCCCCTCTCTCCCTCTGTTAGCGTATGGATCACTGTGTGAAAACATGTTACCAATTTAAGTGCAACTGCTACTTGGTAGAAATTAGTATGCACGCATATTGGTCGAGTTGCCTCTCTCCCTCCCTTGCTCTTAATGGGCGAGAGAAGCTTAATTGCGCAAATATTTCGCACAATTAGTTTTAACCGTTCCGAGCGAGTGGAAGGGAATTCCTCGCCACCCAAAGCACAAACTGGATTTAGCGGCTCATTTAACTCACCGTTGGCCACTTGTATGTTCAAACCAAGAGGGGTTCCGTTTTGAACAATCACACCCGACGGTGAACTTGATATCTGGGGCTGAACTGAATTAGGGAATTGGTGGAGAACGTGATTCGAATTGTCCAGAATGTGAGCATGGCTGTTCGACAAGTCGCCATCTCTGGGACTTGACCGGTGGCCATTAATTGTGGCCGAAGGGGACTCTGAGTCATTCATTGTCTCAACAGTCCTGTGGCCAAACTGAATTAAGTTAACACTTGTACGCAAACGCAATCCAAGGCAAGAAGAGGGAGAGAGGAGGGAGAGAGCGAGAGCAAGAGAGAACTTGGGTCAGAGCAAAGGGCAAACTTCAACGAAAACCTAAGCTGAACAAATTGTAGTATCACGACACACACCAAGCAGCGATCGTCTCACTAATTACGTTGCTAATTACGTGGCAGGCCAGAGAGAAAGAAGGAGAGAAGAGAGGGAGAGGGAAGATGAAGAATGGAGCTCGGGTGGTTCGACATTTTATTGCGCGACCAATCATGTGTCGCCAAATTGTCGCCCTAATCACTGTCATGCTTGCCAGCAATTTGCTGTGACTAAGCAACACTGATTATCTGCGGCCTTATCACCAAACAGTTCTCTCTCTCTCTCCCTCCCTTCCTCTCTCTCGCTCTTTCACTTTGAGCACAGCACCTATATTTGAAGAGGCAGTTGCTTGAACGCATCAAAGAAATCACGTGTCAGCCATGTTGCTCTGGCTTAATTGTTGTCCTCGTGAATCAGTCATTTGTACACGTGGTTTCCTTTTCACGATTAGAATAATCGCTAATTACTCAAGGCAATTATGACATCTCTGATCGTATTATTATGCTTTTTTTCTTTCTCACCAGCCTGCGGAAAACAACAAAGAGGTTCACTTGGAAAGGTCTCGCCTTCCAAGATGGCGGCCTTGATGAGTGAAGAGACAAAATGGTCTTCGCGAACACCTGTTTTGTTTGTCCTATATGAGTGGTATTTGTGTTCTACATTTACTGGATTTGCAATTTCATGGAAATGTTTCGTCCTTGGCATCCGGTTATCAGTGATATTTTCACTGAATTAAGTCAAATCTCATTTTGCCACTTCTATTGTCAGCGTGATAAAGACTGTGTCACAGCTTGAGCGACTGTTTAGCACAATCGTGCAACATCTTCACTTCTCTCTCTCCCCCTCTCTTTCCGTCTCTCTCCCTCTCCCTCTCTCGCTCTCTGTTTATAGCACGGATGCACAGATTCGTGAGGTTGTTTGTTCAAGAGAGGACTTTGGACATCACGTCCCAGTCAGGATGCCGATCAACTGGCAGAGAGAAGAAGAGGAGAGGAAGAGCAATCTCTGACTGAGAGTTGTTACACTGCAGGTGACAGTGAAATTTGTGGTACAGGTAAACGAATGGCAATAAATTCAAGTGCAATTAGAAGAAGGGGAAGGAAAAAAGAATTATCAAGAGATAGAGATAGGCGAGAATGTGTGTCTTTGACTTAAAAAGTCAACGCCGTTTATTTGGCTGGGTTTTGCCCCTCAACTGAATCAACTAAACTGAATCAACGGAACCGCCTCTACCCTTGTTGTCTCCATTGTCTCCTCTCACTCAAGGGGTCAAAGTTCACTGGAAGCACTCTCATTGGCAGCGCAATCTCTGGCCTATCTTGCTCGTGCTGGACGTCTATGCAGAGAAGGTAAACCTTTATCGCCTTCCCATATTGCTTGTGTGTTTCGACTAAATAGCGATAGACATGTGACTCCAAGCTGCCATTGTTTTGCATTGGAGGCCATTCCTCGGCCGACAAATTTCGCTATTAGCGTTCGCCATTCCTGCCCAGTATAAACATTGCTCTATGGCTTCTTGGAAAGCACTGAAGGCTGTGTGTTCGCTCTCCCTCACCCTTCAGACCTATAACTTTCTGATAATTGATTGGAATGTTGAGTCGAACGGTGGTTAAATTGAGTTGTGCCAATTACTGAACTATATTCCCTTTATATGGTATCAAAAATATAAGTAGAAAAAATATTCCTCAGGTTCATTGGCTGTTTTACAGTTTGCTTCCCACTGCACATTCCATGATTCTCGGGGTCACCGTTATTCCTCCGGTAAATGCAGCTTGAAGCACTTCGTCAACATGATCAACCGGATAAAAGGTCAGTTCGCTCTGTAGATAATGAAATGAAATAGATTAACAATGAAATTGTGCTGATTTGAAGCGTACCTTAACAGATAGCGGAATCTCTTGCAAGTCTTTTTCGTTCCTTCTTGGCAGAATGATTCTCGTGATTCCACTTCGGTGGGCAGCTAACACTTTACTCTTAACACCACCGACGGGAAGGACAAGCCCTCGGAGCGTGATCTCGCCGGTCATTGCCGTATCTTGAGCTACGATTGTTCCAGTGAAAAGTGACACTAGAGCCGTCAAAATTGTGACACCGGCCGATGGGCCATCTTTGCCTACTGCGCCGGCAGGGAAGTGAATGTGAACATCGGTGCTTTCCATGAGGTCACTTCCATTTGGTACTTGAATACCATAGTCCTGAGCCCGGGTCCTTAGCCAGTTGAGAGCGATTCGAGCCGATTCCTTCATCACGTCTCCCAGCTGCCCAGTGAGGATGAGCTGACCGTCGCCTTCCATTCGAGTTGCCTCGACAAACATTATCTCCCCGCCCGTAGCTGTCCAAGCCAGTCCCAGAGCAATGCCAGGCATGCCAAACTTTGACGCCAGTTCGTTCTCATAGAGAGGCGGTCCCATGATGTCTTCTAAAGCAACGTCATCTATGATGACCGGTAACTCGGGCGGAGTTACAATTGCAGCCGCCAGTGCATCCGGTCGCGTCGACTCCAAGTCCCCGTCAGACTTGGAATGGGTTTCAGCAACATTTGCAGTTAGTTGCTCTAAATGCTCCTTGTCGTTAGTCAGCTTCTCGACAACCTTGACGGCCACGGCGCGACAAACAGCGCCAATGCGTCGCTCCAAATTTCGAACACCAGCTTCTCTGGTATACTTCGAAATGAGAGACTTTATGGAGTCATTTGTGAACAAGATAACTTTGTCGTCTAAGCCATGCTCCTTCAGTTGCTTCGGTATCAAGTGAAACCTAGATATGTGTGACTTTTCATCGTGAGTATAACCAGGCACAGAGATTACTTCCATCCTGTCTAGCAGAGCCGGTGGGATGGAAGAAGTGGTGTTTGCCGTTGCAATGAATAATACTTGAGACAGATCAAATGGAACATTAAGGTAGTGGTCAGTGAATGAGCAATTTTGCTCAGGATCGAGCACTTCGAGCATAGCTGCCGATGGATCACCGTGTATTCCAGAACTCTGTGATTGAATCAAGATATTCAGTAACAGCTCACAGTTAATAGTAATACATACCATTTTATCGATCTCATCCAACAGAAATACTGGATTTTTGACATTACATGTCTTCAGTCCATTTATGATACGTCCAGGCATCGAACCTATATAGGTTCGCCGATGTCCCCTGATGTCCGACTGATCGCACACACCACCCAAAGATATACGATGGAATTCTCTTCCCAGAGATTTAGCAATGGACCTGCCAACACTTGTTTTACCAACACCCGGTGGACCGACAAAGCACAAAATGGGGCCTTTCAAATTATTCTTGAGCTGACGAACAGCCAGATATTCTAGAACGCGGCGCTTCAGTCGTTCAAGACCATAATGATCACTGTCGAGCTGTTGCTTCGACTTGACCAAGTCAATGGCTTCAGTGTTAGTCCTATTCCAAGGCAGCTCGGTCATCAGTTCCAAGTAACTTCGAGTCATAGCATGTTCCGGCATGTGAATAGGCATCTTCTTCAACCTTTGCAACTCTTTAGTTGCTACCTTGCGAGCATGTTCTGGCATTTCAGCTGCTTTGATTTTTCGCTCAATGGATGCAATGTCATCAGCTTCTTCGCTCTCATCGTCATCAAAATCTAGACGCTGTTGTCTTGCAAGTGGCGACAGCTTCTCAATCTGCAGCGTATGTGACGCAATATTTCCGCTGTCTTTTTTGTTCTTGGACAACAGCTAAGTGAAACTAATGGTGTTACGAGGAAACAAACAAAGAAAAATGTGCTTACATCTATTTGCCGGTTAAGTAGAGGTAATGTACTCTGGAAGCGATCAGTGAGGTTGACTGCGTCCAGTATTTGTAGACGCTCAGCGTGAGATGCCTTGACAATAGCAGCACACACATCAGGTAAACTATAAACTGGTAAAGAATTCAATAGTCGTTTCAGCCTCACTACAGCTGGCACTGCCAAGTCTAACATGTCAATCAACTTTGCAGCTTGTTCTCGAAACTGGTCCATGAGCTGGCTGAACTCCGGAGTTAATTCTTCGTTGAATTCTACAAAATGGAGGAAACTGTCAGAATTTCAAGACAATCAAAGCTATGTAGAACAAACCCAGCTCTTCACCAGGAAGTTTATCTAATTGCTTGACGATGCCAACCAAATACGGCGATTCTTGGGCTAAATTTTCCAACCGAAAACGACAAAGGCCAGTGACGAGTAACGTGTACGCAGGTCTCGGCCAATTTGTTCCTAAGCACAATGGCATGAAAATTTTTTCAATTCACGCCACGCAACTACCTGTGACTTGAACAACAATTCCGGCAGTTCCAATCTGATGCATGGAAGTCCGGTCTTCGTCACTCGCTTCCTTGTTAGTGCCAGCTTCCTTGGGCACAACACCAATGATCGCACTGGACAATGTGCTTCGGCTCAGCAGGTGGCTCTTGACCATGTTCATGCTAATTTGCAAATAGATTAGCCGCCAGTCATTAGAGGATAACAATCAAACTAACTTTCTGTAGCTGGTGACAGGGATGCGAATGGAGGCTCCAGGAAAGAGGACTCCATCGATGATGAGCAGCGGTAGACGCCTAGGCAGCTTGATCGAAGCGTTGGACATTTTGTGGACTGTGTGATTCAACAACCAAAAAGAACAAGTATTAAAAAGAGGAAAGTGAAATCATATTGAGAGCGCAAAATGCGACTGACACAAATAGAGAAACAAGTGAGGCTTACGTAAGAAGTCAGGGACCGTTTGCTTAGTGCTTGTCTGAACCAGAGTGTGACTGAAAAGTCAACAATTTAATTGAATTAAACAGCTAATGCCTTGATTTCTGATAATCCACTCAATAACATCATCCACTCACTATCGTAAGTCATGATTCTTTCCATTTTATTGGTCTTTCAAAGAGATTAACATGATTTCATTACTAAATGTACAGAAAGTCCAATCAAAAAGTGATCCTTGTCATTATTTTTTAAGTAGGTATGAATTACAAAGATATTCCAAGACAGGGGAAAATTATGATGAATAGGAGACATTGTTTTCTGGGTCACTTTAAACATAATACTTCTTTTCCAGCCCAAAAAAGAAAGAGAGAAAAAATACTACATTAGAAGATGTGTCATTAGAAATGTTTGTCCCATGAAACATTTTTTCTGTTTGTAGCATTACAATGTGTATCGAAGAGTTTGTGTGTTTTGTGCAATAAATAAATATAAAATAAAAGCAAATACTACACAGCATTCAAAATTCGAGTCTTGCCGAAAAGGTACTGAACCAGTACTTCATCAACAGCGGCATCCTGTAGAAGCGCAATTAACGTCTACTTTAGGTTGATACAGATAATTATCCATATGTGTGACACGAATAGAAGAGATTAGAATTCCAAGGACAAGAAACACATCCAGCTTCAGAGTTCTTGTCCTTTCCACAAAATCCTTCCCTCCATTTTGTTTTAGATTTACATTCGGAGTCGTGTCACACACACCACACAACACACTCCGTTTCTCTGTCTCCTTCAGATTATGTTTTTTGAATACACGATGATACACTATTATGCGACCTTAGGGTTGTGTGTGTATGTGTCTTGTTTTTTGAAAATGTACAAATTCGAACGAAACATACCTAGAACAATGATGCCAGTATGCTTATCTGTTTTGAGGAGACAAGATGCATACGCAGAATAAACAAGGTGCGTTATGAATTGAAAAGAGAACATTACTGCCGACATTTTTGACTGCAGTAATTTAGGTTATTTTCAGTCTAGTTCTTGGTAGACATTCCATACGATGACTTGAACTATTTGAGCCGAGCATTCGGCGCCATGTTGTCCCAAAAACATGACGCTCAGAAAATGTCAACTCAAGTGTTGCCAGCCATTCATGTGGTTTCAGAATATTTCGAAACGCAGTCTAATCTTGTCCGTCGGACAATGTCATATCACAGCTAAAGTTTGTTATTTTTGTGTCAATTTTAACTCTTTGATTTCGAGGTAGAAGAACTATTTGATTTTTTGCTTCTACTCAGATCTTTAGATTTGCTCTTCCGTTTCGGTACAGCTTCGTAATCAGAGTCCGTGTCATATCTATCATGAACTTGATCCATTTCACCATTAAGGTCATCGTCGTCGTCATCATCATGGCCCATCAATGACTTTAAGCTTTCGTCATCAGAGTCACCCATAGCAGCAGCAGCGGCAGCACTAGTCGGATGGACACCAGCACTGGCTAGCAAGCTGCTTGCAGTTGACAACGACAGACCAGATGGCGCTCCACTACTCCGTGAACTTGATTTAGCTGAGCTTCTTGACTTATTGCCGGTCGAAGATGTTGTCGTCGTATTTGTAAAACCGGACATACCGGATGTACCGATACCTAGACCATTCATTAGACTACTCTGAGCAAGAGAACCGAATGGAGATCCCGGTAGACCACCAAAGCCACCCAGACCTAGGCCAGGATAGAGCATATTCGGATTTGGATACATGAAGGGCAGCCCAGAGGAGCCTAAGCCACCAGCACCGAAGAGACTTGCCATGCTGTTTTGGTTAGAATTCTTGCCTTTACCACTCTTGTCACTTTTACTCTTTTCACCAGAACTGCCGTCCTTGCCCTTCTTTTCTTCTAATCCAGCAAGTGGATTAGCACCGCCCATGCCAGGCATGTTGAAACCAGGAAAGCCAAAGAGAGGGTTTGTCAATCCCATTCCGGCAAGTCCACCGAACGGAAAGAACATGTTATTGTGTGCAGATGACGTAGTGTTAGTTGAGTTGGTTCCACTTGATGAAGAACTAGCCGATGACTTCGAAGAAGAAGCAGTCGATGATCCTGAAGTTGGCATGTCCATGAACATTTTCATTGAAGGAAAGCCAGCGAGAAGGCTTGGATTAAATCCAGCTAACGAATTTAGTCCGGCAGCATTGAAATTGAACCCTGCTGACGATGAAGTCGGTGTGTGGCTCGGATGACCTGATTGTCCGTGAGCAAGTAAGGACGCGGCAGTGGTTCGGCGAGATCCACTTGCACTGCTACTTGAACTGCTCGAGTTGTCAGACCTTCGATCACTAGTCCGAGTTCTGATGCTGCCGCTGCTACTATGACTAGATACAGGAACCGTCTAGAGAACAATTTTATCATTAGACTTAGCGAACTACAAGTGAATAGCTTGAACTAACCGGAGTCTTAAAGCTGCTCATATTTTCTCGTATCGAAGGTTTCCATTTAGAATCAACGTCAAACATCGGATTCTTTTCCAGCCACTCCGTAAGATGTTTCAAAGGAGGAGCTTTCGAGCCAGTTATCTGTTTGATTAAATACGTCGTTAAAGCAGGAACATTAATAAGAAGCAAGTAAATACCTTCTTGCCAGTCATGCGATTAATAACAGTCACATTCTCATCCCCAGTTAAGTTCGGACTTTCGTGGGTGCTCTGCTCAGTCTTGGGTCGACGTCCTCTCCGCCGTCCTTCAGGAAGCTCTAGCAGTTCGGTCTAGAGAAGAAGACTTAATAAATGGGTTACATCACTAAAGAGGCTTACATTCGCTGGAATTGATGACGAGATTGGAGGCGGATTAAAAGCCATTGCTGCGGCAGCTGCAAGTTGAGGGTTGGCCGAAACAAACTCAGGGTGTTCTTCAAGCCATTTCTTCAGATCTTGTCGAATGGCTGCAGCTTGTTGCAAGATGGCATTCGCTTCAGTGGATTTCGCTTGCGGCATCTTTGACAATGCGTCAGCTGACCCAAAGCTAGACAAACCTTTGCTCATGTCACTATGTCCCCGATTACTGCTCTTGCTACCAGAATGAGCAGCTGGAGGTGTCATGAGAGATTTCGAGTTTTGTTTGTTCTCGAAAGCTTTTTCCATCTCTCTCATTTCTTTGCTATGACGAGACCTGGCTGAAAGTTGCTCTAAAAGACTTCCGCCCTTAGGTTCTTCCGGTTTCTCTTCCATCATTTTCTTGGCTTGCAAGTTCAATGCCAATGCGTCAATTCTGCTACCAATTCTCTTTGAGCGACCTCCAGATGGTGGTGGGGGCGCTTGCTGAAACTCTTGTGTCGATCCCGAGCTGCGAGTACTTCGCTTGATCTCATTTGGACCGGAGCTAAGGTCGAGCACAGGTAAAGGTGAGGCCTGGTGAGCTCGATTCTTTTCAGACTTCTTAGGTGGTGGCTTATGAGCGGGTGCAGGTGGAGCCACAAGCGTCGGCGTTGGTTTAAACCGAAGATCCAAAGTATCCACAGGATTGTTGCGTCGGCTCGACGAGTTCTGGTGAGCTGGTGGTGGCCCATTCGAGTGCGACTGTGAACTACTGCTACTCGCAGCAGTGGGGGCAACAGCACTGGCGGCTAGTTTTGCAGCGGCAGCATGAATCTGGGCTCGACTCAAACCACCCAGTAGCATTGATGCTGTTTTCTCGTCATTCATCAACTCATTGCGAATATCCTGTCGTAGGTTCATAAATGGCAAATGATTGAATAGTGGAGGCAAGAAATTCGAAGCATGACTGAGGAGTGATTGTGCTGAGCTGCCAGAGCTTTTCTTTGGCGGTAACACCTGCTGATGGTGATGCTGCGAGTCTATTGTTTGTGTGAGCAAATTACGCAGCTTCACTTTTTCAGCGTCCACTTCAAAGCGCTTCCGTCTTCGACGTCGTCGCCTATTCGGATCGTTCTGAAAGGGAAATTTCTGTTAGGAAATGGGTTAATTACAGTGATCAACTCACGATTGCTGATTGGTCAAAGTAATATTCCGATGGAGATGGCGAGATACTGTCTCTGCGCGGAGTGTGTTCCGGCGTAGGAAGAGGTGTCGGTTCTCGACTTACACTTGACAAGCTACCTGGTGACACAGCACGAGGCGAACTGTCCGCCGTAGCAACACTTGGCGTTGAGTTCACATTTGGTACCGAAGGGAAGAAGCTATGCCGCAGTGAAGGCCACTCATTCTTCTCTACACAATAGCAAATTTGCTCTACACGCATCTGTAAAACTCTGTCTTTCGGCCATCGGAATGGCTTGATCAGCGAAAGAGGCGCCTCTGGTGCTGTGTCTTCGGCAGTTGACTCGCTCAATTTGAGTTCAGCAACTTCAACACTAGGTTTGCTTTCCCTTTCAGGTTTGACGTCGCTGCTTCTAAGCCTCTTTTTCACACTGGTACTCATATCTTTCTCCTTCGATTCGTTTTC
This sequence comes from Halotydeus destructor, assembly GCA_022750525.1. NCBI lineage: Eukaryota > Metazoa > Arthropoda > Arachnida > Trombidiformes > Penthaleidae > Halotydeus > Halotydeus destructor. The sequence continues at coordinate 658,446 of JAIUWE010000111.1, read as the reverse complement.
GATTTCGTCAATCAACCTTTCGATGATGGACATCACGGTAGTTTCGACATCACTTTCATCCGTCTCACCATTCACCATGGCTTCTTTGGTTCCGGCTTCCTCTTCTTCGGGCAAACCGTTAGTCAACTCTTCCTTTTCCGCTTTCGCAGTTTCTTTCATTCTTATTTCCAAATCTGCGGCTCGTTTTTGTTCTTCTTCCTCAGCTTGTTTCAGTACTTCTCTAAACGAAAGATCTTCGTCTTGCATCAGGTTGAAATCAAGGCGATTCAGACCATATTTGGCAGCTCCTAGTAAAAGATCTTTGTCGTGTTTTCCACATATCCACCAATCAGGCAATTCGATTGATGGTTGGCAGAGCATTAGTCTATCTTCAAGTTCGGGATGAAGTAGGACTTCTTCACGCACTTTACTTAACAGATCAATTCGAGCCAAACTTCGGTTTGCACGTTCCTCAGATATTGGGTCAACACTGATGGGCAAATTTTCTTCTTCTTCAGTAAACTTCCGGCCAGTGACTCTTTTGCACATAGCATAGAAGGCTTTGAAATACTCCGTTAGCGTTTCATCAAGCTTTTTATCCAGTCTACTGAAAGAGCGGAATTTGGTCCAATCGTACAAATCGGTTTTACGGTCGTATTCGACGCCGTAAGAAGAGACAGTGCGGTAGAAATCAGATTCTTCTCTCCTCGACCATTTCCTGCAGAGAGCAAGCAGTTAGTATTGAACAATTTATGATGTCGATATACAGTAAGAATCATTAATCAGTTCTCCAAGGTGAACAGTATGGATATCTAATCACGAAGGTCGAATTCATAATGGATGTATCATCATAGTAAGCATGGAAGTATTTCGATTTCAGATAATGGAAACTTACTTTTGGGCCTGTTCCCTCTTCTTCAGTTCGCGTTCTCGAACAGCAGCCTCGTAGCGTTCAATCTTCTCTAATCGTTGTTGGTTGCGAGCTTGTTTAGCAAGATTCATTTCTTGCTTCTTGAACTGTTTCTGGTATGCCACGACGAGTTTTCGAATTCGTTGATTCATCTCGGTTCGTGAAGGGAATTTGAGGCGACCTGAAACATTAGAGTCAGAAGCCTCGTCGTCTCTCGTACTTTCGGCCGGTGTCGCTGGTGTAGCCGGTGTGTCCGTCTCATCATCTTCTTCTAGTTTTCCGAGACCGTCGTCATTAATTTCGGCTAGCAGCGCAGCTCCGTCGGGAGGACCACAGCGATGCAAAAAACATAGCGCTGGATCTTGACGCATCAAGTTATAGCGGTCGTAGCCATGTTTGAAGACTCCAACAAGTAGTGACTTGTCACACTCCTCATCCCACCAGGGTGAGGGAGGTTCACCATCACAGACCGGGGGAAGAATTGAGATGTCTCGGGCTGGAACACCAGAGTAAACCTGGTCTCGCAGGTCGCTGATGATTTCACTTCGAAGAATATACAGCATTTTGACTCGAAGCAAGATCCTGTAAGACAGATTATATTGTTAGACATCAGTAGTTGAGACAAGCATTGCTGGCTGATGAAAGGTCAGTTTGAGAAGAAGTATGTTTCAACTCATTAACCTTTTGAGGGGTTTCGTTATTAGCATGGCATAATCATCATTATATTAGGTAAAGCGTAACTAAGGGTTATCACTTACTTATTAGCGTGACGTCCTAGGTGTTTTCGGTACTGGTCGTCAGTGAGCAAGATTTCCGGATTATAGTTTTCGTCTTTGGTCCAATCCGCAGTGGATAATTCTTCGGCAACTGTCTTCTTTCCTTTCTTGGATTTCTTGCCTCGTATGCTAGGAGCATCCATATTCTGACTATTCTGTAGCATTTGAAGTTCGACAGAGCTTCGATTGGGCGGAGTGATCAGGTCCCAGATCAAAGTTTTGAGCTTCTCGTCTCCTTTGTAGTTTTGCAAACAATAGAGCAAAATTACACGAGCAATGTCTTCGACATCTTGGCCACCCAACTTGCGTCTAAAGTTGCCAAGAATGAGACATTCTTCCCAACGCTCCCAACCGAATGTAAGAAGGCCCTTTTCCACTTTGTAACACTCAGCTCGAGCCCAGTTACCAGGACCAAACTCTTCCAGGTAGTCTTCATCTCGTTCTCGTTCATATCCACCTCCACGGTTCTTTTTGCCTTTCTTACAGAGCTTACCAGGCTTCCCTTTCTGTCCTCTAGTTCGACCTGAAACGCCATTTTCGTCTTCGGTACCACTGGAGTCCGCCTCGGAGATTTCCATCAGCTGGTCGTCTTGACCGAACCTTTTTGTTTGAGTACGTCGCCGGGGTTCTTGAACAATGAGTTCATTCAGGCCACTGACCTCTTCAGCTTCGATGTTGGCTTTTTTCGCCCACTTCTCCCAGAAATTCGGATCATCAATTTCGATGTCGGCATTGTCAGCTGAGGCAAAGGTGGCTTTTGAGAAAGTGGAACCTTTCTCTTCACTTTCGATAGTGATGATCTGAGTTCTTCGCTGCAAAATCTGATCAATGTCTTCTTCACAGAACTTATCACCGGCATTGTCGTCATCCATAATGGCTCCGTAAGCTCCTTTTCGGAGTAGTTCTTCGACGTCTTCTTTGGAAAGTCCTCCATTGCCAGAACCTACTTTCTGCTGAGTGTTCATAGATTGAAGAACAGCTTTGTCCAAGCCAAGTTTCAAACTAGCTTTGTCGAACATTTCACGCTCGTAGGTGTTCCTGCAAATCAGTCGGTAAATCTTGACCATTTTCAGCTGTCCTATTCTGTGACACCGAGCTTGAGCCTGCAAATCATTTTGAGGGTTCCAGTCAGAGTCGAAAATAATCACAGTATCAGCAGCTGTTAGATTGATACCAAGACCTCCGGCTCGAGTGCAGAGAAGGAAAACAAACCGATCAGAATCCGGTTTGCTGAATCTGTCAATAGCAGCTTGCCGCAAGTTTCCGCGAACACGACCGTCAATTCGCTCGAACGGGTAACGCATTTGAACCAAATAGTCTTCGAGAATGTCCAAACAACGAACCATCTGAGAGAAGATCAAGACACGATGACCACCAGCTTTCAGCTTCGGCAGCAATTTGTCAATGAGAACAAGTTTTCCGGATGACTGAACCATGCACTTCAAATGGCTATCAAGAGTGTCCCCGTGGAGATATTTGTAATCGTGAGTTATTTGCTCCTCGGCAGAATTTATGAGGAAAGGATGAATGCAGCATTTTCTCAGCTCCATCATGGTGTTCATCAAGTTGGGCATGTTGGCGTAAGTTCCTCCTTTCGACAAAAATGTGAAATTTCGTTCCAAGATAGCTCGGTAATACTTCTTTTGAATGTTTGTCAGTTCGACCTACAACGAAAAATGTATGATTAGATACGATTCAACAAATTGATAAATCTGATACTGTAGACGGCATCAGCAAGAAAGTATCTTCAACAGGTCAGACGTTTACTTTGAAAACATCACTTGAAAAAATGAGCCTTGGTCACCGGAAAGAGAACATTTTCTTACCTCAACAATGGTCTCTTCCTTTGGAGCAAGACTCTTTTCCACATCATCCTTGAGTCGACGAAGCATCATTGGTTTCAACAATGCCTTCAGCTTATCAACTTGTTCTTCAGTCTTAAGATCACCGAATTCCAGTAAGAACTGTTCTGACGAAGCGAACTGTTGAGGCTCAAGGAAGTTGAGTAAACTGAAAAGCTCGTCAACATTGTTCTGAAGCGGAGTTCCAGTCAACAGAACTCGGTGGTCCATATTGAGCAGTCGGAGACCCTCGAGTAGTTTACAATTTCGGTTCTTCAGTCTGTGCGCCTCATCGATGATGCAGCATCTCCATGTGATCTCTCGTAATTCCATACAATCGGTCAATACAACTTCGAACGTTGTGATCAGGACTTGAAATTTGAACAGTCCGTCGACTCGCTCTCCCTTGTCATTCTTGTAGAACATTTCGTACTCTTGAATCATATTTCGACTTATGGAGCTGCCGTGATAAGTGATGACATTGAGATCAGTCCAAGTTTCGAATTCTCGTTGCCAATTCCCAATGGTTGAGAGAGGAACAATGATCAAGAAAGGTGCGTAAATGCCAAACTTGACCATCTCGTTGATAAATGTGAGAGACTGAATGGTTTTACCGAGACCCATCTCATCGGCCAGAATGCAATTGCGGCCGTTGTACCAGCAAAAAGTTAGCCAACTGACACCTTCGAGTTGGTAAGGACGCAATGTCCTCCCAGACTTGTACACGGGCGACTCATCGAGTTTCTTCCACTCAGTTGGCTTCGGTCTCTTCTTGTACCTCGTCTTCTCCTTCGGCGGAATTTTTCTGAATCTCCAGAAATGCTCCAGCTTCTTGGGATCTAGATCATCTTCAAGCTCCCAAGTGCTCTCCTCGTAAGTCAGAGCGCACCACTTGACAAGATAGTGTCTACTAATTCTCTTTTTCATCTTCTTCGGTTTTTCTTCTTCAACTTTTTCTTCTTCCTCTTTTTCGGCTTCGATCACATCACTTTCAACAGGTTTCTCAGCAGTAGGTAAATCGTCGGCAGGGATTTCCTCTGAAGTTTTTCCTTCATCTGAAGTCTCTTCTTCAGCTTTGGTTCCATCAACTTCCATCTTTTCTTCGGACTTATCGTCAGAATCCTCGGCGGCTTCTTTCTCTTTCTCTTCTTCCGGCTTGAGATCCGACTTGGTTTCATCATCGCTTTTTATTTCGCTGACGTCCATTTTCTCTTCAGATTTCGATTCAGTTTGTTTTTCCGATTCTTCTTCCTCTTTGGCGACGGACTCTTTCTCCTCCTTTGCTTCCACTGCTTCTTCCGTCGCTGGAGGAGGATCATCATCAGGTATCCATTCCTCGACGATGTTCACGTCCAGAATTCGATCCACTTCACAGTAATCAGGATTGAATAGTTCATCATCAAGGAAGTCGAGCGCGTTTGGCTGATCTTTCTTTTGCCTGAAGCGCTTAATTTTCTGTGCAACCCTTTTGTCGCCTCTTTCCAGCTCTTCTTCAGTACGCCAGTCACAGTGAAGATACGAGAGATTCTTGTACTTAACATAAAATTCGTCCACTTCAATGGTCGGTGGTTTGCCGTCAACCGGAGGCTCATCGCCTTCCTCGAGCTCTAATTCTCTAGTGCCCTTCCTGATGGCCATGATCTTCTCGACAACCATGGTGTCTTCGTTTATATTGGTCACAACAATGTTCTGGTCGCCTTCCTTGCCTTTGCTTTCGTCAGCGGACAAGTCCATGTCAACTTCGTCGAGATACTTGGTTCGCTTAGTGTTTCGACCAGATCGTCGTTTGAGTATTCCATCGTCACCATTTTCGGGCGACGGTGGCGGCGTCTTTTCCATGTCACTGTTGTCCGATTCACCCAGTCTCTTCCTCTTTTTGTTGCTTTTCTGCTTAAATTTTAAACCAAGCTTGGGAAACTTCTTCTTGCCACCCTTTGGCGAGGCAGCCTTAACCTTAGGTTTCTTTTGTTTGGAATCTTTGCTCTTGCCTTTCTTAGCCTTTGTGGGAGATTCACTTGTACTTGACTCTTGTAATACCTCTTCCTGAGTAGCCTCATCGAAAACCGGATTCTCGACAGTTTGGTCACCTTCCAGAGCCGCAGTTTCCTCTTCTTCTTCTTTCGGTAAACTGCTTTCCAAGCTCACCTTTTCCTTTTCAGCATCAGGCACTTTCTTTTTCTTCGACGCCCGCTCTTTCTTAGGCTTTTTGGGCTTCTTTTCAGGTATTTCAAAAGTCACCTCTTCATCTTCCACCTTAGGTACCTTCGGTTCCTTTTGTTTGCGCTTTTTCCCTTTCTTTTCCTTCTTTTTAGGAACTTCGGGAGGAGCCTCCTCGGGCTCACCTAGATCAAATGTGGTATTTTCAACAACACTATCCTCCTCTACGGGAGGCTCTTCCGGCTCCTCCTCCACCACCGGAGGTTCTTCCTCTTCTAGCTCAGGTACACTCGGAGGCGGCAGTACGGCAGCGACACTGTTCTCAGTAGATTCTGGCTGAGTAGTAATCTGACTGGACGAATCTTCCGAGTTGGGAATTGTGAAAAGTGGCTGATCTGTGCTGCTGCTGGTTGACTGGCTGAACATTTCATCACTGGGAGATGGACGAGTATCATTCGGTTCACTTGGAGTTTCAACTTCCGGCGGTAAGGGGTCCTCCTTGCTCGCCTCTGGCAACTCAAAGTTTGGCAATGGCGTTGGTTCGGGTACCTGTAGATTGGGCTGCAGTGGCACTTCCTCCTGCAGCTTTAGTTCGGGTGGAGGTGGTGGCGGAGCTGGTATCATCTGAGGAGGTTCGGGAAGGCTCAGGGGCAAAATTGCTTGCGGCACAGGCAGACTCGGTGTCATCAGCTGGGGTGCAGTCGGCGGTGGCGGGATCATGGGCTCGAACCGGCTCGGGTCAGGTGACATCATGTGGTTCTGAACTTGAGGAGGTGGCTGAGGTGGCATTTGAACCGGCGGCTGCATCGGAGGCATCATCGGCATTTGATAGGGATCATGTGGATGGGGCATCGGCGGATAGCCCGGAGGCGGACCAGCGCCCGGCGGAGCGGGATGATGGTGCGGAGGATACATGCTCGGGTGATCAGGAGGTAGGCCATAGCCACCGAAATCCGGAGGAGGCTGCGGTGGCGGCGGCATTCGGTCCCCCATATTGACAGAGGCTCCTCTGCCTCTTCCTCTGCCACGAGGACTCTTGGGAGTGCGAGGTTGCCTTGGTTTCTTCTCTTTCTTCGGTTCATTGGGATCCTTCTTAGGCCTGCCTTTGCCCTTTCGCTTAGTAGGTGGCTCTGAAGCAAAAGTGTCGTCATAGGGACTCGCATAAGGAGGCATGCCACCCATATCTGACATTTCACCCGAGTATTCGCCCATATGAGGTGCACTCATGTTCTCCATGTTTGCTTGGCCATAATTCGGGTCATAGTTGGACATTTGGGTCGAGCCATAACTGTTCATTGATGACATCTGCTCGCCACCGATGCCCATGTCGTAGTTCAAATTGTCAGAGTAGCTGCTGCCATACTGTTGCGACCCATAGGACGACTGGTACATTTGCTGTTGCTGCTGATCCATATAAGGTTGACCTTGCTGAATGAAGCTAGAAGGTTGCGACGATTGACTCATGTAGCTCTGATCACTACTGGAAGCCTGAGGTCCTTGGCTCAAAGAGGTCTCTTGCTTGTTCATGTCTGTGACAGGAGCTGAAATGGAACTGTTCTCATTCGAGCTTGATCTGATTCCATAAAAATTCGAACTGTCAGTCGACTGTTTCCGGGCATCCTGTTGATAGTCACTGTCCTTACTCTTGCCCTCCTTGGCGCTCTGGTCAATTTGAGTATCGTCCAGCTTGGACAGTGGCGTCCCTGGTGACCCGAAAGAACCTGGCCCACTGGTTACGTCATACATGGGAGAAGGCTTTTGTATGTTTTGCTGGTGATGGGGACTCATTGAATTGATCATGCTGCTGCCTGACGACAATTCGGAAGGCTTTGCCGCCGAAAAACTGTCCGTAGTGTTTGAGGGAGAATGAAATTGACTTTCATACTGAAAGCGGCCACCGCTCATGGAATTCTTGGTTGACACTTGAGCCGTCGTGGTCGTCACCGAGCTGTGCGCCGCAGACACTGGTTGCTGTGGACTTCGCAGTGGCGTAGTTGAACCCAGTTGCTGGCTAGCAGGCGAATATGGGACCGACGACTGGGATGAAGAACTATTGTGAGTATTTGACACTGACGATGGAGTGCTCGTCACCGCTTGGTTCTGTTGGGACGCAGACCAAGCGGATGAACTTTGCTGTTGTTGTTGCTGTTGGTAAGTGTTGGAAGGATAGTATCCCGACTGCGAAGTTGGCTGTTGTATAGAATGAGACGCCGGACTTGCTTGCGAAAAATGCGAATATTCACTTTGAGACTGAGTCGAGGGCTGAGAGGATGCCGAGGCGGCAGCTTGTCCAAAGAAGGGTCCCGATACCGTCGAAGTGTTGGCCGACGTGACGGCCGGCTTGCCAGTAGAACTGTTCGACAAGTGAGGCATCACCATTTGCTCTAATTGCTGCAAACTCGATGGCCCACTAGCAGTCGAGGCACTCGGAGAAACACCTTGACCAGGACTTGTTAATTGACTGGTTCCTGGACTAGGAAAGCTGCTTTGAGTTTGTGACACTGGCCCAGCTGACCCAGACACTGACGGCACGCGGTCCGGTGTTCTAGATGTCGGGGGCATGGGAGACCCTGCAGGTGGCGTAGGAGCTGTAGAACGACGAGGAGACATCGAAGTCAGCTGACTGACACCCGGATAAGGTGGCCGATAATTTGGACTGTTCGGTTGGGGTCCAGAGAGACCGTAAGGAGACAATCTAGACTGGGCCGAAGTGTCAGAGTAGCTTTGCTGAGATTGCGGGTATCCTGGATATTGCTGAGGGTATCTTGGTAGTCCTGGTGCACTGGCAGCACCTACAGCTGGCGGCTGACTTGGCGTAGGCGGTGGTAATCCACTTGAAGGTCCGCTCGAACTATATCCTAGTCCATACTGTCCCTGGCCTCGTGATGAAGCCGAAGCACTGCGAGACACTTGGCTCGCTTGAGAGCCAAATGACCCTTGCGACGAGTATGGTGACAATGAGCTACTCTCGCTAGGGATGCCTGATGACGATGAATTTGCTGGAGATGACCCCTGATAGTATCCTGGTCTATGAGTTCCATGCATTGCACTGTAGTCACTTTGGCCAGGAAATTGAGCCTGACTCCGAGGACCATGACTGCTGAGATGTGGCGGAGCTCCTGGATAACTGCCGTAAGGAGGTCTTTGCATGTGACCGATCGGAGAACTTGACCACAGATCGCTACCAGCTGAATGTCCAGAGTGGCCGTACGGGCTGACACCTGGCTGACTGCCAGGAGCATAGCCAGGGTAAGAAGGATGACCACTTAGTCCGTGTACTGGAGTCGGAGCCCGCATCCTCTGGTCATGGTACGGACTGACCAGCCTCGAAGAGTATCCCGCAGTTGGCGACGACAGTTGACCAGGTAGAGATCCAGCTGGCCCGGACGCATGACTGAGCCCTAGCGAACTCTGACCGATTCCGGGTCCATAATCACCGTAACTTGGACCATATTGGCCTCGGACACCGATGGCTGAAGGTTGTGCTCCGTAACCCGGATACTGGCCATGTAGCGTTTTGGGATCAGCGCCAGGGGCTCCGTACGACAAGCCTGGCCGTTGCCCTCCGTGGCTTGGCGGCATTTGATGATATCCGGGTTGGGAGCCCGGACCTCCTGGACCCATCATTTGCGCCATCATAGAACTGCTTTGACTTGGACCGGTGGGTCCTGGTAATCCAGGAGGACCACCGGTTGTTTGAGACTGATTTGCGTTGCTAGCATTGGCTGCGTAACTAGAATGATAGCCTAGGAGAATAATTGGGTTTATGACAGTGTTTGAGAGAAAACATTCACAATCACACTCACCAAAACCTTCACCAAGTAGTTGATAATCAGCCATTCCAACTGGATTTGGGTCCATTCATTGAAGTATGGAGCTGAGTGATGATTTAGTTAATGGTTGCTGCTGCTGCCACTCTCGCTTAACGTCTTCCATACAGCTATGTATCTCACTCTATGTGTCGACTTCGAATGTATTTTTTCGGTTATTATACAGTGTCAGTGAATACTTTCTGGTATCATGTATCGCGTACTATACAAATAATATTTCACATATAGACAACACGTACGCAGTAATGACCGGGAAGGCCGGCAGCGGCTTGCATGGCGATGGACACAAAAGGTGTAGTTCAGAGAAAATGGCGCAGGAACACATAAGCACTGCTGAGAGAGCGAGAGAGAGAGAGCAGACAAGGGAAGAGAGAGAGGCGAGCAGTAGCGTTGGTTTGCATTCGCTCTCTCTCTCTCTCTCTCTTTCTCGCTTTCTCGTTGCCGGCAGTGAGGATGGAGCGGAGACACTGGTATCTCTTTCTCTCTCTCCCTCTCTCTTTTTCTGTCACTCTCCCTTAATTACGTGCGTCCACTAATTTGATCCGATTTTTGCCCACTTTTTGCCATATTTTACCAGACAAATGGTATTCATTCGAATTTTTATTCCAAGCACAGTCACTGTATCATGTAGACTTTCCTGTTAGACTTCGTCAAACAAAGCTTTGACGTTTCTTGACATTTTTCCTCTCTCCCCTCTTTTAATCTTTGGTCGCTCTTGAGCAAGAAAATCAATACTTTTTCCTTCTATTTTGCTAATAGTAGAACCGATCGGAATGGTTGCACGTTCCAACTATTCATTTGTTTAGATTTCGCGTCTACTTTCTGTTGCCAGTTCGTTTCCAAATCGAATTACAGAAATCATAAGCAAACATTGCGCCATTTGCAAAAAGGGGGGAAAGTGCTAAATTTTTTAAGTTTAGATTTTTAATTAGACAGTAAAATTAGCCAGTGAATAACAACGCCGAGGATCCAAGTGCAACTTGACCTTGAAACAAAATGGCACCTATTTATATGTTGATGCTCAAGCTAATTGTATGGTGATGCGGCCACAGAGAGAGGGAGAGAGAGAGAAGAGAGAGGCAGAAAAGGAAATGGATGCACACGAGGGGAAGAGGAGAGAGAGGCGCTGCACACCCAGCGCCAACTTCGCTCTCTCTCTCTCTCGCTCTCCTTCGGTTTGTCTCGTTTTCTCTCTTCTCTCTTTCAGTTTCAAGTTTTCTCTCTTTGCTTTTCCCTCCTCCTCCCTTTACACGTAATCGACTGTCCGAGCCGACACGCCAGTGGCGCGCCCACTAGTCAGTGCTCAGCAACTATTGTCTCCTTCTCTGTCAAGCTTACGTTTACATCACATTTTGTTTATTTTTTTCATTTCGAAGTGTGAGCGAATTTTTTATTCTGTATTTTAAATTTGTTTTTTATTACAAACCAGAATTCTCGTATTCCTGATCATGTTTAGTTTTCCCTAGGTTTTTCAAAATACTGCTCTGCAAATCTTTATTATCGGTATAACTGAAGATAACGAATAATGTCGAGTCATATCACAGCGCATATTCTTTGAGCTAGAATTCACAACAACTGTCAAATTTCAGTTCTAAGAACACTGGTAGAGCCGTTCAATGTTTTCTCGCAGCAAGCTGAATTGTTCTATGAGAGGAGAGAGCGGGAGGGAGAGAGAGAGAGCAATCAGTAAACAATAGAGCAACTTAAGCCTTACCATCTGGCAAATCAGCGATAGTTGACTGTTTGCTTAGAAAGTCCAGACAGAATTGTTTAGGCAACCCGAATTCTTTGAGATTGTATGTAAATGTTCTGAAAAAGTGAAAGTGTGTTTCAGAATATAAGAAAAAGTGGCCTTCAAATTATACCCAAGTTGGCCAAAGGTGATGTTCTCTTGAAAAATAGCCTCGTCACTGACTTCCTCGGCGCTCAGTTGCTGTAACCTTCGGCCACTCGAAGGTCTCTTCGAACGTTCGCTTTGAACAGCTTCATAGAATGCCGCTGTCCAGAATCTGAGTGATTTCCATATTGGCTGTTCCTTGAGATACACGTACAGATAGTTCTTATCATTTGTCGAACTTGACTGATAGTAGAATGTGAAGCACATGTTCATCAGCGTCTTGGCCGGCGTGAAGTGGTCCGCTTCGGAACATTCGAATAGAACTATTGCGAAATATTGCACAAGGCTGTAGAATGTTTTCTCATTCACTAGTTTGTTTTGGCCTCGCTAAAAAATATTCAATTGAATTAATGATTTAAATTAGTTGCATGGGAACAGCTTGGCAAACAAGTGCATTTAGTGACAATTACCTCGGAATTGATACACCGAGCAAACCATTGTCGGCCTGCTTCGGTTCTACTGAATTCTCCGAACTTTGCCTTCTCTTCCAGCGAAATATCGGCACTGATGACCAACTAATTAGGCTAAACTTTAAAACCGAATTAACTACTCACTTCACATCGAAGACGTTGCCGACAAACATTTGCATAAACATTCTCGCCTCTCGGTCGGCATTCGATTCCACTTGACTATCTTCACTGGAAACAACTGAATCAGCGGACCGCAGGGAAGCCTGCGACTCGGCGCGGCCATATTCCTTGATTACACATTCATCCAGTGCCGACTCTTCGGCCTCAGAGGACTCGAGGCTACTGCCGATGCCCACTGAGCCCTGTTTGTCTTGTCTGTCGCCGACAAAAAAGTCACTCATAGATGCCCGACTGCTTGTCATGCTCTGACCACTGTCCATGGTGTCCAGCGACTCTCGGCTCATCTCCTTCTTGAGCCTGGCTGTCCGAACTACTTTGCCAACTACCACATCCGGTTGACCAAACACTGACCGGTCCTTGACAGCCTTTCTGGCCACTGGCATCTTGTTTTCGCTACTTACGCTCGAACTGTTCTGAAGGGCAGCTTCGAAGCGTGACGAAATTCCGGACAAAATGTTGTCCTTCATCTCCCTGAATCCCGATGACGAGAATAGACCATTCGGCGTGTCTTGCCTCTCAAGGGCCGGCCTAGCATAGGCATGTTTACCACTTGGCTGTGAACTGTTCAAACTCGACTGCCGTGTCATATCGGCCGAGGCCTTGCTCGTGAACGGCTTGGCAAATATAGTAGCGAACAAACTTGTCCGCTCGCCATTTGTGTTTGACATTTCGTCGTCACCTATCGACGAGTAACCGGTGGGACACGTTGTCATGACTTTGTCAACCAGGTTAAACTACGACACTTAGCATTTGAATGGATTGCGAACCGTTAATACACTTTAACACCTTTTAGGACATAATAAAATGAGCCCAAGTTTGCACGACCTTCTCGACTTTCACAAATGGTTTGCCTTCCATTCACTTTGGAAAGAGCGGCTCTCTGAATATCGAGCGATTTTTGTACGCAGGCTAGAAGAGCGAGGATGGCAAAGAGAGGGAGAGAGAGAGACGCTCCGGTTCTCATTTCCTACCAGTATGGTCGTCATTGGCAACGGCTGCATGACGTAAGGTCGAATCGACTTGCTCTACTTTTCGACTCTTTCACGTAGAAACATGTGTAATCATAGTAAGGTGACAGTCAATGGAAGAGGGAAAGAGGAGCTTCTCTAATCAACCTCTCATTTATTATCTAGCTGAGATTCTCGTTTTTCACAACATCGAGTTAATGACATCTTGATTACTGATATATATTTCTGTCACTCGGATATTCAACACAATGATAGAACTCGATCGGGCTTTAAATAGTAAAAAGTAATTTGTTTGGCATAATTTGGCTCCTCTTTTTTTGTCGACAAAATGGATTCCCATGTTGAGCTTTTTATAGATCCTATTTTCTTTCTTTCGTCACAGTTTTCAAGAGTCATCATCACAAGGAACAACGTTAAGTAAGATCTGAATATACTTCGTCAGAGTATCTATGACAGAATTAGCAGGAGAATAAATATTATGAAATGTGAGACGAGCAAGTGGCGTAAGTGCACTCACCGATGAACCCGAAGCGCACTTTGCACACAACAAAGGGCACATAGACGAGAGCACCTGAGAGTATGTACAGAGTAGCATACAAGTACTCTATTTGCGGCTTTTCGATTATGGGCGCAACAACTAGGTACACTGAGATGATGGACACCAGAACAGGTATCGAGAGATGGACCTTTGGAAGGGAGAGGGAAGAGAGGGAAGATAAAGAGCGCCAACGAATCGAACGTCCATTAGGAGCTGTTAGGAAAGGCGTCTCTGAACAGTTCGCGAAGCACTGACCTTGTAAGGTCTTGGCATGTCGTTGAAGGGAGGCTTGTATCTCAGGATGACCAGGCTGACCATGGTTGCCCCATAAAAGAGCCAGGCAGTGAAGCTGAAGAAGTCAATAAGACTCTCTATATTGCCAGGTATGACGTATAATATTGCAATGAATGCCTGGAAAGTAGTTTGAGAAAAATTGCACTTTAGTCTTTCTGTCACGTGACTTGAGGCCATTATCATTCGCTGGGCTACTTACGTTGAAAATCAGGGCTGGCGACGGCGTGTATTTATGGATGTGAACATAGGAGAGAACGTCTATTAGATGTCCATTTCGTGCAGCTGCGAATGATAATCTAATCGTAAAAACTGGATTAGAGCTGCAAAATTACAAAATTCTTAACGGCGGTGCTTTCGGGCGTCTCTCTCCTCTCTCCCTCTCCCCTTGGCCAAATTGAATCGAATAAAACTAAGTGTTTTGCGTAATCAAAGTCAAAAGCTCACCGTCCACTAGTGAAACATGAACCATTGCCAGAACCGAACGACGAGATGGCCACAGAGACGGGCATAATGACCGCCGCTGCCCCGAGGACCCGAGTGCCCCAAGTCTTGACGATGCAATGGGAAAAATCAATACTTTTTTCTCCCACAGGTATGTTAGTCTCATCTTACCAGAGCCACTGCATCGGATGACAGTAGGTCATCAGTGGACATCACCGTCATATAGGACACATTGACCAGGACATAGCACAGTGTTACGCAAGGTATGCCATATATGATTGCCAGCGGAAGATTTCTATAATTCAGCAATTCATTCATATTTGATTTTCACCATGATCGAAAACACTGAATCAAAAAGAACAGCTGACGTTGATACTTACCTATAAGGATTGATGAGCTCTTCCGTGACATAGTTGAGGTTGTTCCAGCCATCGTAAGCCCAGAGACCACTGTAGAAGGCGGTCGCGATGTCTGCCACCGATGTCTTTGTACCTGAGAAGCCCGTAGCGATATGTTCCGTTTCACCGTTGAATATCTTGACCATGCCACCGACCACAATGACCACGATGGCCAGCAGCTTGGCCAATGTGAAGACATTCTGAGTTCCGGTGGCCAGTTGGACACTGTGACAGTTCAGGTAGGTGATGGTCACTGCAAGGAAAGTTCAGCGGTCACCTTCCTGGTGCTCTTTGCCCACTTGAAAAAATTCTTCGTCAATTTACTTACTAATACTGAACATAGTGATGAGCTTGATGAGAAAGAGATCCGGTTCACATCCAACATAGAATGGACTGACAACATATTCCGCTAGAGTTAAGCATATGATGGCCAACATGGCTGGCTTGAGGATGAAAACGGAGACCCAGGAAAACAAGAATGCTAACAGCCCGCCGAAGGCTTCATGAATGTACGAATATTCGGCACCGGATTTAGTGATTAGAGTTCCTAATTCAGCATAACAGAGAGCACCTGGGCAGCAATTAAAGTGATTAATGCGCAAACTTATAGGATTAAGGTGATTTCTAACCTAAGAGTGATACGGCTCCACATCCGGCCCACACAATTAGGCTCATTCCGACGGAACCGGATCTCATCAGAACTCCTTTCGGCGATACAAAGATGCCTGAACCTGAAATCGTGCGAACAATTGAGTGCAAATATGACGAGGCGACAGTTGGAAGAGGTTTCTCTGTGCTAAATGTGTACCACGTAAATATCACGCGTGAAGAGACTCCCTCGCAAAGTTCTGATCTCATAATCGTCTCAGCGTTGTAGCGCTCAATTGTTCAGTGAACAATGTGTTCACATATGTTTAATTATAGTTGCAGCTAGATCCTGTCAGAGCTCTCTCGTGTTCACGATTCGACAAGCTGGCTTCGATCACTGCCTTCTTTCGACACCCTGGGTGACAATATTTTTGGAACGTGTTCTCGCTCTCAGCACGACCAGTATATTAAGTTATTCGACATGTTCTAGCGCTCACTTCTTCATAGCGTAGTCAATGGTCGTCTCCTTTAAGCATGAAAATCCAATCTGAACCGGAGTGACAATGGACGTAAACCACTTTCAATCGAGATTCAATTTGCATTTACATTGCTTCTTTGTTAACGCCAACGAGCAAAGTTTAGACCACGATGACCTTTAGGTCAGGTGGGAATAGGTGATATAGACACTTACCGATCATAGTACCAACGATCAGCGCCGTTCCGCTAAACAGTCCCACTCGACGCTAAATCAATACCATGATTACGTCTACTACAAAGTACGAACAAAGTGTTCAACACTTACCTTTAGTCCTACACTTTCGACAAGTCTTTCGTTCTTGCTGTCGCTGTGCTTGTCACTCTCTTGGGAGGTTTCTATGAAATGATCATCAGGTGCCATGGAAGAACTAAATGTTCGTCCCCGATGAGAGACAGAACCGTTGGGGACTAAAGTAAAGAACGGTCACTCATAAATTATGAACATATTCATGAGCACAGAATTTAGAACGTACAAACTGCTTCGGCAGAACTGCGACGCATAGAGAGAATATCCATTTTCGGTTTTTGTTTCGATAGACACGACTTATTTCAGCACCACGTGTTTCACAGATTTATCACGCTTGATGCATGTTTCTTATTCCAACCAATCTCAAGCACCTGTCGAAGTAGAGAACGAATGCATCTGAGCGTAAGTAGCGTGAGCACAGTGTTCTAAGAGTTGTACGAGAACCCAGAGCTAGTAGCGATGCCACTTGAGGTTTACCTATCTTTGACTGAAACGTGGGCAAGGATGATGTTTTCGTGCTTCACGAACGGTAGTACTAGACAACACCATGGCTTTACGGGATGCTCCGTCAACTGCGCAAGTTCGACATTCGGCTTGAACAGTTCAGACTGCGCGGCTCTCTGCGAGTGCAGCTGCATTTTCCAGCACCTTGGTGGCGCCATCTGTCGCCACAGCGTCCGTATTTCTGGGCTGGCCGCTTCTGCGCAGTTGAAGCCGTAAGTTGGAGGTAGTTAAAAACAAATATTCATTTCTGACATTATAATTTCGGGACGCTGAGTTCAAGAACTGTTCAGACCGTCGAACTTGAGACTGTGATAAAATAAGAAGACGCTCCATGTGCTTATGTGAACAGAAGCTGGTTGCACAGAACACGTAACCGTTTGTTTGCATTCGAACGCAGGCAAGAACACTGGTGATTCGCTTTGCTTCGGTTAAAGATGGCTTCTCGCTCTGGTATGGGTGATACTGGTCACCGTAAGAATATGCAAGCTCCTCGCAGGCCTCTCTCGTATGACGAGGTAGTTTCTACTGGAGTACCACCACCACCATTGTCTTACAACGAACGAGTTGTTTGGTTGAGCGACAATGGGCCTGAGTATGGCCTGGTGAAATGGCTTGGCAAGTTACCTGATGTCGGCAGTGATTGGATGGCCGGTGTCGATTTCGACAATGCTGTGGGCTCTGGAACGGGCCTATATAATGACCACCAGCTATTTGATGCTCCGATGAATCATGCTTCTTTGGTGCCAGTCATCGGTCTGATGAAGGTGGACGATTTTTGTGGTGGTGAACCTCCCTGTCCACCGCTGTCTACCGTAAACACAGATGCACCTCTGAAGCCACGAAGAACAAAGCGAAGAGATTCTAATGATGACCGAATCTCCTATTCTTCCACAGCCTCTTTAGCAGTAACTAATCTCCAACAACACATGTCTGACCTCTCGTTTCCAAGTCAGACTGTTAAAGATCTTCCCTATGACCGTAACTCAATGACAAGAAATAGACTGTCTCAAACTAGTTTGAATTCAAGACTTGAAAACCGTTCTCTGCTAGAGAATGACATCAAAACGAACGCAGCTCAGGCACCAGCCTCAATCAAATCAAATTCGTCGAACTCCTCCAATGGACATTCTATCCGAGATTTTGAAATCGGGTCAGTCGTTGAAGTGACAATCGACTCTGAGTCTCGCTACGGAGTCATCCGGTGGATTGGCCTACTAGATGATGATTTAGGAGCTTACGGTACAGCTGGCAGTGACGAACGCCATATGGTTGCCGGCGTCGAGCTTGACGAAGAATGCAATGGCTGCAATGATGGCATGTGGAACGGGAAGCTCTATTTTGACTGCGCTTTTCGCAGAGGTCATTTCGTTCAACTAAGTCAACTAAAGAAGGACAGTAGATTCAGTTCTGATAGAAGACGTAGTGCCTTATTTGGAAATATAGATTGTCCTTCGGTGACTGGAGACATCCCACCCCTGTCTACGTCCGAAGAGTTGCAGCAGCTGTGTGGCAAGAATCGTGGGATTCAAGGTCACCACAATTCGTGTTACCTGGATGCAACTCTGTTTGCAATGTTTTCTTGTACGACAATATTTGAATCTCTGTTATATCGACCACCAAGAGGTGGTGACATTGCCGAATATGGCGAAGTTCAGAGAGTACTTAAAGAAGAGATCGTTAACCCGCTGCGGGCCAATATGTACGTTCGAGCGGATCGAGTGATGCATTTGCGCACTCTACTTGAAAAGTTGACTTCAGTGCGTGGCTTAACTAGCGAAGAAAAGGATCCTGAAGAGTTTTTAAATTTGCTACTTAACGAAATACTCAAAGCTGAACCCTACTTGAAATTAAGTTCTGGTCTTGAATCTTACTTCTATCAGCTTTTCGTCGAAAAGGATGAAAGATTGGTTCTGCCTACGGTTCAGCAACTCTTTGATCAGTCTTTCCTCGCTTCCGACATAAAGTTGCGCGAAGTGCCGCCGTGTCTTCTAATACAAATGCCAAGATTTGGTCGCTCCTTCAAAATGTATCCCCGGATCCTGCCTAGTCTCTACTTGGATATCACGGACGTTCTAGAAAACTCGCCCAGACAGTGTTGCGTTTGTGGTCAAGTGGCCGAAAACGAGTGCAAGGAATGCTTTGGCCAGTTCTTAGAAGGTTTGGACAGTACGGCCTTTTGCAGCAAATGCTTGGAGAAGACTCACGCCCATAAAAAGCGTTCTAAGCACAAAGTCAGCAAGCTGGTTATTCCACCTGAGTTCATGATGCTCAGAGAACACACTCAGGTCCCCAGAGTCTATATGGAACTTTTTGCTGTGCTTTGCATTGAAACAAGTCACTATGTGGCCTTTGTCAAATGCGGAACTGGACCCGACGCTCCTTGGTGCTTCTTCGACTCTATGGCTGATCGTAAAGGTGAGCTGAGCGCCGAATGCAGATAACGTTCTCTTCCCATATCCCTCTCCCATCTTCACCGTGCTTAACCAATGGCTCTTTTTTGCTTTTATTTCCCCTTAAGGAGAACAAAATGGCTACAATATTCCCGAAGTGGTTTCCTTTCCTAATCTCCGCTGGTGGCTGTCAGAGGAAGGCCAAGGTATGCATATGGCGTCCACTTAAAGTCTCATATTGCCCATAAAAGTGACAAATGGGCCGAGAATGTTTTCCTTGGCTCGTCCCTATCTCACTCTGCTCTTCTTTCTTTTTTCCATTTTGCTTCTCAGTATTTCTGCTTACTACGAAGGATGACAAACAACTTCCCGAAATGCCGAGGCGGCTACTGTGCGATGCGTACATGTGTCTCTACCAAAGTCCGGATATGATGATGTACAGATAGTTGCAACAATATCTTTGCCTGGCTTCCATCGCCTCCCTTCCCCCCTTCGGCACTGGTGTCTTTCACGTCTCTTCTTCTCTCAGATGAATTTCCTCTCCCTTTCTCTTCAATCTTTTCCCTTCTACTTTTTTCGTCTCTCTCAGTATGTAATGCGAAAAAGAAAATGGCAAAGAAATCACACAGAAAATGTTCAATGCAAGTGATGGTCTAAAGGCTGCAACAAAAATAGAATACGAACCAAAGAAAATGGCAACTAAGCTGTGTGTTCTCTCTCCCTCTCTCCCCTCTTCCTCACTTCCCTCTCTGTCCCATCTTCTCTACTTTCCGTACACACACTGAAGCTATTGTGTGTCGCTCGAAAGTGAACAACAAACAACTGGATAGAAAGTGCGGTGAGCTCGCTAAGGCAAAGGGAAGACAGCTCGGACCCAGTGTTAAAAAAGTCGAAGAAGGAAGAGGAAAAGAGAGTGAAAGAGGAGAATTGTTCAAGCGAAGTGACAAGTCGAAATGGGAAACAGGGGAAGAGGGAGAGGGAGGAAGGCTGTGAGTGAGAGAGACAATTCAGTCTACTGTAGTTTGCTTTAATGAAAGAAATCTGAAAGGAATGTTCAAAGACAGCTTAAACTTTGTGACACTCTGGCGCTCTCTTCCTTTCAATCTCTTCCTCTCCTATGTTGACTTCCTTCGCACTTGACTGTTTCCCCTTCTCTCGTTTTTTTCGAATGTGCTTTTAACTGCAAACTTCACTAGTCGTCGAACATTATGAAAAAGCAAGAAGAAGAAAGAGGGGAAAGAGAGCTGCGAGACTTGTTCAAGCTTTTTGTTTCATTTATTTACATCAAAACAACGATTGTTTCCAAGTAATACAGAGTTGCGTCAGTTTGCGCTTATTTTTTCTGGTTAAGAAAGTTTGAATCTTTGGAAAGTTCTTTAGCTTCCTCTTTTCGTGCTCTCTCTCTCTCTCTCTCCCTCGCTCTCTCAAAATGTGTGTTACCTTTTTTCTGACGCTCAAACTTTTTCTTCTCGGCATCAACGATTATAAATGACATGCCTTTAGGCTGAACGATGACAAATACACAAATTGAAGCGAATGACAGTTGCAAAGCAATGAGTGAGAGCGACAAAGGAGAACATGCGACAAGAGAGGAAGGGGGAGAGAGATAAAAAATGTACAATAAATTCGTCATCGTGCGATTATGAGTAAATAATAGAGGTTATCGGAAGAAAAAATAATAATATTTCTATATATTAGAAATCAAAGGCAATATTTCTTGTGATCTAAAGAAAGAAAATGTGTGGACGTCAATGTAATCGAACACACAGTGAGATCGCAAATGTCTCTCCTCTTCCTTCAGTTGTACGTTTAGGAATAATAGCGACTGTGAGAAATCTTGAAGAGGGAGAATGAGGGAGAGGGAGAGGAGAGCGATATAAGATGAAGAATAAAATATAGTCGCTGGTGGATGGTATGCAGAAAGATGACTTTTCTTGTGCAGTATTGTGTCGATAAAGCTACTACTATGCGTTCTATAAGTGTTGCTGTTCTTGCTTCGAACTCGCTGAACGATCGTTAATCATTCGAGTGACACAAAGGCGCGAATGCCAATGCAACCAATGAAGGGAGAACGTCACTCACTTTCTGTCGTTTCTCTCCTAGCAAGGCTAGCGGTATCTCTTCTTCTCTCCTTCTCCCTTTCTCGCTCTCCCTCTCTCGCCCCCTCTGTCTTGGTGCCATTCTTTCTCACTACTTGGCTCTTTTTCTTTCTTCGCTCTCTGGCACTCAATGTGACTTCAGTATTCTTCTCCATCCAAATCCATGTAACCAAGTGCCTCTCCGTCACCCATCGTCATTCGGTCCGCTTCGAAAGAATCCAGATTGCTATGGCGAAAAAAGAGGAGAGAGAAAGTCCATGAGAGAGGGAGATGCGGTCTCTTCTACTTTTCGTTTCGAAGTTGTGCAACGTCATGCGACCCGCGCTAACGGAAACGAAAGGGAAAGGAGGGAGAGAGAGAGAGAGCGATCCTTACCTGACTGCACGACAGTGCAGGAAGACTATGCGCTTCAGCTTCTTGTTGTAGAAAAAATAGTTGAAGGACCAGAGACAGCCATCTTCGCCGAAAGGATCCGAATTGAGGTCAGGATTATAGCTAAAGAGAGCAGAGAAAGAGAGAAAGGACAGAATTCAAGCATCATGTGTGTGCGTAAGAATGGCCATGATGATTATTGATTTTGAGAGAGTAAGAAAGGAGAGAGCAAAGCAATTTAATCTCACTCGCTCGCTCTTAGTTTAGCCACAAAGACCTGGCTTCTCTCACTCTCGTCCCCTCTCTCTCCCCCTCTTTCGTCCTCGATACTTGCCTGTAAATGTCGCACTGAGAAAAGATGATTTCACCATCAATGGCGGCCCACAACTGGCTCCTCAGGGCTGCATATTGCTGGTGTGCGGCCGTGCTCAAGAAATTGGAATCAACGGCATTCATGACCCACTGTGTTCAGTCACATGTGCCAGAGTAGAACATGTAAAGAAACGGGCGGCAGAGATGGAGGGAGAAAAAGAGGGAGAGGATGATGAAAAAGGAAGAGAGAATGTCGTGAGGCAAAAGTGTCGAGCAAATTTTTCACCCGTTTTCTTCCCCAGCTGCCTATCTTATTATACTTGGTACATATAAAAAAGTCAACTGAGCGAACAAAGTGTTCAACTTTTCATCTTCGGACACGAAGCGTCCCTTTCTCCTTCTTTTTGCCCGTAATGTTCTTTCCTAATCTCGAACTCTTACCGAAATGCTTGGCTCTTTGGAAAACTCGTGAGACTTGGCGCCACTGAAGTCATAGTCGGGCAAGAAAGAGTCGTTGAGTGTTGATATTAAGTAGAACAAAGTCTTCCTGCTTATTGTGTCACAGAGGTGTCCGTTGCCTTCGCCTTCGTCGCTCTGACTATGACTTAGACTGTGGCTAAGGTTTCCAAGTGTAAACACACAAGCGACATGGACCACGCAATTGGATTAAAGTAAACACGCCATTTCCACCAATGATGAGAATAGTGCATTAGCGTCCGCGACGTGTGTAAGTGAATCCAACCAAAATAAGAGGGACAGAAAAATATACGAAATCAGGTTAGACGGCACTTAGACATAACGGGATAGAATTAATTATGGACGAGTAGGTAGGGCGGACCAAGACCTACCTAGAACCTTTGCCAGGACTCGTCGAATAGGACATAATGATGCTCTGTGGCGGCGAAAGGGCTTGCAGGTCATTTGGACCTGAACCTGGTTCTGCGTGCATGATTTTGTACAATCTTTTATCAGTACCAGTCAGCTTGCACGAATAGCTTTCCACCCTGGGGGGAAAGATGAGAGAGCAAGAGAAGAGAGGGAGAGAGAGGAGAGAAGGGGGAAGGGAGCGAGCGAGAGATGACACCAGAGAAAAAGGAAAACAAGGACGCGCCAAAGCCGTTAGAAATACTTTCTGCACAAAATGGACGCCAATTTACCTTCCGATGATCTTGTACTGACCAATTTCGAATGATAAAGCCGTACTGAGAGCTTCAAAACGACTACTTTCGAGTAATTTCATCTTTATTTCACTTCACGATTCTGACAGGGAAACAGCAAACAAGTCAAAGGCCATTTATTAGCTTCTGAAACGGGGACCGTTTGCTTAGTGCTCTCAGTACGCAACTCATCACCAACTTTCTCTCTCGCGCGCTCTCCTCCTCTCTCTCTGGCTCTCTTCCCCTTTCCTCTCTCTCTTCTCTCTCTCTCTAGCTCACTCTCTTTCTCTACTCTTAACTAACCATGTATCCCTGTGAGTATTTTCGGCGCAGTCTCCTCTTTGATGCCGCGCCAGGCTTTGACGGTCGAATCGAAAGCATCCAGATCCGTTCTAGTAGAACATCGGACAGCTGCAAGACGTTCTCTGGCCAGTTTGTTCGTTGGTTCTATCGTTTTTTCTTCACTCTATTTGCTGCCAGTTCTAGTGTGTATGTGTGTGTGTTTGTCCGTTGTTATTGTGTGCATTCATTGTTCACCTCCCAGTTGTTAGCTGTTCATTTCATCACTATATGATAACAGTTTATTTATGAATCATTGGTGGAATTAAATTGCGACCGCCTTGGACATTTGTCCATTTGTTGCAGAGATGTCATCTCGAGATGACGAAAGTGCCTCGGGACGTTTGAAGCTCAACGGCAAGTCCTATCAAGCCCAGCGGGACGCCGAACAGTACAATGTGGACGAAGACAACGAAAATGATCAGTTTGAAACGGAAAACGTGTACATTGGCCCCAAGGCGACCAGTTCGGGTACTGGGCTCAAGGCCAGAAAAGAGTCCATCGGCCCATTGGCCACTAGTAGTGGGCCAAGACGAATGTCCACCACGGCACGAAGGGACAGCGTGAACCCCAACACGCCTCAGTTTTTGACAGTTTCGTCAACATTCACAACACGTTCCAGATCGCGCTCTCCCTCTCCATTGGACTCCCTTCGCCTTCGAGGGGCCAGGCATAGTATAGACGTAAGAACATTGCCGTCCTACTTGGCAAGGAAGAGACAGAGCATTTCCTTCGGCACCAAAAACATCCTTGGGAATCTTGTCGAAGGTGAACTTGCCCATTCTTTTCTAATTGACTCTAATTTGGGCCCAGATCGAAGTAATAAGTAGTATCAGTGTTAAAGGAAGACGGGACATCGTAAGTTTTGTTTAGTGAAGCTAATCTAAACACAAAGAGAGCAAAGTAGTCGACGAAGGAAGAGGAAAGAGAGAGAGAGAGAACAAAAAGTGAATCAGGAAATTAGACTAATGTGTGCGTCGTTACGACAAAGTGCAGTTAGTCAGCCATTAATTTGCTATTTATATCCTCCTGTATATTCTAGTGGCAACTTCGCCCTTTGAGCCCCGATCACCGCTGGACAAGGAGCCCATTTTCGAAGAACCGGAAGCCCCTCTACTGTCGCTCCAAGAACGCGTGGCCTGGCTGGTGGACTCATCGCCCGAATTTGGAACAGTTAAATGGATAGGACGAATGCCCCAAGTGTCTTCTACGTGGACAGTTGGCGTCGAGTTTGTGAGTGCTCTCAAATTGTCCCCACTCGGGCCCTTGTTGTTATTCTAAACGTTTACTCTCTGTTTATTGTTATTCTTTCCCTCTTCCCCCCTTCTTTACCCTCTCGCTTTCTCATTTCGGTGCTCTCTCTCTCCATCTTCCTCTCTTTCGCTCCGATGCTCTCCTTCAGGACAACGCAATAGGAAATAGTGATGGCATATATCGAAGTCGACGGTATTTCCAAGCCAAAGAAAACTATGCCAAATTCTTGCCTTTAGCATCACTCACCAAGGTGGACAATTATATTGGACGACCTCGATCTGGTAAGTGTTACAAGGAAGGAGGGAGAGGGGAAGAAAGAGAGAGAGAGGGGGAGAGAGGGAGAGAAGGAACCAAGAAGCATTGCTCTTGCCTTGGGTTGGTTCTGAATATGTTCTATACGCCGGACATATATGTTCACCTAATTTGCAGGGACATTACTCTCGCGAATGTCGGTTCAGCTCAAACCAGGCCAGCTTATTAGTGTCCAACGAACACCGAGCATTAATCATTTAGTCCATTGTGCACTCAACGCTCCGCATCACGTAAGTGGCTTCACCTCCGTCCGGTCTCTCTCTCTTCCTCTCTCTCTCTCCTCTCTCCTCTCGCCCTCTATCCGCTCTACTCCCTGTGTGTGCCTTTCTTGCTTCCTCTCTTTCTCTTTTCGATCCGATTCATTGCTCAACATTTTCAAACATTTTTCCTACCACTCCGTTAGAGAATTGACTGCATGAAAATTCTTAAAGCGTACCCCATATTGCTTTTCCGCTTTCGCTCCCTCTCGCCCTCTCTCCTTCTCTCCCTCCAATTCACTCGCTGCTCGTGTGAATGAAGTTTAACTTACACTTTCCTACTGGTCCTGCATTTTGCATTTAATTTAAGAAGTTGGAAATTATGCTCAGGCATGTCGACAGTCCCGAGCGCACCCTCTTCTCCCTCTCTCTCCTCTCTCTCCCTCTCCCTCTCTCGCCTTCTCTCTTTCTCTCGCTCTCTGTTCTTACGCTATTCTTAAGTTACATAATGGGAGAGGAAGGGAAATGAGCGAGAAAGCGCAAAAGGAGAAGAGGGGGAAAAGGAGCACGAGAGGGGGGAAAGGAGCACGTAAGAGTTGCCTCTTTTCGCCTTAACTAATGCCCTTGCTCCGTAAATCAGGTTGATCATGATGTGCACGGTACTAATATGGACCATTGTCTGTGTAACAATTGCAATCATCCTTGGTGAGTCTCTGCAAGAACATTTCATCTATCTCTTACGAAACCGTCATCGATGTCTCTCTCCCTCTCCCTGCGTCTCATCTCTCTTCCCCCTCTATCTCTTTCTGTCTTTCTTCTCCTCTTCCTTCGATTGTTTCCCTTCCCTCTCTCTCCCTCTCCCATCTCTCTCTCGTTTTTTCACTCAATGATACTCCAGCGCTCATCTATGCAAGACAGCAAAGCCGAAAGGAAAGAAGGACGACGTGGCTCACATGTGTCACTTTTCGCACAAACCTCACAACAAATTGTGTTGCGGTGGCGAAGATTTACTTTTCGAAGAAGTCATTAACGGTTCAAAGGCCCCTCTGACCAATGGCAATTTAAGCGGCTCTGTTAAGCCCATAGACGACAATTTGAACCCAGGTCACCGGCAGCAACAATGGCGAAAAGTGTCTCGTGATCACAAGGGCTCTGAGGCTAGGAGTCGAAAATTGTCTTCCAATACGTACTCGGCACAGAGTCGTCGAACTTCCTCGGCTCCGAACGGTTCGGCCAGAGCTGTAGGACAACAAAGGCGGCCGAGAGAGGATAGAGAGGAGAAGGAGGAGAAGCGAGAAGAGCGCTCGGTCTCGCCAAAGCCAGCTTTTAGAAAGCGATCAGGAAGTGACCTTTCCATTTCCAGTTTACCGTCAACCTCGTCTCCGGTCGAAGTGTACATCGCCCGAGGGGCTCTTACCGACGAGTCGGACATGGAAGGTGACGATCATCATCATCATCATTCGCACCAGGCCCATCGTGGCCCAGATCATCATGACAGTAATCCCCACCATCGGGGCCACCGTAGGTATTCCGACGAAATGGCCGACTCAACGATAGGAGTGTCCGGTGGCTTGAGGTCATTAGTGCAATGTCTGGTTCCCGGCATGTCCTCCAGGAAAAAGTATGCCCATCACAACAAAGTCAGCTGTAGCAGTGGCCGCAGAAAGAAACACTTCCGACCCTATACAAATTCGAGCTGCAGTTCGCGCTCTGGTACACCGCATTCCAGGGAATATCGACGTAGAGGACTGAGCGTGACTCCGGAACCATCGCTAAATTATCGGCGCGAACTTAACAACAGTCCTTGTGAAGAAATTTCAGAACTTAAAGCCGGTGCACACTTAGAACTACTCCCTGACGGTTCTACTGAACAGTTTCCCGACTCTCCTATTCATGAGCCAGTTGAGCTCAATGACAATCATCATCCGGGTAACCATTCGCTACAGCAAGGCGCCTTTGTTCGCGCTCCAAAGGAAACTTCGCCCCCTCTACCTAAAAGTCCGCCCGTTGGACATTTGGACCAAGTCAATACTTCGGCCAATAGCAACAATAACAGAGACTCGGCAACGCAAACAAGCATTGCGTCAAGAGACTCCTATTCGCCCGCCCAGGAATCTGCTAGTGGACACTCGGTGACCACAAAGGCCGAAATCGAAACTCGAGTCCATCGGCGCACAGTTCCAACATGTCGTCCCTGTTGACACCAGGAGGCCGAAGCCGTTGGCGAAAGTCAAAGGCACCACTGCCGCCCCCTCTGAGTCCGTGTTCGCACAACGGGTCCCTCTCATCGACCAGTGTGACCAGTCCCGTGAGTACTTCCGTGTCACCTGGGACAACGTCCACATCATTAAGCAGATCGAAGCGGAAGTCACTCAAGAGCAAGCCAGCCCCGACGCCGCCGCCACTGAAGGCCAGTCTAACCAGGTCAATGTCCGAGCAAAAGCAATTGAATGTGAAGAATGCCCTGAACGCTGTACCCTCCTTTCGGTCCGAAGTTGACCTGCAAGCGGCCAGTAAGCACAGCAGCGACACCATAACAATGGATGAAGAATCACTGATAATTAGTTATAGTGACCTTTTGCCGGAAGTTGATTATGAAGAGTGTGTGACAAGTGCTAATAAAGTGAAAGTGCCTAACCAGTGTTCCGAGCAGTGTTCTGAGCAGGCCTCGTTTACGTTGGACACCAAAGCACAGAGTGAAGATGGAGAGGACAAAAATGAAGAGCAAAAATCGGAACAAGAGACGGACAGCGACGATGAGAGTGACAGCGACGAGGCGTCCCTTTCCGATGAAACGATTCAACTTGAAGCCGGCACAACGCCGAGCCTGGGCCACGACCTGGAGCCGCCATTGGTATGCAAAGCTTGCGGCCATTGTTTGCTGAGCAATAAAGGAACATCTTTAAATTCAAATATGCACCTATCAGGCCATGGTGTTGTTGGTGGCGCTGATAAAAAATCAGCCTGTGAATATCAAGTGAAGCTTCCCGAGCTGCCAGTGAAGACGTTCAGTGCCATTTCCGTGTTTGGTTGTGAAATGAAGCCAAGGGCTGCACGTCCGCTGCCCTTGCGTCTCCCCACTCAGGCTCCGAGGCGCACTTTGTCGACGCCACTGCCAGCCATTCCTGTGCTACATGGGGCCCATTATGGTGGTGATGAAGATGATGACGACATGTACCATAACGACAATGTTTACGAGGACATTGAGTTCACCGAGGTCTCCAGGAACCTGGAGGCTCTGCTCAGCCCTCAGCACCAATTGCATGTAGTGCGCAAAGAGAATGAAAATGTTCACGCTAACAAGGGCACATCTGTGGCCAACTCGGAGCAAGTGATCGAATTTATTAATGCCTTAGCTCTGGATGATGTAACGTCTAAAATTAAACTGACACCGCCACATGGTGCCCTTGCATCCCCAGTGTCGGCACCAGCTCGGCCGGCCCCGTTACTAGCTGCATCAGTATCATCTACTCAGAAACAACCGACAGAACAGCTTGTGCCAATCATCGCCGCTTCCACGACGGACCCTGGCTTCAAGTGATGGGCCAAGTGGTTCCTTTTTTCGAATTTCAAAAATGTCCAGCTGCCATTATTATGCGAACGTTGGGATTCTTCGCCATTTCCTGTCAGTTTTCCTTCTTGTTGTCGTCTCTGACAAAGAATTAACATGATTACACTGTTGTCCTCTAATGCAATGTAGTAGCAATAAAAGTACTCTACGTGCTCAAAACCCATTTTTCAGCAGCCATCTTTTTAATGTGAGAGGAGGGGAGAGGAGAAGAGAGTGATGTAACGTCTCCATTCGAGAGATCCCTTTTCGCGAGAGCTTGGATAGGCAACTGTCTAAACGGTCTCAACGGATTGAAGTTGTCAATCAATCTGCCTTGATTGGAGCAATTGACTAAAAGTGAAATCAATAAGTTGTTCCATTCCGGTGAGCAGAGCGGAGAGGGAGAGGGAGGGAGAGAGATCGCCCAAATTAGAAAACATGTCTCTCGGCTTAGGCCAAGAGATCAACTGACGAGCGTCTCGAGCGCTCTGGTTTCTGCAAAGGCAGTCCTTAGGCTTCATTGGCAGTAAGCCAGTTGTCAAGTTGTCACCGCTTGGGCGCTGCCGTCGGTGAAGGGCATTCAGGCGAGCGCACAGTGGCGCCATCTCGCCTCTCATATCAGCAACTGATTTTATGCTGTAGAAACTAAATGGTCTCCCGTTTGCGCCACTAGACGGCGCTACTGATTTCCGTAGTACTTCTAAGGCTGAACGGAAACCTCATCCGGGAGATACATCTCCCTAATTCTTTTCCAGGAAACATTAAGGTTTGAGATAGACTTAGTATTCACAGAGGCTGAAGAGGAGATTTATTCTTTCCGGGAATTTCCGGGAACCAACTGCAAGTTATTTCATCGAATTCTGAAATCTCAAAGAAACACCTAACCCTAAACACAACCGAGAGAAAGAGAGAGGAGAGAGAGAGAGAGAGAGCTCTTCATCTAAACATTAACTTCGCGTAATTGCATCTCTGATGTTAAAATACGTTAAGCTACATGAGGCATTTCTCCCCCTCTCTCTCCCTCCCTCTCTAATCGTTCTTGCTCACAGCTCAAATCTGTAACAGTCAAGTTAGTAATTATTTTGGCTTCAAACAGCTTTCCCAGTGCATTTTGTCTCAACTTTTCACATTAAAAAACTGAAATAATTACGACAGAGGATGTAAAACTGAAATCAATAATATCTTGAAATTAATGATCTCGCTAAAGCTTGGCTCAGTTTCTTGCGCATACATATGTCTCTTCCATGTGCTGCAGCTATGTGACTGATGCTAACAGAACTATCAGATACTTCGAAACCAATCCAGAATTTCTAATTCGTCCACGGTTGAATTAATCAAACTAAAAAAGTGGCCCAGCTTGGGCTCGAACACGCGACCTATTGAACACCGACTAAAATCCTGACTTGAATGTCTTTCCAGAGAAGAAAGGAAGCTTTTAGCTCAGGTATGCGAGGACAGTCAGCTCTCCATAGTTTGACCTAGTTTTCAGCGATAGAATGCCTTAAAAATGTAAGTAGCGGAGTTTTCCCGCTAGATGTCTCTATGAGTTTCGCAAGAGAACAAAACTGATTCAATTTGGACTTTTAATACGATAAACAGTTTCGATCAATGGTTCAGAACTGAAAATCCCGTGATTAGCCTGAGTAGCAACATCAATCCTGTTCTTCCCTCTCCGTAGGACAGTTCTTGTCCAAATCTCGATTTCGAGTGAAGAACTAAACGCAACCAATTAGAACTGCGACAGTAATTGTCCTGATTTTCGTGACATGTGTCTTCGAATTCAGGCTCAGAGCAGTTGTTTTGCATATTCGAAACTGGGTCACAGTAACTAATGGGCCGAAAGTTCTTTGCAAAGGTTCATCTAATCGCCGCTAGGTGGCGACAGAGGGCGCTAAATGTGAAAGCAAGGATTTGCGAAACAAAACTTACTCGAGTGAAAATGCGTAATTAATCTGAACTTCATTTCCTTATATTTGCTATTCATACTCGACTTGGCCTTTGATGACGCAATAGCGAGTACATTGTCCATCTTCATGTTCATTAATTTTCACAGATAAGTCAACCGAAGCATACATCGGAAGGAAATTGGGAAGCCGGGCCACGAGTCCAATTGATGGCCATGTGGTCAGCTTCGAACACGAACTGTCCAGCTGCCATTATATGCCTGTGAAGGGAGAGGAGAGGACCTTCTCAGTTTCCGGTCAGTCCTTTCTTCTTTTTTCCCTCTCTCCCTCTTTCGCTCTCAGACAAAGAATTAATATAATTTCATTTTTGTCCCCAAGCAATGTAGTAGGGAATAAAAGCTATACGTGCTCAATCTCATTTTTTCCGAGCCGATTCTCTCTCTGTCTCCCTCTCTCCCTCTCGTTCCTTCTCTTACTCTCTTTTCGAGAGAGAAAAGGGCGAAGGAAAGAGGGTAGAGGGAGAGCGCTCTCTTCCTTCCTATCGCTCGCTCTGCGTAATTGCATCCATGATGTCGAACCGCAAAGCGACAGGAGGCTCTCTCTCCTCTCTCTCTCCTCTCTCTCCCTCTCTCGCTCTCTCCTCTACCCGTTCTTCCTCGCCAGCCAAATCTGGTAACGCTGAAATTAATTATATCTTGAAAATGCAATAATCTCAACAACCTTGGCTTCACTCTTTTTCTTCCGCATACTGATTTGTCTCTCTCTCTCTCTCTCCTCTCTCCCTGTGCTCTTGAAAAGGCATTTCATCACAGGCCATGTTTCACAGCTACATGAATATTCAAGGACTTTCTGATAATCAGACCGAGAGAGGGAAGGGAGAGAGCGAGAATACCGTTGCAGGAGAGAGGGAGAGAAGAACTGGAGATAGCGAGAGCACAAACTTCGATATCCTGAGATCACCTTGAGACGAGAATTAATGCATCAATTATTTACAGAAAAGGAATATTACATGATCGAAAGGTTCAAGGTAACAATTTAGTTCGTCATTTGTGAATACAACTCGAATCGCCATCCGAGTCAAAGGTTCCTTTTTTGGAACAAACTCAAAACTGAAGAGTCATGCGAGAACCATTGTCCGAAAACTGGCCTCAGGCTCAAAAATGCTATGAGAGCATTTTTAAACTTCCAGAGAGGATGGATATTTCAGCATGACTTAAATTAGACATACTGAATTTCGAGAAGAGAGGGAGAGGAGAGAGAGAGGAAGGACGTGAGCCAACTCATTCGGCAACATGATATGGCCAAGTGCTCATTCTGAAGTACATTATATATACCTATGTACATATTCGAACAGGACAAACTCAAAGTTCGTCTTAACTTTTGAAGTATCTCTTTTCTCCTCTCTCCTCCCTCCCTCTTCCTCTCTGAACATTGACCCAAGTCTAGTCGAGCAAAATTGTATCCCTTCTATCAAGTGACCCTTAGCCAGTCAAGTGTAAGCGTGATGTTCTTTTCACTTTAAACGCCTCAAGACATTCTGTCCCTTTGTCCTCTCTTTCATACTTGTTTCAGAACTTGGAGGACTTCAAAGAGAAGACGAGAGAAAGTGATCGAGAGGGGAGGGAGGGAGAGAGAAGGAGAGAGAACCTTTCGGGCTCAGTCATATGAGAGGAGGTTATATAGAATGGAATTGATTTCCAGCGATCGAAATTCCGTTGTGTTGTCGGACACATAGGATCTCAAAGAAACGAGTAATCCATGAAGCCGGAAAAGAAAAGGGAGAGGGAGAGGAGAGAGAAAAGAGGGAGAGAGGAAAGAACAGTCATGGAAGAAAAATGTACAGCAGGGCGAGCGAAAGGTTGACCGGCTTCAATGTTAGAACATTAATCTTTGAACCTTTGCCTTTGTTCTTCAAAAAGGTTCCATTGTTGGACACTTGGACCACATTTTGGACTTGATAGTTGCAAAGAATAGAGCTTTTTCACGGCCTTCTTCGCAAAGTAAATTCGGTTTGCCTAGCAGTCAGTTTATTGCAATTTGCAACTAGAGTCTTGCAATTGCGCAGTTGGTCAATGATAATTTTGGCGAAGAGCTGCTTGAAATAGCTTGCGTTTTCGAGTGGGAGAGAGAGATTTGTTATGTAACCTAAGATTGGTGATTTGAAAGAGCGAGAGAGGGAGAGGGAGAGGGAGAGGGAGAGGGAGAGGGAGAGGGAGAGAGGGAGAGGGAGAGGGAGAGGGAGAGGGAGAGGGAGAGGGAGAGGGAGAGGGAGAGGGAGAGGGAGAGGGAGAGGGAGAGAGAGAGAGAGAGCAAGAGAGAATGACATGAGAAGATAAGACGAGACCTGTGATTGAAATTAATGAAGACGAGCCAGAGATTTGCGAGTTAGCTATAGAGGGCTTAAACCAGTTAAATTAGCGTCTTAATGAGTGAGTGAGAGAGGAAAAGGGAGCGAGAGAACGAAAAGGAAACATCTGATGTGCAAATAACGTGTTCTTTTCATGTCGTTGAATCAAGTGACAGTTTAAAATCTGATTGAACTTTGCTTCAGGATGGATTTAACGGAACTTCCGGTGGCAACGTCACGTTTTCGGGGGATAAGAAGTTTAAAATTTCCCTCTTTTCCTTCGTGGTGACGCTATCTCTACAAAGTTGGCCTGAAAACTGAGCAAAGAGGAGGAGAGGGGAGAGAGGAAAGCAAGAGATAGACGTGTCCACCGAAAATAGCAAGAGGAAACATGTCCAATACTAAACCAAGTCATTGTAAATTCCATAAAGTTTTCTATTCTCGTCCATACTGTGGCCATTGTATGTTGAATTTCAATTCTTCGGCAATATTTCCCACTGTCGGGGATCGCGAGAGGGAGAAAGGGAGAGAGAGAGAGTGAGTGACAAAATTGTATAAATTTGATCACAACTGTCTGACAATGGTTGTATTGAATTTATCCTTCGAACTTGTATTTATTTTTGAGCCCGAGAGAAATATGTGTCGTGTAAAACAAGCATAGGAAAATATATCAAACTGGACACATGTTCAAAAATTCACTTTGTACATTTTCACTTTTCAACTTTGCTTATTCTGACGAAAAAAGCAAACGATAATCGGCCATTTTGAAAATAATGGCGACAAAACGAGGGACCATTTGCTCAAAAGACAATCCTTTGCTCAGAGTCACGTGATGTGGAAAACAAATCGCCTTTTATCTCCGTTATTGGAACTAAGCCATGTTCATTTGAGTGTTCTAAGAACAAATCGAACCATTGTACACCGGAAGAGACGCTCATTAATTTCACTGTCAAGTCAGAGGGCAAAGAGGGAGAGAGAGATAGGTAAGGGAGAGGGAAAGAGGAGTTTGACAAAACAAATGGCGCAACTGTCCGACACAATTGTCAGGGCGCCGAGACACCGATCCCTCTCTCCTCTTCCCTCTCGCTCTCTCCCTCTCTCGGTCGTTCGACACTTTTGCTTACTTCACACTAAAGTACAACTGTAGTCGCAATTAAAATTTCATCAAGGGAAAAAAATAAGTAAATTGTGCCCCGTTTCCAA
Organism: Halotydeus destructor; assembly: GCA_022750525.1. Classification (NCBI taxonomy): domain Eukaryota; kingdom Metazoa; phylum Arthropoda; class Arachnida; order Trombidiformes; family Penthaleidae; genus Halotydeus; species Halotydeus destructor. The sequence goes on along the minus strand of JAIUWE010000111.1, from coordinate 624,515 downwards.
TTTGTCACCGGGCTTCTTTGTCTTGCTCTCAGAGAACTCTATTTAATAGACTCTCTCTCTTTCTCCAAATGGAGAATTAGCGCGGCTCCGTAAAGGGAGAGAGATAAAGAGCGAGAGAGGGAGAGAGACACGATGCTATTTTCGTTACGGCTTGACTAATGTCGTAAATTTCATTTGGTGAGAAATGATTTTACACTTGATTACAATTGTCTTGTCCTTGGGTTCAGCAGTGAGAAAATGTCCGTCGACAACGATTAGTTAATTGCCAGCTCGCCTAGTTAACAAATAGACGTCGTGTCAAATGATTTCAGAACTTTTTACACAAAGATAAATCGCTCTCTCGAACCCAACCGTCTCTCTCACTGTCTTCCTCTTCCTCGGCTAGAGTTTGATTATCAACCTGATTCCTTCTTGACAAGACAAACTTTCGGCTAGAGGTGACAGCACTTCCGGTTCCAAGTCACGAGCCCAGCGTAAAGTCTGTAGCATGTCGTTAGCTGTGGACATTTATGAAAAAGAGAACTGGACGCTAATAAGCCGCTAAATATTGCCCTCTGAACGTGAACGTGGTACTATTTTAGAAAGTTCTCTATCACTAAAATAGTTGCCGCCGTCTAGTCTTTCCTCTACTTTTCAATCTTCGCCCTCTCCCTCTCACTCTCCCTCCCGAGGAACACTATTTGTACATTCCGAGTCAACTTTTTTCCCTCAACTTCTAAATGTCAGTTGAGCGCCGAGAGATTTTCATGGCTGTCATTTGTTTAATAGGCCTGCGGAATGGGGAGTCAAAACATGAGGCCATGTTCCCCTCTTTCTCCCTTCCTCTCTCCCTCTCGGAGCCAAGTTCTAATGTCCGGATTTTCAGCTGTTGCTTCGAACATTTGGCACCTAGACAGACATTAGAACAGGGCCGAGTGCTCTTCAAACTTCTTGCTCATGCTTTCTAGTCTTACGCTTGTCTCTTTGCTTTTAGTTTCAACGGGTTCAGTCGGCCGCCATGATTACTTGATGTTCTTAATCTGATTCATTCGCTAATTGCATTTTGAGCTATCGACGTCGTTCCGACTTGCAAAACGTGAAACTGTAGATTGATTGCGTTGGGAAACCCACATAACTGCCAACTTGACCTTGTTAGACACGAAACAATTCCGGAAACAAATTAACCAGCTGCAGTTAAATAATATTTCGAGATATTTCCGGCTCGTGAGAAGGTGATGCTAAACACCTTCCTCTTCAGCGATGACCAAAACCCTCTCCAAATTAGAAGACTTTGACTTGAATCACAATTCCTCGCGAAATTCCGTATCAATTGTCGATTTTACGATCATAAAAACCGCTAAGAAAAAACTAATCCACTCAGAGATTAATGAAAAACAATTCGACAATCCAAAACAAAGGGACCGTATCTTGAAAACGTAAATAAAAAATGAAAAATCTGGGTGTAACTTAATAAACGATCCCTGAATTTTTTGTTCGACAGAAGCTTCGAACGTTTTTTTGCGCCTAAATCACAAAGACTTTAGTGTCATCGGTTCTAATTTACAAGTGACGATGATTTAATGTGCTCAGTATCTGACTAATTACAATTCCATCAGATTAACACGTCTTTAACGTGACATTAAGTCGCGAAGCAAGTGTAAAGTGTATTATTTAACAATTTGCTCTTCTTTATGCCCTAGATGTTCCTGATTGCTAATTAAGTGCTCATTAATCAGATCACTGTTAGCGTTTAAGAGCTTTTCGTAATTTGCATCCCAGGCTAACGGCATTCCGATGGAGCTTTCGCCGAAAGAAGAACTTTCACTATCAAGCTTGGAAGCTTAAATAAAATAGGAGAACAAGTGAATCAAGTTGATCCGCTGAATGATTCACTGTTTGGAAACGATCGAGAAAAGAGGGAGAGAAGAGGAGAGAGCGAGGGAGGAGGGAGAGAGAAGGGTCGGGAAAGCCTCTGAAGGCCGTATTTTGCGGTCGTTAAACACGTGTCGCTTTCTCTCTCCCTCTCCCCTCTTCTCCTCTCGGTAATGTCAAACTTGTAATTCTTCTCTAGCTAAACGTGGCTTCTCATTCATATTCTATGAGAGAAGATGAAGATTATTCAAAGATTTATGGTCTGTTATTGGAAGTGAAGCTGAAAAAAGTAATAAAATGCAGTTTACAGGTACAAAGTGGTATATGCGTCAAATTTTCCACTTTAGTCTCTCGCCCTCTCTCCCCCTCTCTCTCTCCCTTCTCTCCTTTGCCTCTATGGTTCCACTTTTCATACTTGAGACTAGCAATTGAAAGTTATTGATTCGCGGCAAAAGCTTACACTTAGGCGACTCGTGGCTGCAATTTGGTATTCATTTTAAATATATATGGACCTTATATATATGAATGTACAACATATATTTCTCCGAGGCAAAGTTATTGCATTTCACTTTCAAGGGCCGAAAAGAACTTTACTCTGTCGGCTTCCAAAATCGCCCCATTTTTTCCTCTCGGCCGCTCTTTGCTCTCCGCTTCCTCTCCCTCCCTCTCCCTCTTGCTCTCTCCCGCTTTTCTCTCTCCCTCTCTCTCTCTCTCTCTCTTTCTCTTAAGCTATTCGACTTCTAAATCCGTGGAGGCAAAGTATCAGGTGCGTCATCTTCTCGCCCTTTTTCTCTACATCTCTCCTCCTTTCCTCTCTTCTTCTCTCTCTCTCTCTCTCTCTCTCTTTTCTTTTTCCGGCGTTTTCATGGAATTTGAATGGAACAAGATGTAAAGCCGCCAGTCTTTGCTCGGTATCTCTCTAAAGCTCGTGATATGCTTGAAACTTCACTCATCGACTCTCAATATGAAGCCTAGAGGAAGATAAAGGTTGCGCAAGAGACAGAGGGAGAGAAGGAGAGGGAAGGGGAGAGAGAGAAACTTTAAAAGATATCCGTGCTCGTTCTTCCTGTTTTTCAGCACGCACAGGAAGCGATTAGCTTTTACCGATGACACAATTGTATTATAGAGTCAATTTGAAATGAAACATTCGCCGAAGACAGAGCTCACGAGCAGAGAGGAGGAGAGAGGGAGAGGAAGGGAGAGAAAAGCGAGAGAGGTAGACGTCGGTGTAACTGAGAAGATGCAATAGAAAAATGGCAGCCCGAGAGACAAAGTCGGCAACATCAGCGCAAATTGTCTGGCCAACAATTTGTACGTTAGAGAGGAAGAGAGGAGAGAGAGAGACAGAGAGGAAATTTAAGAATTGTTGGCTAATTCTCGACTTTGTCTCTCGCGTTACACAATAGGAGCATCATAATAAGTCAACTTGGAAATGACCGCAAAATATGTGCAATATTTGCATTTTGAAGGCAACTTTCGAACTTAGGACAGTTCACTTAAAGGACGATAAGATCGTCTCGACATAAAAGGATGTCGAAAGGAGGACACGGCCAAGAAAGAACGAGAGAGGAGAGAGGGAGAGAGAGGGCAGCTATCTCTCGGCGACAATCTGTCCGCCACCGGCAAAGGGTGCGCCGGACACGTGGGCAGCCTTCGATCGGAATCTCGCTCCCTCTCCCCCTTTTCCTCTCGCTCTCGTTGACCGTCACCCAGTCTCGACTCATCCCTTGGCTATCTCTCTCTCTCTCTCTCTCCCTCTCGCTCGCTCTGTATCTCTCCTTTCCCTCTGCGGTCTCAGTTGCATTGAGCATTTTAAAAAGGGCACAACATAAGGAGGACATGTCAACCCATAGGAAAGTAGTCTTTTATATTCCAGAGCTTGACTCCGAGAGGAGAGAGGGAAAGGGAGAGAGAGAGCGTAGTTCGCCAATACTTGGGTGTACTTCCCTTGAGTCCGTACTAATGCTCAGAACCAAAGAACTATTCCAAGTTCGAAGGGACCACGTCAGCGGTTTTGCTCCTTTCCCTCTCTCGCTCCCTCTCGCTCTCTCTCCCTTCGCTCGGAACTTTTCTTTGCAGTTAGAGGCAAACACTGAGCTCTAACTGAGGGGAAGAGGGAGAGGGAAAGAGGGAGAGGGAGACTTTTATACAGACATTTTAGTCCTGGTATAAATCGAACCCAGGCAGTATCATCGGCGTTGGTGCAAATTACTTTTCATTTTCACTTTCAAGTCTCGCTCCGAATTTCTAATTAGACATCTGAACACACCAGCCATTACGGAACAGCGCGTGAAAGGGCAGAAAGAGCTCAACTCCCTCTGTGGAACAGAGGGCGAGAGGGGCGAGAGGGAGAGGGGAGAGCGATGGCGAACAAACAGCTCTGTCGCACTTAGAGGCTCATTGAAATTCTTCTTTGTTTTTCTCCAAGTGGCTCTTCGTGTTCTTGAATTAGTCCCTTTAAAAGAACCATCAACTGAACCGCACAGAGGAAGAGAGGGAGAGAGGGAAAGGGAGAGAGGAGAGACATCTAGAAAGACAAAGAGAGACAGAGCGAACGAAAAAAAGAAGAGGAAGGGAGGGAAGAGAGCGAGAACAGTTGTGAGTCGAGTTCCTCTTAAATGTTGCCGTTTAACTGGAATTTCAGTGTCATTTTTTGTTCACAGTTTAGTCTACAGTTGATTTTCATGTTGCAATGATTTAATTGTGTTTCAATTCAATGTCAAATTTGTTAATTGCTAAGTGACTTAACTCTTTTTCCACTGATTACAGTTTTATTGCTTTATTACAACAATGAGAGGGAAAGGTTGATTGGGTTATTTAACTGGGAAGTGGTTCAAGAGTAGATGGATATTCTGGTGATAAATTGTTGGGAGAGAGTGAAAAGGGAGGGAGGGAGAGGAGAGAGAGAGAGGGAAAAGAGGAGAGGGGAGACAGAGACGGCGATGAGGAGTGACAGTGGAACAAATCAACTAGAAACAAAGTGAGTTATGATGAAAGAGGCTTTGGCTTTAATCATATTTGTTAAAATGTGCAAACTGGAGAGACAGAGGGAGAGAAGAGAGGGAGAGAGAGAGCGAAATGATAGATGCTGTTTGATCGGATTGTCCCTCTTCGTCTATATGCTCTGATCCCGATTCTCTTTCGGACCATCAAATTCGAATCCGACTCAACGGAGCCGAGAGATGAATAACCAAAGGGAGAGGGGAGAGAGCCAGTGTGAGAATTACCTTCGGTCCACCAAGCCAGAGGGAGAGAGGGAGAGGGAGAGAGGGCGGAAATGGGAGAGAGCGATTTCAATGTTCCAAAGATGTGGCCAGACAGTGGACTGGGCAGAAATGGACACTCGGGTCACCGGATGTGTCAACCTTTTTTGCAGTTTCCTTGGAGCGAACACTGAGACGAGTTGACAGAGAGGAGAGAGGGCCGAGAGAGCACTGGAATCAACTGGAAGGAGAAGAGATGTCTCGACCGAGAGGAGGCAAAGAGAGGGGAGAAGGAGAGGAAATAAAGTAACCGTATCGTTTAGCAATCCACATGAAACCGAATTCCCAGAGACACGATGCTATTCATTTCGACGAGACTGAGTCCCTGGATGTCTTTCTCAGGCTCGCCAGTCTCTCTCCCTCTCCCTCTCTCCCTCTCTCCCCTTTCCCTCTTGTCTCGAATTTTGCCAAATCTTGTTTACATTGATTAAGTAAGCTGTCTGTTCACTTTATTAGTAGCACTTTTTTGGCCAATAAAGCTCATTACAATAATATTCAACTGTCTCTCTCTCTCTCCTCTCCGCTCTCTCCTTCCCTCTCTCCTCTTTCTCTCGCTGTCGAGTCACCAATCACTGCAAGTCCAAAGTCTGAGCATCACTCGACACGCTCGCTGTTTTGCATCTCCCTCTCTCCTCTCCTCTCTCCCTCCCTTCGCACACTGTTACATTTAATGTAGAGGCAAACCGTTCTCTTCTTTTTTGTGGCCTTTAGAACGACACATGAAAAATTTGCGTGCCTATCTTCTCTGAACAAGGAAGCGACAGTTAACTATTATCTCTTATTCTCTCCTCTCTTAACTGCAACAAATGTGATACATGTCAAGTGAAAGAGCGAGATATAGTGTATATGTATTGCGAAGCGCAATATCACACTATCTCTCTCCCAAGTTCGCTCGCTCTCTGTCTCTCTCTCTCTCTCTCTCTCTCCCTCTCTCTCTCTAGCCTAACTTTAAAAACACTGTATGTTTTAGTAGCAACACGAGCGCATCAATCTCGTTAGTTAATATTGTGCGTATTAGTTATATTGGGCTCTGTATGTCATTCGGTTAGTCGCTCTCTTCCCCCTCTCTCTCCCTCTCTCTCTCCCTCTCTTTCCCTCTCTCTCTCCTCCGAACCGCCCTAACTGTTAGGGCCTAACCATTGCTGTCTGTCTTTGTCTCCCCGTGTCCGCTAGGGGCGCCAGTGTCTCCGAGAGCACCCAGAGAGCGAGAGGGAGAGAGAGAGAGGGAGCCCCGTGTATTTTAAGCCGCCCGAAAATGCTTGTAGTCTCATAGTGCGACAGAGTCGCGCTCCTCTTTCATTTATCTCTCTCTCCCCTCTCCCTCTTTTTCTTTACTCCTAGTTGCGCTAATTGTTCTTTGCTTTTTATTCTTACCGTTAGTCAAAGGTGGTGTTAGTGAGACTTGAGGTGAGAGACAGAGAGAAGAGAGGAGAGAGAGCGAGCGACAGAAAGCAAAGTTGCCCGTAAACTTTCCCCTTTTGCGACGCAGGCGTCCTTAAGGGCGAAAAGTTGTCTCCCTCTCTCCCTCTCTTTCTCTCGCTCTCTCCCTCTCCCCTCTCGCTCTTTTCAAGCTTCAATACTGTCTCTCGGCAGGCAAAATCTTTTCCAGCGCGTTTATAGATCTTGACTCGCTGATCAGAACCACATATTCGAAGTTGGGCTCAGTTCGCGATCGGCCGCAAAATCGACATTTCCCTCTCTTCGGCCTTCAAGTGCGTCCAGTTTTCCCTTTGAACAGTTCTAAGAGAACATTGTGCGAGTTGTGCTTCCCTAGTTATGGACACCGAGACAGGTGCCATGTCATCGGACGACTATGTGGTCGACCTGATTGACTTCAGTTCCATGCACGACGAGGTCAAGGGTGGCCTGAATTCCAAGTTTGCAACAAGTGCACCCCAGGGCCAGCACGGGCCCACCAATGCCCACAATGCCCACAACATGTCCAGTGTCCCGCAGCCGGCCGACTCGACCGAGTCGCTGCAGCAACTAGTGAGCCAAGCGCACAACGGCCTCCTGCAGCCCCTGGGCCGCAAAGGGCTGTCCATAAGCTCCACGACGCCGGGCACGCCACCCGAGACGCCGCCCACCATGAATAACAACAACAACAATAACGGCCCACCGTCGCCCACCTATGTGACGGCCACACTGGGCAGCCCGGTGATGAGCCATGTTGACCAATGTACAAAGAATAATTTGCTTGACGACAATTTAGGACCCATGCACTGGCCCCCGGTGGCCCAGCTGAGGTACTTGCACGAGACACCCCTTGACCTGCGGCCACCCCAGTGCTCGGAGCTGGACTGGACACCCCTGCAGCGGCGCAACGACTACATGGACCCACAGGTGGCCAACTCCATGGTGGGCCATGTGCACAGTTTCTCGCCCCGGCTCATGAATGGGCTGGGCAGTGTCCACCAGAACCTGATGTCCAACATGACCACCGGTGGCAACAACATGGCCTCCCTGGGCCAACCGCAACTGGGCCAGCATTTACAGGCGGCCGCCCGGCACACCGGCATGGGCCCACACCACAATGGGCAGCACCCGGGCCACCAGTACCAGGGGCAACTTTCCAGTGGACACCATGGTGGCCACCAGCACCAGCAACAACTGGCCCACCAGCAGCAACTGGGCCAGCAGCAGGGCAACGACGGGGCCAACATTTATAGTGGTAAGACCTTTCATGTAACCAGTCCTGCCATTGATGGGTCTCTAGACGACGAACAGCTGATCCACTTGTCGGTGCGTGAGTTGAACAAGAAGCTGCACGGCCGGTCACGCGAGGAGATACAGCGGATGAAGCAGAAAAGAAGGACCCTCAAGAACCGCGGCTACGCTCAGAACTGTCGAACTAAACGGCTCGCCCAGCGCCACGAGCTGGAGACCCGGAACCGACAGCTGCAGGCCGACTTGCAGCGCATCAAACAGGAACTGGACCACGTGGCCCAGGAGAGGGACTACTTCCGGTCCCAGTGGTACAAGGAGCACCCGTCGGCCCACCGGCCGCCCAATGGGCTCACCATGATTCCGCATAACGGCAACACGGGCAACGGCATGCAAATGATGACCACTGGCCCACTGCTGGAACGGGTGGCCGTGTCCAGCACCACACCTAGCCAAGGAGGAATGAACAATGGTCAAGCCAATGGCCATCATCCCAATAGGCAGGACTCCATCTCGTCGACGGCGTCCAGTGGCTCCAGCGGGGCCAGCTCGCCCGGCTCGCCCGACTTCTACTAGGACTAGTCTTTGGCCTCGAAAATCTAGTACATTTGTGTTCTTTGGAAGAGGAGAGGAGAGAGAGAGGGAGCGAAAAAAGACTGGCAGCAACATTGGCGTCTCTCGATCTCTCTTTCCCTTTCTCTCTTACTCTCGCTCTCTCTCTCTCTCTCTCTTTCCTCCTCTCTTTCTCGCTCTCTTCATCCCAATGTCTGTGGTGTGGCGGTGAAACGAAGAAGAGACGGATGTTCCGATACGAAAAGAAAGATGAAGGGAGACAGAGAGCACGAGAGGGAGAGAGGGAAAGAGCCACCCGCATCCATCACTCTCTCGACCAAGGCAACTTATATTCCGTGAACTGCACATTGAGAGGAAAGCCCGCCAACTTTCATATAGATGCTTAATGAGCTCCATTCAGCAATTAGCCTTGCGGTCTTTCTGTCTGCTCCTCTCTCTCTCCCTCTTTTCTCTCTCTCTCTCCCTCTCTTCCCCTCGCTGTCTCACTCATTCATACACTACAGTACATTCATATTTGAGAAAATCACCGCAACCGATTCGCTTCGCTTCAGTTGTCTTCGCCTCTCTCCCTCTCTTCCCTCTCGATTTCTTTCTCTCTCCCTCTGCTCACTACGCCACCGTGAGTTGTTGATCCCACTTCTCTCTGGCGCTCTTTCCCTCTCCCTCTCCTCTCCCTCTCGGCCTAGTTTCGCATAACGTGCCACCGTTACTTCATAACGTACATTTCATTCAGTGCTGAGCAAAGAAAGCCAAAAAAATACAGAACAGTTCTAGAACCCTTGTAATGTAAGCCTCGAATTAGAAGACAACCCCTTGTGTCATCTTCTCTTTAATGCCTATGCACAGACAAAGACAAAGACTACGAAAATCACGCTGATAATGTAGATTTTCAGCATTTCCTTGACATTGCCGATGACACAAAACCAAAACCTAGAATTCCTTCTTCTTTTTCGTACTCTTACGCAACCATTTTGTGACAGTTGAGAACAGTTCAAAAACCATCATAAATAAGCCAGACAAGAAAACGGGGGAAAAAGCAACAGCTGATCCTCATCATTATACAATTTGAAGAGAAGTGAATCTACTCTCTTGCTCTTTCTATCAAAATCACGTCAACATTGATTCAATTAGTTGTTATTTGTTATTCATAGTGATGAAATAAACGATAAGTTACTGCATAATTTCTCTCTTTCCCTTCTCCTCTCCCTCTCCTTCTAAACATGACTAGACACTGAAAGATACACTCGGCTAGACTTGGGCTGGGATTCAAGATGTCCCCGAGACGGTCTTAGGTCGCAAAGATGAGTCACGACATGTATCACTGTTTATCGGTGAGCCAGAAAGGGCTAGTTAAGTATACAAAGCTTGAAAAAGAGGAGAGAGGAAGAGAGGAGAGAGAGGGAAAGGATTGCCACACGCTTGTGTGATAGAGTAGGCGCCGCGAATGCCATAAAAATTCTAGTCGAGGATGAGTACATTCGGCTAATTGCGAGTTCTAGAACTGTTTGAGGCTTTTTGCACAACTTTGGTTTGTAACATAGTTTCAGAGATGAGTAAAGTTGACTTATAGAGAAGACCGGAACCATCACTTGAGGAGAAAGCGAAATGTTCGAAATGTTCAGCGACACGGTCGACAAACTTTTTATTGTGCTTCAAGAACTCGCAGGATGCTGCGAAAGAACTGAGTTCGACAGCTCGAACTGGAACCGGTTCATCGCCAAGTTTTCGCGTTCTTCCCTCGAACCGTTTCAAGTGACAACAAGTATTCTTCTAAAATAAGGTTGCAAGGTTCCCTCTCGCTCTCCCTCCTCCTCTCGCTCTCTCCTCTCCTTCGCTCGCTCTCAAGAACGTCTCTGCATTCCGTAGAGAACATAATGGACTAGAAATGGTCGTGTAAGTTGTCTAATTAGACTACTTTGTTCCCCCGAATGCACCTATTAATGGTTTGGTTTGCTCACACGAGTGTTCTAGAACAGAATGACACACTGTGTTCGACGACTAACTGGCATTCGCATTAGTTGGTTCGAACGCAATGTACAAAGGCCATTGTTTCCCAAAACGAGAAACGGAAGCCATGCCTTCGGGTTATCACTGAATACGTAGAGCAAGGCTTTGCCTATAGGCATCTCTCTCTCTCCTCTCTCGTCTCTCCGCCAAATCGTAACCTTGTGGATGACGGAAGAGAGGGAGAGGAGAGGAGGAGAGAGAAAGCGAAGTTCACTTCTTTGTACAGTTCACTTGGAACGCTGCGTCAATTAGGACCAAGTTTCGGTTCGTTAGTCCATTCTGTGTGTTCGCGATTTATAGGTGACTCAGTTATACTTGAATGATCATAATTTTTTGGACATATTGAATTCATGGAAAGAGAGAGATAGGGGAGAGAACAAGAGGAAGAGGAGAGAGGGAAAGAGAGAGAGAGGAGAGAGAGAACATAATTAGAATGGATGTGGAACGTTGTGCAGAGAAAGGAACCGTTTTGTATGAAGCCTCGAATCGAGACTTGGTTGTAACATACTCGATTTCAGCGTGACTTATTGAGAGGGTCACCAAGCTGAGCAAGAGAGCCGCAGAGAGGGAGAGGGAGAGAGAGAGCAAGAGGGAGGGAGAGCGGCAGACAAGTGCATTGCTATGTATGCGGGAAAGAAAGGAAGAGATACTCTAGGAGAAGCTTAATCGTCCAACAATAGATCCAAAGCCCCTTATATTTCAAAGGCCATCGTCTCTCTTTGATAATATTTCGGAACTTGCTCTTCTTTCTCTTTTTGCTCTCCCCTTCTCGTGCGACAATGAGAAACAATGTCCTCTCTACGTGAGTGGTTTTCCGAGAGAGGGAGAGAGGAGAGCGAGAGAGCGAGAGAGAGAGAGAACATGAAGGTTGCGAACCACAGTCCATTGATCAGGATCATATGTCAGGTCTGTGACGGTTACAAGAAGGCCCGGCATGGTAAATTCATTGAGAGCCGAGAGAGGGAGAGGGGAAGGAAGAGGGCGAGAGGGAGAGGATGAGGGAGAGAGGGGCAACTGTTAAAAGAGAAATAAATGGAGATGAGCCGAAGGGCAGACAACGTCACATGCAATGGGTTAAAAGGCCAGAGGAGGCTCTTTGTCAACTTATTACCTCAACGTCTCCCTCTCTTTCCCTTTCCCTCCCTCTCTCTCCCCTCTTGTTCTAACCATTGTCCTAAACAGAGGCAACTGCTTTCAGAGAGTTCTTTTTTGTCTTCCAGAGAGAGAGGAGAGGAGAGAAGGAACCGCATTCATTTGTGTGGCAACACACCGAGTGTGACTCGACAGCGAACACATGAGCTTGTTCCTCACTTCAAAGGCCTATTTATCCAACTGCAGCCAGAGCGAGAGGGAGAGAAGAGGAAGAGAGGGAGAGGGAGCGCTGGGGACCGAAATAGCGGCCAACTCTCCCTCTCCCCCTCTCGCCTAGTTAAAAGCACTGCTTGTTCCCTCTCTCTCCTCTCCTCTCCCTCTCTTTGCCGATTGTTACGGTTCTGGAAAGCCAAGTCCAGTCAGCTTGCGAAATGTACACAAAATATGGACTAAAGGAAGAGATAATTTTTATTTTAAACATTCATTCTTCGAAACGAGACAGAACGTCGAATTTGCTTCAATGGAGCGCAGAACTGTTCGAGCCCAAGCCAAGTCAAGCCATCAGCACCTACAAGTACTGTGTACTAGGCGGCAGAGGGATGAAGGAAACGAGACGAGAGACGGAAGAGAGAGAGAGGGAGGGAGAGAGGGAAAGAGGAGAGAGAGGGAGAGAGAGATTCAAACAGAAACCTTTAGCGCATTAGCTTCTGTTCTAATGCACTTCGAGGTTTCCAAGAGCTTTCAAACTTTCCCTCTCCATCCCTAGCGCTCTCGCTTCTTCTCTCTCTCTCCCTCTCCTCTCTCCGTCTCTCCCTCCCTGTCTCCAGATAGGCGTCGAGATTTGGTGGTCCGTGAAACAGGCATGTTTGTTTTGCCGTGAATTTCACAGAACTATGTCACTTTCTCTCTTTGACTTTTTTTGTCTCCCTTTGAAGTTCGAACTTCGAACGACGCCTCGTATTTGAACATTCAACAATTTAGTTTTCTAATCGAGCTCTTAGAAAGCTAACTTTTTCCTCTCCCTCTCCTCTCTCCCTCTTCTTCGCTCGCTGAGTTACTAACTTTGACACACAACAAAGTTGAACTTGACGACCTTCTCGGATTACAAAGCTAGGGAAGCCTTGAAAGAACAAGCGGATTAAGTTGGAATAAAGACGGCCAGAGAGACGTCTCTCCCGAGGAGGGAGAGAGGAGAGGAAGGGAGAGACAGAATCCAGTGCATTGTTTTGTCGCGTGCCATATGAAGAACGGTAAAAACTTGAGTCCCTCGCTCCCCCCCTCTCTCTCCCTTTCGCTCTCCCTCTCAAGTTGTGCGGTCTGATTTGTTAAGACAAACCATTGCTCGGCCATAAAGCGACCCAGCTGTCGCATTGAGGATTACGGAGAGGGAGAGAGAGAGGAAGAGAGAGGAGAGAGAGAGGGGTGAGAGAGAGACGGAGAGAGAGAGAGAGAGAGAGCGGCTTCCGACCCTCTCTTTCTCTTTTACTTGACTAAGTTATGAGTCTCTGAGTAGTTGAAGCTCGTCTCCCTCCGTCTAGTCGGCTCTCTCGCTCTCCCCTCCCTCTCCCTCCCTCTCCTCCTCTCAAGTTGGCTATTGCCGAAACTGGTTCACATAAAAATCGAGAGAACACTTCCATCCTCAACTGCGTCATTATCGTCGCTTTGCATGAGCAAATTTTTAATTTAACTCCTCTCTGTGAATTAATATCAAAATTTATCGAAAGCCAGCGAGAGGGAGAGAGGAAGAGTTTCTTCAGCTTTGATCTCTGCTCTTCTCCCTCTCTCTCTCCCCTCTCTTCGTCTCTCATGAAAAGAGTGAGGACATGGTTGGAAGCGAGAACATGTACAGGCGCACAAGTGGCAGTTGCGCGAAAGTTCGACAGGATGTTCTAGAACAAGTATTGCCGACGCAGCAACTTCTACTTGTCATGACTGGAAAGGATGGCCCAGCTATTAGGATTGGTGTCGTCTAGCGCTCTCAGCTAGCTCGGCGTTACATTCCACTCATCCCTACCTTCTTGTAGCCTTGGCTCTGCTTACCTGACTTTTCGGGGAGAGGAGAGAGGGAGAGAGCAGTGAGAGCGAGAGGGAAGTGTAGAGGGAGAGGATGACTAGGTAGATGGGATATTTGTCGGCTCATTGAAGAACGGTGACTGCAATGCCAGAGACAGGGATTCTTTTATCTCTCTCCTCTTCCTCTCCGCTCTCGCCCCTCTCCCTTTTTGTATCAACTTCGTATCGCATTGAAAAGTTATAACATTGTAACTGAAGCATTTGTTTTTATCAACAAAGACCAATCTGAAGCAAGAAATAGCAAACACCAAAACAAGGAGATAAAGCGAGAACAAATTAAGTCAGAGAGCGAGAGGAGGGGAGGAAGAGAGAGAGAGAGAGAGAGAGAAAAGTAGCTCTCTCACCCTTCAATGCTATCTAATTGAGTTGAAGCAACTAGAGCCCATCAGTGTTAGCATGAGCGCATCAATAAGCGTCAATAGTAAAGCCGTCGAAAGGGGAAACTAGTCGCTACTAACACAATTAGTTAGGGAGAAGGGGAGAGAGAGAGAGGACAGAGAGGGAGAGGAAGAGTGAGAGAGTGAGAACGGAGAATCATTAGCGAACCTTCATGTCCAAGTTAACGGTTCATTTGACGATGGGGCGTCCTTTGTCTCTCTCTCCCTCTCCTTATTCACCTCGGCTCTCTCCCCTCTCTTCTTCTCGCTCTCTCTCCCTCTCTCCTCCTCCCTCCTCAAGATCGCAATGTTGCACGGCTTACGGCAAAATGACACATCGCATTATAGAAGTCACTTTTTACAGCGAATTGCCTAACAATTTGCTGGCCCCTTAACGACCCAAACAACACTTAAGAAAGGCAGAGGGAGAGAGGGAGAGGGAGAGAGAGCCCTGAGTGGCTCTGAATGAGAGCAAAAAAGGGCATCGTGACGTGCATTGAGTAGTCTCTCTTCCTCTTGAGGAATATGTACTTGTCACCGTGGACATGATCACGTGATCATCGCCTATATAGACTCCAAGACAAGCAATTTGATTGATCACCAGTGTTTACTTCCGTTCACAGGTTTCTCGGCTTATTAAGTCAATCCTTGTATGTGACTTTTCTTTTCTCTCTCCTCCCCTCCCCCTCTCCCTCTCTTCTCCCTTGCCGTCTCCTTGGACTCCGAGAAAAATTGGCGAAAAGTGGAAAAGATTAAAAAAAGTTTCTCTCCCCATTGAAAACTCAAATTGAAATTCATAACTGGCGCGCTCATGTTGTAGAATTGAAACAATGTGTTGAAACAAGGTATTACATATTCTTTCCCGTTTCAGGGAATCCAGGGTGAGAAAAAAGAGCGAGAGAGGGAGGGAGAGAGAGAGGGAGAGGGAAGAGGGAGAGAGAAGAGGAAAAGGTCCGAGTTTGCACATTTAAATTTGTCAGCCATATTCTGAGCCATAAAAAATTGCATTTTGATGTGTGTACACGTGTGTTATATATATATATATATAATATATATATTGAATGTAACTCTCGATGGTACGATACACATATGATTACGGGAAAAATCTGTATTATAACCTGTCCCCAGCTTTGCAAAGTGCACAGTCGGCAACTTTCTAGAAACAATACTCAATTTATCGCAGGAGCGCGAGAGGAGAGGGAGGGAGACAGAGAGGGAGAGGGAGAAGGAAAGAAATGAAGTAATTCATTTTTATACATATTCGAACTCAATTTAGAACATGTTCTTGGCATTATGCAATAAATGTTCGCATGAAGGGATGCCGAGGCATGTGAATGAATACTGTAAAACTGCTCTTTCCGTCATCATAATGTCGTAATATGTTGCTCTATAAAATGGCCTTGTAGCTCATTATGCCGTCTCTCTCCCTCTCTCCTTCCCTCTCCTCTCTATGTACTTGGTGACATTTTTATGGTTGCCAGTGAACTTCAGGGTATGTTTTATAGAGATGTTCGGGCAAAGATATTTGAAAGATTATGTGAAAGAAAATGGAGTTAGACAAGAGGGCAGAGGCGGAGAGGGAGGGAGGGAGAGAGAAAAGAGAGAAACGGAAGCTCTTTAAAATGGAAAAGAGATTATTGAATGTATTCCGCATATTATTGATTCTAAAATGGAAATAAGCTGCCACCATGATTTGCCTTCCGTCGCCCTCTCTCTCTCCCTCTCTTCCTCTTTCAGTCCACCGTCTCGCTCACTCCTCTTCCTCTCAGCCTTCCATCTCTCCGAAATAAAATAATGTCTCCCGAGGAAGAGGTTGCAAGCGGCACGTGTCTCAACTGCAAAGTAGAGCAAAGAGCACAATGTGATATCGGGCTTACCGATGGGCAACACATAACAATATTGCGTAAGTATATACCACACAGCGAACAAGACATACATGTACATCGGGACAGAGTCCCTAGAACAGTTCGAAGTCACGGCGCCACCACTGATGACCGCAAAACTTCTACTTTCTCTCTCGCTCTCCCTTCCCCTCTCCTCCTCCCTCTCGCTCCCTGACAATATGGCACTATTGGATTAAAAGGCAGTTGGCTGTTTGTTGTGATGGCCATTGTGGCGGCTCAAGTCCCTTCGGATTCCTAAGGGCGAATTAAGGGGCAGCCGCAGAGCCTTATAGAAATAGAAGGTATTACTGGGCCATGGAGACGGAAAGGGAGAGAGGGAGAGAGGAAGAGGGAAGAGCGAGAGACAGGGACACTGATGAGCCGAGCAGCTATTTACCAATGAATTAACCCAAGGCTTCGTTTCCTTATTTAATTGGCCTGTAGAAGGCTAAGATCTAGCACAGTATTAGTACTTAGTACACAGTTCTAACAGGACTTCATCGCATTGACCCTTCACTGGGCTCAGAAATAAACAGTCTCTCTCTCTCTTCCCTCTCCTCTCGCGCTCTTCCTCTCTTGTTTCTCAAGCAGTATAACGACATTACGTCCATCATGAAATTAGTTCCCTCTTCACGAGAGAGTGTCAATAGACTGAACATGTTTCCGGGCTACAGAAACATATGTGGTACCGAAGGAAGGGCAAGAGGGGAGAGAGAGAGGGAGGGAGAGAGAGAAAGTGAAGTATCAATAGACTGAATGAATTTCAGCTAATGGTCCGAGAGCTGGAACACTGGACACTAAATCACCCAGCAAATTAATGCTAATGATCTTACGACGGGATATCGAGAAGAGCAAGAGAGGGAGAGAGAGGGAAAGAGAGCCGCTCTTTTAATTAGCGCCTAGTGCAAGAGAGCGAAGCACAACAACAGCTCTTTTCTCTCCTCCTATCGTCCTCTCCATCTCTCTCCCTCTTTATTCTCACATTGGTCCTTTGTCTATGGCAGTTGTTATACTGT
Source organism: Halotydeus destructor (assembly GCA_022750525.1). Taxonomy (NCBI): domain Eukaryota; kingdom Metazoa; phylum Arthropoda; class Arachnida; order Trombidiformes; family Penthaleidae; genus Halotydeus; species Halotydeus destructor. Next base: position 607,716 of record JAIUWE010000111.1, on the reverse strand, counting down.
CGTTATACTTATAGTATAAGTGTTCAGTTTGTCTTGCATCGAACTCTAACTGGCAACTAGAACCTTGTGGAGCTAATACGGTTAGAACACAGTGCACTTTGCACTTTAGCAGCCAGTGTACGAGCAAGATGGATATCTGTCTTACTCAGCGACACACAGAGTGAAAAGACTCTGCCAAGGATCAAGGGGGGGAGAGGGAGAGGGGAGAGAGCAAAGGCGAAGGTACTCAGATACGGGACACAGAGGTAATTAGTAGCCATTAATGTATGGAGGGTGCTCTCGTGTCACTAAATGACTGTCGAAGAAATGTGTAAGCAATCAGGAAAACATAATTTGAGAACAATTCTGTCGAGAATGTCGAGAGAGAGAGAGAGAGGAGAGAGACTTGTCTGAACTTGAACGCTGATTGTTGCTCCGAAGGAATTTATATTATCATATGAGCGCATCTTGAATGCCTACGTATTAATGAAAATTGGTTTAGGGTCTCTCTCTCTCTCTCTCTCTCTCTCTACTCTGTACATAATGACATATTGTCAGTCATAAGGCTTGACTTACAAGTATATTTTGAGTACTAGCCGCTCAGAGTATGTGTATAAATGCACTAAAAATAAATGCCTACCGCGATATAATTGTGTGATAAAAGAAGAGCAAAAGAGAAGAGGAGGAGAAAGAGAGCAATCTCTATCTCTTCCTTCATCATCCTTCTCTGGCTCACATTCTAGAATCCCTTCCACCGCGACGAACATGGAGTTCGTTAACGTGAACAAAGACAAAAATTAATGTTCAGCTACAAAGGCCATTCTCTTTCGGTCGCTCTCTCTCTCTCCTCTCCCTCTCTCGCTCTATCCTTCATTCCTTCTTCAAATAGAGACATAAAAGAAGGAACCAAGTCGCACCGACACAATGGCAAAGGTGTAGCTACTCATTTCTGCCCTTTTGTTTTCTTGCCAAATAACATCTTGCTCTCCCTCTCCTCTCGCTTCCCTCTCCCCCTCTGTGACAGAGCGACATCCAAAGACACAGAACTCGAGAGAAAAAAGTTAGACTAAAGTTTCTAGTGGCATTGGCAATAAATCACAACACTCCGAAACACAGCCTTGCGACAATATCTGTATACGAGTGTCAACTTGAACGATTTAGAATCTTGATTCCCTCAGAACGTACCCAAGGTTGGCTTTGAACACTTTTAAATTTAGTTGGCTTCGAGCTCTGTGAGGAAAGAGGGAGAGAGAGATGATAGGAGAATGATTTAAGAGACAGAAAGGTTGTCGATGTGTAGGGAAATGAAATTTCCAAAAAAAGTAAATTGAAAAGTTTATTCGATTCCAGAATCAACTGAAACCGAGATTAGAAAAGTTCTAAAGGAGACAGAAAGGTACTAAGCTTCAGCTGAGAGCTTGTCTAATCATGTCTTCGCTCAACTGCCACAGCTGTTTGGCAAGTTCGACATCCTGAGCCGCCTTTGATGGTGTACAAGGTATACAGTTGTTGAAATAAGAGCCGCCGACACCGTCGAGTTCTAGCGAAGTAGCACAATAGACAGTCGTGGACGCCCCTTGATCCTGAAGCAAAACATATTGTCAGTTACAAGTGAGGAGAGAGGGGAGGGGAGAGAGACTACTTGAGAGGTCTGAGACACATATCAAAGAAAGGAGACAGAGAGAGAGAGATGAAGAATACTAGATGTGTGCTTACTAGAGACTTAGTGAAGGGGCGGACAAGGGCGAAGAGAGCCCTGTAGAGCCACCAGTGTCGCGACAAATTGCTGCTCATCATGTTGCCCGGATGTAGACTCTCGCTGGTCACTTGCTTGGTGCGCAGCCTGCGATTCAGTTGGGCCGAGAAGAGGACATTGCACAACTTGGAGTCATTGTAGGCCACCATGGCGTAAAATTGGCTAGAACTGGGTGACAGGTACTCCTTGGAAATGTTGGAAGTTGACAGGGAGCTGAATCGGTGACTTTCCGAGGAGACGACCACCACTCGAGAGGGAGCCGACTTGATGAGCTTCTTCTCCAGGAGTTGCGTCAGATAAAAGTGCGAAAGATGATTGACTTGAAATGTACGCTCGATCCCATTTTCGGTCAGTTCATGAGGAAGGGCAAATACTCCGGCGTTCAGGATCAGCATGTGCAGCGGTCTAAAGAAGGGAAGCCGAAAAAGAGAAGATGGAACGACGGGAGAGAGAGAAACAATGTCCAGCGTGAGCTATTATAATTCTTCGCGCCAGCTTGACTCTATGGTACGTACACATCTAAGGCTTCGAACTGCTCCGTAAAGTGTTTCACGCTTGAAAGACTAGACAGATCACATTTTAAAGCGTCCAACTTTGCGTGCGGCTATTTGCAAGACAATGCATCTTTCAGGCAAAGAACCATTCTCTCTAGAGCTAGCGAAGCTCTAGGACATCACTTCGTAAGTCACTCACGCGTTCAGACACAATCTTGGCAATGGCAACACTGGCCCTCTCGGTGTCACGGCACGCCATGATGACCCGTGCCCCATGGTACGCCAGGGCTCGGCAAGTCTCATAGCCAATGCCACAATTGCCACCCGTCACAATGGCAACTTTGCCCGACAAGTCACGTCCCTGTAGAACTTGCAGCCCAGTACTGGATGCACCAAATTGCTGGCGAACATCGTCACCGGCCTCCTTGTCCTCCACGGCAAAGGCCAGCCTCGGGTCCGTGTAACTTGTTCTCTTGTTAATGTGACTAGAAGCAGGAGGGAGGGGGAGTAACATGCTCGAATTAAATAAATGGCCGACACGTGTTAAAACATCCATTTAACTCACTCGACAAAGATGACGGTTCCATCAGCCTCAACTGTCTTCTCCCAGCCAAATGGCAGTTCGCCAGAGACGCGCTTCTTCTTGCCACTCTTAGGATGAGTCCACTGAGTACTTTCATCTTGATGGCTATATGTCATTGGAATAACATTAGACTAACTTTGTAATTTTCAAACAGCTCAATGTCAACGCCTTTCCCTCCTGTTCGTTGCTGGGCTGAAAATCGAATCTAAACACAACATACTTGGCATAATAAACCTTGCCGTCTAGAGTTACTCTTTCCTCCCATCCCAGTGGCAGCTCGTCTTCGCTGTCAGTATCGGGCAAAAAGGAGGCCATGTCATGAAATAATTATCGCCAGCTACGCACGACTAATTAGAAACAGAGAATCCACAACACACTGAAACACACATTTCGGGAACATGTGATCGACCTAGAGGGAGAGGGACGCTCTCTCCTCTTTCCCTCTCGCTGTCGCAGTTGCCTAGCAACCTGTCGCAACGAGAGACGCCAATTCAAAACAAAAGCGCAATGGTCATCCTAGTCAAAAACTGGTTGGTTCTAGAATATGGCTAACTTCATATCATTAGGGTTGATTATAGTTCTAAATCACCACCTAGCCTTGGCCAGTGTTTCTTTGGAACTGAAAATACCTCAAGATTGCCAAGAAAACGAATTCTATGACCACAGTAACCTGAAGTGCGTCCGCTGTGGTCAAACTGAGCCCGATGCTCTAGTTGATTCGACTTTCCGATTGTACCGAACTCAAAGTGCACCTAATGGACAATACCAAGTACGTGACGAAACTAAACTATCATGTACCTGTATGGCAGGTGCTAGAAGGGTTAAGAATGATGTCGCTCTTAAAGGACAATTGGAATGTCGTCCTTGCCCTTTCGGTCATGTCGCAACAGCGGATGGCTTTGGATGTGCTAAATGTTCTCCGGTTGAGATCTACGAAAACTCTACTAGAAAATGCGTGTGTAAGGATGGCCTCCTAACTGAAGTAGTTGAAGGAGAAACCGTTAAGATAATATGTAGAAGATGCACCGATTTGAGTCAAGTTGATTCGGTTAAACAGAATTGCATTCCGTGCCATGACAGCTTCATGTCTAGTTCGAACCATTCTAAATGCGAATGCCCAGCTGACACTGGCACAGTGCGAAATGGGATCTGCATTCCAAGTTACGAGCTATTGCCTGACAAGCAAGGTCACTTCAACATACCAGTCGAGAAACTTGGAACAACGCTGAGGTCCAAATTGTTTGTAGAACATTTTCAAGCCGGAGCGTACAACTGTAAACACGCTGTAAACCGTACTGCCTGTCAAGTTCTGGGTAATCTATGCGTACTACTGTTCTATTCTTACTCGGATTATCCAGACAATCAGTTGGATGCCTGTACCGAATATCGCAAGTTGATGCGAGTCGGCTCCTCCTCGTTTAATATGAAAATTTGGCCCGACAGAGCGCCTTGGCTCTATTATGGACCAGATTCAATGTCAGAATTAGGCAAAAGTAACTTCCGCAACAAGTTCGAAATGAATAGTGAAATTAGAATAATGGCTTTCCGTTATTCCTTCTCTGGCACTCTGATCAGCGCATCACAACTGAATTTAGAAGAACTGCAAATTTGTAAAGAGACTCAAGTTGACACCTTCAACCATCTCATATTCGGAACTAACATTCGCAAGCATTGTTCACTGACCTCTTCGGAACTGATTAGAGCTGCGGCAATCGAACGGAACCAACTATTCTTTGACTTGTACTTGCTCAGTGATGATGGCAAGCAAATATATCCAATACCGGTGATACTCAAAAATCTCAAGAAAAATGATGAAAAAATCAACACACTGGAAGACAAAGTTAAATGGCAACTCACGAGACGCTTCTTCTTGATGGACAGCTTCAGTGGAATAGAACTGAACGAGACGGCCAACGGCACGGAAGCTACTGGCCTGAAAGTTCTACGGTTTGCGAAGTCGATAGAATTGCAAATTAAATTGAGAGACAAAGAAAAGGGATCTGAAAAGGGACTGGTATATCCGCCATCACTGGTCATCACCTACGAAGAAGTGACCGAAGACGAGATGAAACAGAATGCTTCCTTCGTCGTGACCTTCTCAGTTGTCTATCTGGCCACTCAGGAAAAGGTGGAACGGAACTTCTCAATAATACTGGCCGTATTTTGTTCCTGTGCAGTATTATGGAGTTTCTTTCGAACATGGGTCTGGTCTAAGAGAGCAGGGAGACAAGCCATTGATTCTCAAGTAATTGGTCACTTCATTGTCACGGCTTGTGGATTCCTTTCCAACGCCTTCTTTCTACTCTGTTCTGGAACTTCCATGATTTGGTGCGTAGTGTACAAAAAGCAAGAGGACATCTACCTGGTTCTGCCCACTTCAGAACAGGAAGAATTTTTGTACATTTACTTACCTGTGGCACTTGGTCTCAAGGGAGTGCAAATTGTTCGTGAACTCTGCACATGCGCGTCACTTGACATCTTTTTCGTCGACTGGGAGAAGTATCGCGAAGAGAAGGTTTCCGGTGACAATCCGGAGTCCATCATGTCTGAAGATGTGGAAGAAGTTGACATTGCATCACCAGCTGTTCGAAGTCGCAAGAGCGACAACGCAGCGGACGAAGAAAAGATGACGAATGGCAAGTCGAAGCACGTGACATTTGGTAAACTGAGCGAAAAAATCTTGATGGCAAGCTTACCGGATGTTAGCATTTGGCGAACATATTTCGTGGCCAATGAATGGATCAAGTTGTGCACTAAGCGAAGAGTCAATCTGGGTTTGCATTGTCTACTTGTCATCCTGATGATGAATGTAAGCATGCCTGACTTTGAAGTGTTCTTACAGAATTCTGACTATGACTGGCTTGTTTAGACTATTGGCTTTGAAAATTACGCAAGTGCGGACAATGTGTGTAATTTGTCGTTGGCCGGAAACAGGAAACACATCCCTGAAAGTGTCACATGCAGGATTGCGATCGGTGTTTCCATCTACCTGTTTGTGGTCATGCTGCAGTTGCTGTACAAACAGGTGATTCACGAACGGCTCATTCGTGACAAACTCAACGAACTGGTCGACCTGTGTTCTGTTAGCAACGTAAGAATATTCTAATGAGTGGACGCTATCTAATAATATCTTGGTCAACTTAGATCAGCATATTTTGCATGGTACACCCGAGATACGGATACTACGTGCACGGAAAGTCGCCCAACAATCTGACCGACGTGAACTTGAAGGTGATGCACGAGAATCTGCGCAATGAAGAGGATGACCTTTGTCCGAGACGAGGACTGGTTCCGGACACTGACCAGCAAACATTTGAGATGCTGCTGCCAATTGCCATCCATGGACATTATCACAAAGCAAGGGCATCCATGTTTGCTTACACTCAGTCTACAAATAGAATGCAAGGCTCGGGCGGAAAGTTGACTCAAGTTGACATTGAAAAAGTTATTCCGACTTACGTTTCTATAAACAAGTATCTCATTGACTTTGTCGAAAACAATTACAAAGACGTTGGTTACACAATCAAACACAAGCAAACTCTGGAACGCGTTCTTGACGTCGAGTTCTACGAGCCGTTCGACAAAGGATGCTTCTTTCCAGGTTAGCTTGATTCGCATAATCTCAGTTGAACTAATCTCGAATTCTCTCTAGACAATGGACATTCCTTCGAAAACGTCATGTTCTATGGCCTCGAATATTCGATGATCCTGTTCGAGCTCATGATTTTCATCACTCTGGATCTCGTTGTTGTTGACTTCACTTACTCATCCATTCTCACTTACGTGGTCTCATTGGTGAGTTAATCATACCAGTCGAAAGCGTCACGGATTAATGTTCTTTCGTGTAGATTATCAAGAAAACATATCTGAGCTTCGCTCGAAGGAATCTAGTCAAGAAAGCTCTGATCGACGAACGCTTTTTATGTGAATGATCATCGCAAAGACGTATCAACGCCAATCGCTGTTAACTTACAGAACTTAACCAATATTTTTGCTGGATTTCTCCTTTAACTTAAACGTATAGCGCATGATTTCAAGTGTAGAATAAATTCTTTTTGCTTCTTGTCCGAGATTCCAAGGATCATTCGTAAGTGCAGTGAGAGACGAAATGCCAGAAATGAATAGTTAGTAAATGGATCGGCAATTGCGTCCCAATGTGCGGCACTTCTCGCAAAGATGACTCGGATGGGCCACTGTGTCGTCGCCCTTGTCCAGGCCGTCAGGTTTTTCAAGGGGTCTCTATTGTAAATATTCATTTGAATACCCTCAGATCTCAACTGCAACTTACCTGCTTGTGAGGATAAACCATGATCTTGCAAGACTGGCATTCCTGGCCCGCATTGGCCCACGAGTTGCCACTCATCCAAGATCGGCCACAATCGGGGCACCGGAACTCGCCGAAGCATCTTTTCGGTCCCTGGTAAGGAGTCTTGCATCCAACTTGGTTGTATTCAAGGGAATCGGCCATCGTGAACTAAATCAACCACTCAACTCTGTGAGCAGTTCTCAAATAAGCCTAAAATGGAAAATAGAATTCATCGAAATTTAGAGGTTGAAAAAGAAAATAAACTCTGCGACAACAGTGAGTCATAGAGCGGATGTTGTTGATAACGCCAGTGTTCATTCTAGACACCCGGCTACTAGCTTCCAAGCACAGCTACTGACAATTAACAATCGATCGTGAATAAATGCACACAAACTGTAGTTTGAAGGTTGTCTCTGAGTGCCTTGATTGCTGTTGAAATTCAAAATTAGCTTTTTCTAGCTAATTTGCACCAGCTTAAAAGCAGCAGCTGTTAAAGAGGAAGAACTGGTCACCATGATTTAGCAACATTTGCATAATGAGATTGACGTCTTAACCTGGCTGCTTGTTGCGGCGACATCTTTGTTTTTTACTCGACATA